>JARHVA010004583.1:1075000-1302500 GCA_037957365.1 Torreya grandis
TAGGAGGGACATTTTTCCTAGTTTTGTTATGGTTTCTTGTCTTTTTATTCCATTCTAACTACTATTAATTTTTGTTTTTTGACTACTCGACCCTAGTTGGGCTATTAAAACTTTTTTAGTTCACTCTTATGGTTCTAGGTCCCTGTAAAATCTAGATTTTACTATATCAAATAAAAAAAGAAGACACAAATGGGGTAGAGGATAGACTAGAGATTTTGGCACTTAAGTCTATGGGTTTACATAAAGTAGCATCTAACCCAGAGGTACTCCCTCTTATATACTTAGTCTATCTTATATTATTTCAATCTAAATACATTTATAATATGATTAAATTTTTAAATCTAGGCTAAGATGTTGCCTTCATATATGGGTTAGAATTTTAGTCTTACTATGATTTACCCAAACTAGAGGTTAAGTACAATCTATATGCAATAAAAATTCATCATGTCTATAAATCAATCCTAGATTGGAGAAGATAGAACATACATACACTTTCAATTGGGAATACATTTGTTAAGTGATATCATGACCAATATGAGGATCCAGTAGACTTGATTAGGGGATCACTTGTCACAATACACCATTTGAGGTAGGGTCCCAAAGCCTAGAGTCTAACATAATCATGCAAAAACTCTAAAAGAGTCCTAAGGTTTAATATTCACTTATTCTAACAAATAAGAAATTAAATCTAATCTAATGCTCACAAAAGTTTGTGGCACAAATTGGGGGTTAGAAATAAAATAAAAACTTAAACTAAACATGTATAAAAGACATTTACTCACATCAATGTATACATAATCTTAATGCATGGAAGAAAGAAGAAAAACTGCATTATCTATCTAATCTTATAAAGGAGACACAAAGGTAGGAATACTCACCTTGAAGATGAACTTGTTGAGCCTCAATCTCTCCCTTAGATAAGGTGCTTCTCAATATATTGATGTGGTATGTAAGGATAATAAAGAAAAATCAACTCTAGGATACACAACCTATCTATGCACCCAAAAGACTTATCCATAAGACAAGATCTATATCTCCAAATAGAGTATGTAACCCTAATATTTATTCCTCAAGTAGAATGGTCAATAAGCAGATGCTCATTCACATTTATTCTTCTTCACTTATATTTTTATAAATGATTGGAAATGAAATATATATATAGGTGGATCTTGCCATAAATCCTCTCAAAAATGTTGGTTGTACAAGGTCAGCCATGGTCAAACCTATATGTTTTTGGGGATAATTCACTAGGTCTGAGCTAGGTCAGCCAAAAGGCTAACAAAACCAAAAAGTGAAAAATACCCCTAAATTGTATAGGGTCAACCATGGTTGACCTAGTACAATAAATAGTCCAAAAGGGAATTAAGGTAAGAAAAACAAGATGGAAAGAGAAAATTGACTAGAATGGGTATGATTGAGAATAATAAGTTTAGGGTTAATGTTTTTAGGAGATGAGTGTGTAGATGGCAAGTGGCAAAAAGGACAATAATCTTATGAAGCATCGATGGTCTACCCACCCCTTTTCTGGTGCACCCCTTAAGGCATGCACTCAAAGAGATTGAGACTCAATAGGTTCCTATAAGAAGAAAAGTGTTAGTAATCTATAAAACCTTGAAAATATTATGTGTATACATATTCCCCACTCAAAGCTCATCACGTGTCACGTAAGTGAAACATAGGATGGTGATTTAAGAAATAAAATAAGATAACACACAATTTTGATGCTAAGTAAAGTGCAGTAAGTGGAAAATAAGATAAATAAAAGGAAAAAATTAAAAAACACATACCTTTACTTACCTTACTATTGTAGATAAAGATGTAGAGTATAAGAGAAAGTGAAGGCATCTAATGTGAAGAACACTAGGCGAACTTGTAGAAATTAGTGAAAAAAATAGCCAATTTTTTTTTTTGGAAAATAAGCATATGATAATGGAAAATAATCTCTACTTCATTAAGAATTTAACACATTTTATGGTTTTGAAAATGGATTAGTAAAAACAAAGATATAAACAAAAGAAGGAATCTGTAGGATAATAATTGAAGAATTTGAACTTTGAAAAGTGTTTTAAAATAGGGGAAAAGACAAATCATTTGTTATTTTGACTTGTGAAAGATATAAACAAAGATTTGGAGACCAAATGATCTAGGATCATGAGGAAATGACAAGTTAGATAGGGAGAGGATCTAGAGGTAGCATAGGGTGTACTACATGTATTCAACTGTGAATATCAAACTAGTTTTTGAAATTTATATTAAGTGTATATTCAATAATTTTGAATTTTAAGCATTTATAGATATTAGAATGAGAAAAAATTAGATTATAGGGGTAGAAAATAACAAGATGAGAAATGGGTTTAGAGGAATTAGGAAGAAATTATAAAAATGCACTTTTTGAGGAAAATTCAAGGGGTTGATAAGAAAAATGAATTGGGTCGACCCACTAGGTTGAAATTGGGTAGAATCCACAATGCCAACCTAGTAGGTATGGGTCAAACTTATACATTCTATAGGATACCAACCTAATGTAATTTTACAATTGTTTTGAAAGCCCCTAAATAATAATGCAACATTAGGAAGGGGAAAGTAAGAGGTTTGACTAATATTTTAGAGTCAATTAGGGCAAAAATAGGGAAATGTTTGGTCAAAATAGTTTGACCAAAGAATCAAAATAAGCATAAAAAAGTGTATAGAAGGTTGAAAGAGGTCTAGAATGGCTCAAAATGAATAAATGAGGGAAATAAGTATTGCTAAATCTAGAATTAGGGTAAAATAAATAAGTTTAAAATCAACTAGGCTTGTTTTTTATGTAAAAATGTAAAAAGAATGTATTTTAACTATACATGACATGAAATAACTGATACATCCTTTATTGTTTCTTGGTTTGTAGAGATGACAAAGATTATGGAGATTGGTGGATATGGCCTTGTACCAACATTATTGAAGTGATTGTCATATAGAGATAGGGATATACTAGTATCTATACATCTAGGAGGCATAGCTGGTATGTACAAGATCCTCATGAGTTCAAATTTGTTAATCATGTTTCTCAGTTGTTGAGAACAATTGACTAATACCTTTAGATGGGAATTGGATGGGGATGTGATAGAGGTGGCCATCACACTAGATGATGTTTATGACATCCTCGATCTACCCGTAATAGGAGCACTAATGACCATAAGGATACCATATAACATAGAGGGGAGGCGAACCTTATCCATGTGGGATACAAGCTCATAGATGATTTTGGGAGGATGGAGAGTCAATATGGACAATGTATATACATCATAGATTTTAGATATATGGCATTTGTGATAAAACTTATGGCATAATAGGTGCTATGTCACAAGTTGGATAGCAAGGTACCACTATTTATGGTAGCCTTGAGTAGGATGATGTTGGCGGAGTGAGTTATATATGATTTGAGATATATCATCTAGGTCCAACTCATATATGATCTATATGAGATGTTGGTTAGAGGAAATAAGACCATGGGATTGATTATATTGCTAACAACTTGGATACATGAGAGGTTTCATATGTATCAATTGACTGGGTTTCCCTATGTGATCAATGATAGGTTGCCTCAAGTGTAGATATGGAGGGAGGACCAAGTAGCACAATTCATGCCCCATGTGCTAGTGTTATAGTTAGTGAGATGTATAGACATTTTTTGGCATCCATATGGAGACATAGTGACTACATGGGTGAGTTGGCACATAGTTTCATAAAGGATAATGAGGATAGAGGTGGTTAAACACTACACATGGTGGAAAAAGCCACATTTGATGGCATGGGTGTTAGGATAGATAGGCCTAACTCATTTAGTGACACCAATACTGATTCCCAAGTAGTATTTTCATTATGTGAGGGAGCCATGGGGGAGGAGAGGACTAAGACCATAGATAGTGAGACTGGCACTCAAACCACATCATGAGTGACCATTAACTGATCAAGCATGATGGGGAGTAGATTAGGAGGTTAGGGAGGTGGAGGCAAAGATGCTAGATATACCACTATTGATTTTATAATAGGAGGAGCTATAATTATCAAGGACATAATGGTGATAGAGGGAACATAAAATAGTAGAGATTGATGTCATCTCTAATGAGCCAAAAAATGAGCCATAGGAGGGATGGATGATAGAGAGACCACTCAGGCACAAGTTAATATAGATGTGAGCCATAACAAAGGGATTTGAACTAAGGAAGAGACATAAAGAGGAGGTACTAGGAGGCCATGTATATAGGGAGACTATGCTAGGTGGTTGCATAGATGGAGAGACCATAGTATCTAAGACATAAACATGTAAGAAAAGATGGTTAAATTATTGCTTTAAGTTATTATTTGGAAGTAGAGATAGATAGATATTTTGTCATATTACAATGATCTGACATCCATTTGGTGTGATTTTGTAGATGTATCTAAGTATGTAAAGGAGAAATTGGGGTCCCTAGTTAGGGGAACACTCCATGACATTCTAGATGAGACTCTATAGCCATATGACCCTACTGCATTGGAATACCCTAGCATGCCATCTACCTTAGCTTAGGTGAATTGGTTTAGACTAATTAGGGAGGTAATAAAATAGCTATGGGCATAGAGAGAGGATACAACCACTAGTAGAGATGGGTGTAGGCAAGATGCAGGCATGATAACCCCTAATTAAAGAGAGACCTACACATTTGGCCATAGTGGCATAGATTATAGAGATCTAGACATAGTTGATGTAGGAATAGGTGTAGATAGAGGGATTAAAATCTTGAATGACCTCCTTATAATGTAATCTTTGGAGGAGTCAAATCGAGGCCTCAATAGATAGCATGGTTAGGCCATGAGATAGATAGAATGGGACCCAACCATAGAGTTAAAGCATTGTAAATGGTTGTATTTTTTGTATCAAATTCATGATATATATATATATATATATATATATATATATCATTTTGGCATATTTTTTATTGGTTGTGTATGTTGTCATTATGGTTTATTCTTGTTGTTTATTATGGTTATGGCTATGTATTATTTAGATATACTTCATTTTAGCACATGCATTTAGTTTTGTTGTATATTCTATAGGAAATATATGAGACGTGGTTTCTTTTTTAGCATTATGAAAAAACATGCATGGTTAAAAATAAATAGGCAAAAAGGACTTAGAAAAATATAATCAATCAAGAAAATGTACTACACACTATTTGAAGCTGGGAAATGTGTAATAACAATAAATAACTAAGTATAAAGAACCAAGAAATGGTAAAACAAGATGGTAAAAAAGGATTTATTTTTAAACCAAAGTGAAAGATTTTTGCACCAAATTAAAACAAATAAAATCATATTAATTTGTATTGGGGTGTATGAAAACAATGTAATAAAATGGAAGGTATGTAAAAGGGCACAAATGATATAAAAACAAATGAATTAAGTTAATCAAGAATACTAAATAATTATGGGAAGTATAAAAGAAAAACAAAATTGGAAAAATATTGGTCTTAAATTTATCACACTAATTCAAGCTGGGGAGTATGAAAAATTCAAGAGATGGTTATAGTCTTACATTTAATTGAAAAATAAGAAGATAAAATGGTGAAAGAGAAATGAATCAAGAATAAAAAAAACTAAATCAAGATGGGAAGCATGCCAATGACATGTAACTCCATAATCAATTGAATCTTATCTCATATTTGACACATGTAATTTTGGATTGTGACTTGGGTATTAGAAAATTTTGTGAGGAATGTTGGGTCCTATCCATAGTCTTACACTGAAACTCTCAAAGGGGATACCACTAGGGTGGAACAATTAGGAAAAATTAGGTAATCAAATATGTAGGTAATAGGAAGGTAAAGATGATAATTTATGAGTATGGTTGGGTCCTATCTGTAGTCTTATAACATAACTCATAAATGAAATCCCAAGGAGAGTGATGAATAAACAAAAAAATAATTCTCAAGAGGAAATATGAGGGATATAGGGAATGAAAAGAAGGAATGTAAAAATCAAAACTTAGGAATCTTATGAGAAGACCTTAGGAGACAAGAGGCATATTAAGGACATGAGAAGACACTAAGTGACTAGTGGTCATCTATGTACTAAGGAAACCTGTTTGCTATAGACACAAAGATTTGTAGGAAAATATGAATGCTATTGAGATCAACTCATAAAGTTAAATTGGTAAAATAAAAACAAAAAATGGACTTACCTTCTCATGAAGTGTTCCCCATTTTAAGGACCCCTTATAGAGTCATCAATCTATTGCAAATATTGGGTACTTACGTGAGAAAGTAGGTAGCAATAAATTTTTTTTATTCTCCTCTTCTAATATATTGACCTACTACACCCAAAAGGACCTCGACTCTACCCTGAGGCAAACTTTCAAGTTTGAGCTTAGACTAGAAGAAGGAGATGTACTTTTAATCACATCTTTTAGTGTGATTTGAATTTTAAGATTTTTTTTTCCTTTTATATCATTGCATTTCATTTAAATGATTTAGATTTTAACTTTTTATGGATTTTAAATATTCCTCCTCCATATGGACTTGGAATGACCAATCATGAGAGATGTAGTGATACACATGAATGAGTTGTAGGCTAAGGCTAGAGGAAGCTAAGTAACCAAAGATAAAGATTGACTAGGACACTTAAGCTTAATAATGAACTAGTATGTAATCTCAAGTCTCAATCATGTATATGCTCAGTTTGAAAAAAAGGAGATATAAAAAGAGGATGGTGTAAGGAGATAGTAATGAGTAGGATTGTTTGATAGCTAATCACATGGTAAAAAGGAAATAATGACCAAAGGGAATAGGGTTTGTATAACCAAGTCACAATGATAATTAATCATGAAAAATGGAGATAAGAAAGTAAACAATCATGAAGAGGAAATAAAGGAGTTTTAATAAAAAATTAAGTAAGAGAGAGAAAACAATGATAAAGAAAGACAATCATACATGAAATATAAATGATAAAATAAGTAAAATGTAGTATAAGAAAGATCACCATATATGATAAGCAAAATTTTGATGCAGTGTCAAATGATATAAAAGATAAATAAAGATAAAATTGGAGCACATTTACAACCCAAATGAAAATGTGAAAGCACCATGCATGTGATCATACATATTAATAAATCTATCCATAGACATTATCCAAGACATCAGATAAATCTCTATGAAATTGGAGATGAACTACTGATAATGTCTCATCAATCTTCAATGAAACTAGGTAAATGATTCTCTTCTAATCTCCTCCATATAAAAAGTAGGAATGATAAAAATATCATATTAAGGAGGGAAATTAGGCATGAGATGGCTAGAAGAATCCATGGGAGTAGGCTCTATGAGAGACACAAGAATCAATAGTGTAGAAGGATCCATAAGTGAGGGAAGGTCTATGGGTGAAGGAATCATGGGTGGAGGCACATAATATGATGAAGGGATCACAAGAGGTGATGGGTCCATAATATGTGTAACCATGGGAAAAAAATAGGATCCTTCTTATGAAAATGACCTATGGGAGGAGTGGTAGAAGGTTCAAGAATGGATATAAGGTGATTCTTAATATTTTATTGAATATGTGGAAATTATCAATATGATGGGTGTTACATAAATTCCATTAAAATATACCTCACCATACTTGGGTAGATATTCAAGAATTACCTTTGGGGGAGGTATGGCTTTGTTTGATGACAAAGAATAAGGATGCAAGATATCAATATATTATCACAACCTATGATAATGGGTGGAAAAATGACTATCTATCTCATGAAAGCAGTAAATACACTTGTGAGTGGTTTTAGCAGAAACAATCATAGAAGGAGGTTTAACATGAGTGGAAGAAGCTAGAGAATACTCATCAACCCATTTGGTGGCTAGAAGAGCCATTTTAGGCAACAAAACCAAACCATCACCAAAGGAGGGTGATGATGAGGAAAGAATGAAGCTAGGCTCAATGGAAGGATAAATGTAACTGAAAATAGGGGTAGCCTCAACAATAGTAGGATGTGAAATAGGATTAACTATAGCAAGATTTACTGAGGGAGAGGTGGGATCTATATAAGGTATAAAGAGAGTCACACTAACCTTAGGGGTAAACTAGATACAAGGGTTAGGGTACCTAAAAAAATGGTAAGGCCTAATCATAGCATGATCCATGAGCATAGTCTGACGTGGCTCCTCAAAAACTAGACATGTCAGTGCCATCTCTACCGTATGATAAATGGGAAAAATACAAAAATTAGGAACTATAAGTGAAAGAAAATGATGAGATGCATGAAAATACTCAAGTAAAGAAGAATGATAATGGATAATCTTGGCATCATGGGCTTATATAAGACTGCCTAACAATGGATCATTTAAGGAATATCCATCATCATAATCTAAGGTATGAAGGTCAATGACACAAGTAGGGATGACCTTATCATCTGATGAAGTATGGTGAATAGAATGTCTAGTCTTGGTCAATAATATGAGAATGTCATCACAAGGAGGCTTGTAAAAATGAGGATGCAAGGAAGTAGGAAGCTACGAGATGAGATGAGGTGAGAGATCAATTTTTTTGATATTTAGGTTAATCTCATTGTGCTCATCATCATTGGAATCTAAGAGGTTGGGAGGAATGTTACCAATGAGCTTAGGATACCCATTATAACCTTATGTTGAATTAATGGGAAATTTTAAATGTTGAGACTCACAAAATGGAAATCTTGGCAAAGGCTCAAGAGTAGGAATCTTGAAGACACCATGATCTTGGAATTGTTTGAAACTCCAAGGGTTAGTGTTACCTTGAATCCTATAAATGGATCCATTGTGATGGAATTTAACACATTGGTAGGTAGAATAAGCAATAACTCTCATGGGATGAGTCCATGGCCTACCAATAAATATGTTATAAGAAAGGGGTAAGTTAAATATCATTACCTTCACACAGATGATGATAGGTGGGATTGTAATGGGAAGCCACATGCAACCTAGAGGAGGCATTTGCCTTTTATCATATCCTTAGTAAGTGCTAAATGTAGAATTTAGATTACATTCTAGATACCCAAGATTCTTAATAAAATTAAGAGAAATGACACACATGCCAAAAACCTTGTCAATCAATGCATGCTTAACTTGGATATTGCCATTTGGATGCTAATAAATAAGGGAAGATCATCCACATGAAGTATAATCTCATCAATAATCATAAAATATATGGGAAATTTTAAGGAAAGATAAGTGTCTATAGTTTCATCAATGTTGATAGACATCTCTTCACATACTATCTTTAGAACTAGATAAATTTTCCTCCTATCCTATTGGGGGACAAGGGACATTCATCTAAAATAATAGTTACATAAGATAGTTTATATGATGGGGAGAAGTCAACATAAACTCTAGGAACAAAATTTGGTATGGGATATTATTGATTTCTACTATGGGATCCCACTCATCATAACCCATAAGAAAGTTTTTAGATATAGGTGCATAATTATTAAGGAGGCCCTCAAAAGGAGGAGCCAAAGCACATTGGAATTTTTTTTGATAATAATGAGAATAAGGTTTGGGCCAAGGTTTAAAACCATGTTGAGATGATGAAGTAGTTGGTTCAAGTTGACTATAAGAATTGGAAGAATAATTGTTAGTAGAAGCTTGATTATCATTAGTATTGGAAGATGATGGAAGAGTGGTAGAAATAGAATGGAAAGTGTTATCCAAGGGCGAATCATAAATCAGATCATCAAAGGTAATAAGGTCATCTTGACCCAACTCATTTAAATTATTTGGAGAAGAATATTAGATAACATGATATGTTTGAGATGAAAGAGGAGTGTAGATAGGCTTTGAATCAATGAAAGCCACCACCCTTCACATATTAGTCATGTTAACCACACTATCTTTAGAAGTGGGTCAATAAGAATTTTTATATTATTTTTGGAAGGGGTTGACTTGTCTTAGGTGTCTTGAATCAATTGATGATTAGAGAGAGGGTCTTTATAGATAGCTAAATGAGCATTTGCTTGATTCAAGGATGAGTTTTGTCATGTGATTTATAATCTATGAAAGTAATTTCATATGCTTGTTGATGCTTATGAATGATAAAATCATGATCAAAATTAGGTCAAAGAAGAAAATCCATAGATAAATAATGAATTTGTCTAAGGTCTCATGAGAATGACAATAACTAGCATGAAACCAACAAAACTTGTTAGGATCATACCAAGATTTCATAAGATGAGTAAGGTCAAGCTCTCATGGAAGAGGCTTGGGTAGACACTTAATAAATTTAGCTAAGGATAGAGGTTTATGAGCATTTATGTTGTTTGGTGAAGATAAATAAGGATTAGTATAATATTGAGAAGAGGGAATTGGTTATAAAGATTCGTTACAAATGACAGCTTGAATATTATGAATGGTGTCATAAAAATCTATAACACCATCATTGGTAATATTTTGGTTTTTGTTCTTTTGTAATAGATGAGGAATCATAGAAGGTTGGGGTATCCTGATTTAATGAATTAGTAAATCTTTATGTTTATATTGGTTAATATCCTCCTCTAATGTACATGGAGAGAGATGGTGGACTGATATTGAAGTTTAGGAAAGAGGGCATTGGTAAAGAGATGAAAAAGATTATCATTGGCCATGTTTTGTTCACATTTATTTGACAAAGTCTTTCATATTTTAACAAAGGATTGAGTGGTTTCATTTTATTTTATTTACAATTTATGAAATATGCCAAATTATTTTTAGGAAGATCACTAGTTTGTAATTCTTGCATTAAATCATTCACTAAATCCTCCAAACTAGTAATGGAATATGGTCTACGTTGATTGTACCAATTCAAGGCATCACCTATGAGGGTTTTGGAAATGTGTTTGGTATCTTCAAAGGTGTTTAATTTGACCCAATCCTTATAAATTTTTCCAAATGTCTTAATATGAAGGGTAGGATTAGTTGATCCATTATAAGAAATTATAGGTGTTATACTTCTAATATCAATGTTATCAATTTGAGTAATACGAGGTTCATTTTAAAGATGCTTAATGGTTTTGTTGACTAAAAGAGGTTAAGGAATGAGACTTCCTTGATAATATAGAAGAAGATGAGGAGGAACATCTTGGTCATATATGCCCTAAGCCATTGGTTGTGGATGAGATTAAATATTGAGAAGGTGGTTTTGCATTTTCATCATTTGATTTGTGTTATGAGCTTGAAATGTATTCATTTTATTAAGAGTTTGAAAAAAAGGTTTATGTGTTTGATTAGAATTAGTATAAGTGTTAGGTTTGGAATTATTTTTAGTATTAGAAGCTTGGGTACCACTATTGGTATTGATAGGATCTTGAGAAGAATTATGAGAGTGTTATGCACTAGTGGAAAAATTTGCTTGTGTAGCAAAATATGGACTAGTTAATGGTTGAGATGAATAAGCACTAAAATCATGATTGCCTTGGGTAGAAAATGAATCACTAATAGATGGATTAACTATAGTGGATCTTAAGAGAGGTCCACTAGATGTTGAACCTACCATGTTAATGGATATACTAGGCATGGAAGTAGAAGAAGTTAGAGAAGAAGTCATAGTATGAGAAGGGGTCAAAATTGAAGGAAGAGGTTGAGAATAAAATAAAGTGGTACCCTTAAATCTAGTTGATAATGTATTATTAGGTGAGTGAGGATCTTTAACTCCACCATTAATCATAGGATTGTAAATGGTAGAAGGATACTTTCCTTGATGTTGAGGAAATTCAAAGATAAAGAAGATCATTTTAGGAGTATACTAACTTAGGTTGGTCTTCTAGTGATGAAAGAGGATTATGTTGTGAAGAGGTATTAAGAAGGGTCCAATAGTTCATTATGTGAGTGGTAATATGAATGTTATTAGCATCTAAGAGAGGAGTCCTACTCTATTTATGAGAGACCCTATGAAGATTGGTAAGATTCATCATGTCTGTTGACTGTAATTCAATGTCACTATCAAATCAAAATTTCATGATAAAGGGAAAGGAAGAGAGATGAGAAATCAAAGAACTAATAAGTGACTAAATTAGTATAAGGTTAACTGGGTTTACCTAACACAAAAATAGGGACTTAAAAATTGTATAGGGCTGATTGGGTCAATCCAATACAGTGCACAAAGACTAGAGAAAGAGGTAAAATGGGGCTATAGATAGTACATGGTTGACTGGGTCAATCTTATATAGTGCATAGAGTCTGGAAGAAGGTATAAGGTTGACTCAGTCAACCTAGCCCAATATACAAGGGAAAAAAAAGGTCAATAACAAGTTATGAATTGAAATAAGATAATTTTTGTAACTAATCTAAGAAAGTAAGAGTTGAAGGGAAACAAACAATTAATTGGATCAACACTAGCCAATCCAATTGAAGCGCATAATATAAAACCTTTCAATAACTCTAGCTAATGTAGGTTTTTCCAAACACAATTGAGAAAAGATAAAGTAATCAACTTAAATATCTAGCTAATTAGTCAACCTAAGATATTTATTAGATTATTAAGAAATGATTTTAAATGTGATGGGAAGTTGGATATAAAGCAAGGAACTAGATAAAAATTTAAGGATGGTTTTAAGTAGTTTGGGATGAAATGGACTATAGTGAAAATAATATAGGCTTGGTATTGGGTCCTACCCCCTAACTTCACACACCATAACAATAAGGGTGTGGGGTGCTTAGCCAAAATATACCATTAACTAGATTTTATACTTAACCAGAGTATCAAGTTGACTTCCCCCTTAGTGATGAAATCCAAGTAGGTTGGTCTTGGATATAAAAATGTTAAAGTGCTTGTTTAGATTATGTGATTTGGCCATGTGTGCAACAAATATAAATAGTAAAATTAAATGGTTAATAAGAAACCCCTTATTAGACTATGTGAACTATTCTAAGCATGAAAGCAACAATAAGAGAAATGTGTGAGATAATTAATAGCATATAATGATTAATTCCAACTTGAAACAAGGTATAATGTTGACACTATATGAATAAAATATAGAACATATTTGACTAAGTCAAACCTGTACTATAGAAACAAGGTCTAAAAATTAATAGGGTTGGCTAGGGTGAACCTAGTTAGTCAGAAAACACATAAAACACATAATTGGGTCAAAAGGGTCAATCTAGTTGACTTTATAGGGGAAATTTTGAACACTAAAAACTATGAAAGGAAAGATAGAAAAGGAAGAGAAAAAGAGATAAAAAGGAACCTTGGTGGATCATAGATGTTGAGAATGAAGATTAATAGTCAAGAACCTTGGAATATAGTTGAAAACCTTGCTAATTAGGTCAACCAGGTCGATCGAGATTTTCAAAATCCTATTATTAAGTACTTGGAATGTATAGGGTCAACCTAGTAGCTAATTTGGATTCCTAAAAGTGTATAGGGTTGACTAGGTTGACCTAGTAGTTTAAACTAGAAATCTAAAAGTTTGGAAACTTGTATTGGGTCATCTAAGTTGATTTAATTATTTGTTCCTAAAAACCTACACATAGAGATTAGAACTGAGTCAATAGAGTCAATCTAGTATGATAGATATATGATAAAAATAATGCTAAATATAATGAAAGAAAGTGAAATAAATATTTTAAGGGTTAGTTTCATGTTGGGTTCACTAGAATGTATGCAATCAGAAATGCAACATGTTTATAAATTAATCCTATCTCAGAGAAGATAAAGCATAATTATAGTTATGATTGGAAATACATTTATTAAGTAGAAGCATGATTAATATGTGGATCTACTAGAACTAATTATGGGATCACTTGTCACAATACAACATGTGAGGTAGGGTTTCAAAACCTACAATATAACACAATCATGCAACAACCCTAAAAGAGTTATAAGGTTTAATATTCACTTATTCTAATAAACAAGAAAGTAAATCTAATCTTCTTCTCACCAAATCTCGTGGAATAAAGTGGGGGTTAGAAATAAAATAAACAACTAAACAAAATATTCATAGAATATATATACTCATGTCAATGTATACAAAATAATAATGTATGGAAGAAATAAGCACAACTACATTCTCTATCTACTCTTATAAAGGAGAAATAAAGTTATGAATACTTACCTTGAAGATGAACCCATCGAGCCTCAATCTCTCCCTTGACCAAGGTACTTCACAAGAGATTGTTGTGGTATGTAAGGATAACAAAGACAAATCAACTTTAGGATACACAACCTATCTATGCATCCAAAAGACTTCTCCATAAGCAAGATCTGCATCTCCAAAGTAAGTATAGAATCCTAAACTTTATTCCTCAAGTAAAATGGTCAATAATCAGATGTTTATTTACACTTATTCTTATTCACTTCTATTTTTACAAATGGTTGGAAATGAACTTGTATATATAGGTAGATCTTTCCCTAAATCTTCCTATAAACATTAGTTGTATAGGGTCTGCCATGGTCGACCCTGTATGTTTTTATGGATAATCTACTAGGTCTTAGCTAGGTTGGTTGTAAGGATAATAAACCCAAAAAGTGAAAATTACCCCTAAACTATATAGGGTCAACCATGGTCAACCTAGTACAACCAATAGTTGAAAAGGGAATTAAGGTAAATAAGGAGGATGAAAAGAGGAAATTTACTGAAATGGGTAGGACTAAGAAGAATAAGCTTAGGGTTAATTTTTTTATGAGATGAGTGTGTAGATGGAAAGTGGAAAAAGTGACAACAATCTCACAAAGCACTGATGGTTTTTCCACCCCTTTATTAGTACACCCCTTAAGGAATTGACATAGAGAGATTGAGACTTGATAGGTTCCTAGAAGATAGAAAGTGTCAGTAATTAATAAAAGTTTGAAAATATTATGTGTATACATAATCAAGATACTATGACTCAATGTATTCAAACCCATAATATCACTAATGTTTTAAGGGATTGGGCTAAGAACAAAGGGAAGTTTTTGTGTAAAACTAAAATTAGCCAAATTCCCATCACACAGTTCAAAAGGGTATTAAGAATGGGAATGGACATGATGAAGTGGTTACATGGGATCAAGGATACATATCATGTGAATGAAAAATAGATCACATAAATTTCAACCATTACATCAAACATAGGCTAGCCTTGAATTTTTCCTACCACCATGAGTCTGAGGATGAGGATAGGTTATATATCAATGATTCAAATGATTAAGAGGTGAAACAAAGGCTGAAAGATGTTAATGTTCCACTTGTTTGGGGTAGTTTGAAGGATTTTGGCTATTATGAATTTTTCAAGTCAGGAAGTGCTTAAGTAGGTACATCCACATCTACAATTTAGATTTTTGATGTTGAAGAAGAGAGACTAATTAAGCCTCAACTAAGTCAAATAATCTTTCAAGAATTGTTTCCCACTTTGGGGGAGGGAGAAATTGAGCCTGGGAAACACACTAGGCAAGTATTTTTTTAGAAGCAACATCCAGCACTTTATCCTAGGTTCAAAATGTTGCCTCAATGCATGCATAACCTTCAATATTGACTCATTCATATATGGTTGAGGATGTAACACCACCTACTATGTTACTAGTAGCTTTTACACTAGATCTACCTCCCCTACTTCTTATTAAGGAGTATCCATGTATGACTAGTCAATATTATGTTTATTTGCATCCCTTATTTTTGAATATATACCTTTGGGGTATATCTTATGGTCTAAGAACACCAGATGACATGAACATAATGCCCTATAGACCCTTTATTAGGCTTATGACTATACCCTTTCCCGTAGTCAATCCTTTTGTTATGTCATCTACCTCAAAGGTCTATGTAATGGCTAATTTACCCCCATTTTTTCCTAGGCACATGCTTAGGCCTGGTCCATAATTACCCAATGGGAGGACTGCTATTTTTATGCCAAAAGTTCATTTATTTCCAATAAGTTTTCCATCTAACACTAGTTATTTATTGTCCTCACAAGTAACATCTCCTATCCCATCACCTAGTTATACCTTCATCTTGGTCACTTCCATAGATACCTCTCAAACATTTGCATTTCAAAGAGTGGTACCATCTCCTCAGTTGACACCATCCACTTAGCCTCAAGGTGATATATCAGATAAGTCTTGGATAAAAGAGATATAGTTGGACATAGTGGAAATGAAATATTGAGTTATAGTAAGCCCTTCACATGTCTCAAAAGTTTTTGACAAGGAATATAGAGATATGAAAATGGTAACCAAAGGAAAAATGTCTCATCCAGATTAGTTAGTTGTATGTGAGTCTAAAAAAACCTTTTTTTCACTCAAAAATAAGAAGGCTAAGCATATCTAGTAGTATTAATATACAGAAGACCCCTTGTTAGTGCTAAAGGCATATGGTGATGTGGCTACCTAATTGGTGAAAGGGATGAAACAAAGGATAACTAAGTTAGAACAACAAAATGAAGCCACCTTACTAGAATAAACTATCACCAAAGTGGAATGGGTAGTTGAAGCTATGTTTAATACACTAAATACTTTATCTCAATATAAATTAAAAGGATGTGAGGATTATAAAAAAATTATTAAGGCATAAAATACTTATGGGAATTATGATATTAAAGTGATCAACTTGGTTAAGTTAAATAAATTTGAAGAACTAAACCTAGTACTATTGGAGGATTTGAACATTGTTTAGTCCAACATCATTAAAAGGAGGAAATTCTTAAATTAATGGATTGATGATATGATATCCTTGGGCTAGTCACTTACTCAACAAGGTGACATAGTTATAACTCTACTCAAGGAGTCTAAAATCACACACCTTACAAATAGAGATGGTACCATTGTCAACAAGGATGCTTTCAAAATACAACACCATAATTTTATTATCAATTTTAGAAAATAGGCTTTGACTTGAGGAGTAACCTATGGAAAATTGATGGTGGACTTGGTAGCATTAGTTAATCAAATAATAGAGAAGGTAGTAGAAATCAATGAAGCCATAAGACCTCTTTTAAATAAACACAATGCAATGTCATATTTCACTATCAAACTACTAAAATAACCCATCATAGACCCAAAATTGATTGATAGAGATTAAAAGAAATAATATTGGGCATGGAAGAAAAAAATAGAAGATGAAAAAGTAGTGGATAACCAACCATAGATGGTCATCAAGGAGTTTATTCCTCTTCATCCCCTTTAGAAGATTCTTCATTTTCAGCTACACTGGGAATTATTTCCTCTTCAACTGCTCTGGTTTCACTTTCCTCTTTTAATACATTGGGAGCTTCATCATCCTCAAAAAAATTCAGATCCTAATTTGGCACCTCAAGATCAAAATGTCTATTTGTTAGGATATTTCTTTGATAAATTTCATGTTCTAGTTCCAATCAATATGCTTTAAGAAGATTCCTTCTTTGAATAGGGAATATTTTTTGTTTTTAAAACATGAGGAACTTTTATCTAGTGATAGTTATCATGTATTCAGTTATTTTATAATCAATGCAACCATCTTGGTCATTTGAAGAGGCCTATATATAGGGATTTCCCCTTTAATTTTTTAAAACAAAACATTATGTAATTAATTCAAATAGAAAGAGGAATTATAGGAATTTATTCACTATTTTATTTTATTTTTATATATCTTGTTTATCAAACTTTGTAAATGATAGATGGTTTTAATTTCTAATGATTAAAACTGGTAGTAATGATTCTAATGCATCTTTTGATTTTGTGTTTTCTTCTATTCTAATTAAAATTTGGCTCTATATTCTCTATTTCTCTTCTACTCTACAAACAAATGTGCGTAAGGTAATTTATTATGGGTATCCATTTTTTAAGACTTACTTCTTAGATATGAGCATTTATTCATCTTAGAAACACCACTGCATTTATGGAATTTTTATTCCAATAATATAATTTCATGAATGCTAGTTTTATTTTCAATGTCATCAAAAAGAACCAAAGGAAATCTATTGGTCTTTTTTATTGCAAGTCAAATCTTTTTTTCTGCTCAACCCTTCTTTTTCTTTTTGATTTTTTTAACATTAATAACCTTAGTGTACTACTTAATATAAATATTCATATGCTTGTTTGAGTTTGGGAAATAGTTGGAAAAATATAAATCAATTTGCACCATAATAATAAAAGGAAATCTCAAATATATTGTGTCACTATAAAGTTACTATTGTCCCTACAACAAGGTTTGATTGTAGGCTAAAGGTTGTAGTCATATAATCATTTTATATAAATTAAATTAATCCCTAAGGTCTTCTAGGATGTACACAAAAAATTGAGATATATTAATTTTTTGTTAGCATTACATCCTCGACACAGATGCACATCAATAAAATTTATGTTGTCTCTATCTAAACAAATGGAAGTATTTCCAAGATAACCCCTCAATATTAACAATAAGTTTAAACCTCAACAAGAAACCAATCTAGTCTCCATGATATAAAAATACAAAATATTTTTTTAATTGAATTATCATGATATGTGAGGAATTCCTCCAGATTTATGTATCCACCATATCTACATTAAGGAATAGTGTAAACCCATTCACCAACCATAATGCTGAATAAACCCTATTGTCAAAGACATAATCAAAATTGATTTATAAAAACTATTAAATACAAGGCTTATTTATCCTATTTATGGTAGTTAATGGGTTTCACCCCTTGTTATTTTACCTAAAAAGGCATAAATGGTGTATGTGTGTGGACTACAAGGAATTAAATTTAGCTATGATGAAAGATCACTTTCCTCTCCCTTTTATTTATCAAGTTTTTAGTATGTTATCAAGAAATAATTACTTCTCATTTATTAATGAATTTAGTCGCTAAAATCAAATTATAATGGCTTATAAAGACAAAAATACAACTACCTTTACATGTCCTTAGTATACCTATGAATATTATGTACTTCCATTCAAATTATACAATGTTCCATGCACCTTTCAAAGGGTTGTCTTAAGAATATTTTATGATTTATCCCATGATTATGTTTAAATATACATGTATTACTTCATATTATATGGTTAAACATATGATGAATCCCTCTAAAACCTTAAAAACGTCCTCTAACATTGTCAAGACAACCAGTTATCCCTGAGTCATGAAAAATGCTACATCTTGATGACAAAAGGTATTATCTTAGGGAACTACATATCACATGTATGTATTAAGGTATATCCTACTCAAATTATCATAATTAAGGACTTACCAATTCCATGAAATCAAAAATATGTTAGAAGTTTCTTAGGACACACTAGCTATTACCATAGATTCATTAAATAATTTAGCAAAATTGCATCACCTTTATATGTTTTACTTTCTAAGGATGCTTATTTTATTTATAATAATTCATGTTAAAAAGAATTCCAATAAATTAAATATATACTAATAAAAAATCTAGTATTGAGAGGTCTTGATTGGACATTTCCCTTTCATATCCTTACAAATGCTTCTGATACTACACTAGGAGTTATCCTTGGTCAAAAGGAGTAGTCCTTTAGCTATGCCATATGATTCATCAGTAAAAAACATCAAAGGTATAAGATCAATTATATGATACTAGAAAATGAATTTACTACTATAGTCTATGCTATCAACAATTTTAGACATTACATTACTAGTTATCAAGTTTTCATCCATACTGATCATGTAATAATAAGGTATTTAATGATTAAACCCATATTCACTAAAAGGATAATTAGGTGGTTTATTTTACTATTGGAATATGATATTAATATTATAGATATAATAGGAAAGGATAATGTAATTTTATATTTTTTTATCACATTTACAAATTTGTGAAAAAATTATGATAGTAGATTCATTTTCCCTCTAACACTCCTTGGTATGTAGACATTTCTAACTGCTTGGCTATAAGATTATTCCCATAAAATTTCTCTCCAAATGAGAGGATAACCTAGTCATAAAAATTGTTCCTTTCTTATGGATATTTGGATATCTTTTTATCACTGGGCTTGATTTAATCATGCACTAGTGTATCCATGAAGATGAGGTTATTGACCTCCTTAAATAAATTCATGATGAATCTCATGGGGGTAATTTTATTACTAAGAGGACTATCGTCAAGATTCTAAATATAGGATATTATTGGTTACCTTACATAAGGATGAATTTGAATATACCTACCATTGTGATCAATGTCAATGTATGGGTAAACCCAAATGTTCAAATGAGATGCCATTTAAACCTCCATTGGTTTTTAAACCATTTAATAATTTAGAAATTTATTTTTTTGGAACAAAAGATCCTAAATCTAAAAACAAATAATATGTGTTGGTTTACACAAATTATGTGACTAAATGGGTAAAGGTGAAAGGCTTAACCCATGCAAGAGATGAAAAAGTTTAAAAAAATTGTATGAATAAATTTTCACCCATTATGGAGTATCATGAGATATTGTTATAGACCAAAGGCCTCAACTTACATATAATCTCATAATTACCCTTGTTTGAGAATATGAAACCAAGCACAATAAATCCACCTCATATCATCCTCAATCCAATAGATAGGTAGAAGTTACAAATAGGAAATTGGATAATATACTAACCAAAAAAATAAATTTGATTCGTAAATATTTGGAGGCTCATCTTCTTGAAGAAATTTGGGCATACCAAATTACATGGAAGACCAAGAGTAGCTTAACCCCATATGAATCAACCTATGGAGAGAAGCAAGTCCCCCCCATTTAATTTGAGCATAAACCTTTGAGGACAAAAATCGAACTTGGATTATATTTATCTCAAGCATAGAAGGAAAGAGTCATGTATTCTAATCCTTTAGATAAAATTCAAATAATATCATTATATCATATTAAAGTTATTCAATAGTAAAGGATAAGATGGAATGATAAGCACATCAAGACAAGAATTTTAGTTAGGAGATTGGTCCCTAATTTTAAATTCTAAATATAAAAATCATAAGGTAAAGTTGATAATTGTATGGCTTGGTCCTTATGAATTAGAGGAATTATTTGAGAATGGAGTTGTCAAGATGCACACCATTGATCATGTACATTTTTTCTTACTACTTAATGGTCCTTAGCTCAAATTATATAATAAACCTCTTTTCAAGGAGATATTTTTTACAAAACATCTTATATATTGACACACCTTATCTTCTTCTCAACCCTCTAGATATATTTCTTCTATATTAATATGATATTTTATTGTACCCTTTCTATTCGTTGACAAAGGGTAAGCACTTTATTATGACCTATATATCCATACATCTATTTAGCTATTTACAAGTTGAATAAATACTTTAATTTATTAAGATATTTATTTGATCATTAAGGGTTAGAAATGAAGTTTAAAAAATCAAAGACATAAAAATTTCCTTTCCAAACTCCCTCTTGATCATCATTCCTTATTATAACTTAAATGACTATTTTATCCCTTTCCAAGTAGCCTTAATTTGTAAATTATTTGTTATATGATACCAATTTAGTTGTTATTGGATGCCAATTCAATTGTTATAAGCTCACCTATAGTTTCTACATGATGCACTATGTATATTATAACACTAATAGTAGGCACTCAAGGATGATGGAATCATGAGGCAATAAAATGGAAATTATCATTTCCAATCTCATCACTCTCCCTAGATGGAAAGTACATCCAATGCCATAAGTATAAGTTATTATTGAATATGAATAACCTATTACAAAATGGTGGATTTTAATGGATTTTCTATCCATGTCACCACATTTTTCTAACTTTCGAGACATCAAAACTTTAGCATATGCATCATTGACTAGTTCATAACATAAACAACCTTCTTCCATGTCGTTTAGCTCTAGAATTTCCTCATAGTGTCTGTACAACTTTACATAATGAAGTATTCCTTAAAGTCAAGGTGAAAATGCTCTTTTATCCAAGGTAATCCCAACTAATTATTTATACGTGGTCATAATTATGTTATCACGTCAAATTATGTGCAACATTATCAGTATGGGCATAGCCTATGGAAATTAAAATATACTTTAGCTATCAATCCCATCAATATTTATATTCCATCGACCTTGTTATTCCACCACCAATACTCTATTGTTATTATCCATTCCTATTTTTGCCACCCAAATCTTAGATTATGTCCTTTACTCGATGGTGAGTGATAAGATAATTAGATGGGGTTACCATAAAGTCATTTAAGATAGATCCATGCTTTTCAACATGTAGCATAATGTGACATGACTTATAAAATCAAAATTAATAATATTAAGGTAAATAATAGTCATCATGCAAAAAAAACAAATAGCTTACTATCACAACATACTTTAAAACCTATCCTAACTATGTTTTCCTAAAAAAATATTTAATCCACCATGGGAAGATATTGTGTCCAAAGGGAACCCATATATCTCACCCCATTTTTTGAGTAATTGGATGCCATCTCTATTTTTAGAGATGCAAGGTGGTTGTCATAGTTTGATAAATTGATTAGGTTTGATCAAGAGGTTTTAGAGGAGTTTTCGGTCACATTCAAACACAATAAGGCTACTATTAAAGGACTATATATAAGGTTTACTAATAGTTTCTTAAGCCATGTGATTGGTTTTCCATAAACACAGGAGCTATAAGAGTAAAGAGCTAGTGTTGAAATAGAGAGAAATATTCTATGAAGGGAATGAAAATTTAACCTTATCCAAACATAGAATGCTTCATCTCTCACTACCTTAGGTATGATCACAATTTAACTTGTCAGGGGAGACACTCAATGCTATATATTACTAATTTTAAATTTCTCAACTACTTGAGGTACAACATAATGATAAATGTGCCCATATTTTTGATGAATATGTTAAAGAGAATGGTTGAGGAATATCAAAAAGTAAACAAAGTCATTATCCCATCATTACCTCATTCAACTCATTATTTAGATATGTTTGAGTAGTAGGATACCCATCTTGACTTGGGAATAATTTTCAAAAATACCATTGGAAGAAGATAATGTTGAGGATGAGGTAGTAGAAGAAATAAGTGAAGAATATAAACAAGAACAAGAAAAATAAAAATAACATGCAAAGAAATGATTTTAAGTATACGATGAATAATAATTAACAAAAGAAGAGGGTATATCTACAAGATAAGAAGCCACCATGAAAAATCAAGAAGAAACAATGAAACAATAAGAAGAGCCTTTAGCAGAAATAAGTGGAATGTAGACAAGAATAAAAAAGAGGAAGTTAATCATCACATCTTCCTTACCTAAATCACAAAAGGAATAGGATCCTCAAATTCATAATATTACTAAGAATCCTAAGGCTAAATATACACAAGTTTATAGGATGTAGTCCCATGGACTAAGAGGCAAGCCACCGATAAAATCCACTTCAAAAAACCAAATATAATTCATATTAATGAGGTTTAATTAGAGGAAAAAAAGGAAACTAAATAACCTAGCATCTCCATAGATAGAAACAATATTGAATAATAATCTACTTCCCATGATTCTAAATTTGTAGATTTAAATGAAAGGGAACATGCAAATCAATCGATTGAAATGAATATGGGAATAAGAGATGAATAAATATAAGAATATTATGAAACCAAAGAAGAATAACTCCATGTAGTACCAACACAAACTAATTTTTGAAACCTAGAGAAAAATATTAAGGAAATTAAGCTATTGAGGAGAAAATTTAATATGTTTGAATAGGGTAATAGTTTGGAAACATTATCATATATGGCTCCACAATTATAAGACCTAGTTATTCATCCTCAAACCATAGCATGTGTTTTAAAATAGCTAGTCAATTAATATCTCCTGACATTATTATCATTGCAAGGTTTGTTACATCTATTTATACTCAAATAGACAAACCAAATCAATAATTCCTTTTATTTGAAATGTATGTAAGGGGAGATGAGTAGTTTTAGAGTGCATAATTTAGATGGTTTAAACATTATGGTCAATTTAGGAAAGAGAATAGAGAATTGAAAAATAAATTATAAAGGATGTGAAATAAATCATGAAATTAGAATAAAAAGTGGAAGAGTTGACTTAGTTATCATATCAATTACTAAATTATAAACCACATGCTTAACTTTATTACAAATAGCTTGAAGAACAATGGATAAAAGTCTAGTTTATGGGGGTTTATTATGATCTTACCCACATGATAATATATACTTAATCTTTATTTGATATATAAAAGTGTCACTCTTGAGTTACAAACTCAATTATGTGAATTCTATATACATATGTATGTTATCCCACATAATGTGTAATAGACCTCTAATCTTTATATAGGAGATATTATACTTAAAATATTTTTCTTCATATTTGATAAAGGAGAATAAAAGTGTTCAATAATTGAAAGATTATATATATATAAATAATTTTATTTGATGATTAGAGGAGAGGTTATTCAACTTGAGGAAATAGTATATTAATGGGTTTCCTTGATTTAAATGAGAGAGGTTGCTTCCTAGTTTGAGAAAGAGTAAGTGGAAGCTCAGAACCACTATCTCACATTATTAACCATAATAGGTCAAAAAGAATTTGGGGATTTAATAACTATATAGCAAGACCTTAACCATGTATTAATGAAGAAAGAACCATTCTATAGATATAATATCAAAGCTACCCATGATCGTGTTCTACCTATATTAAAATTGTAAGAATAAATAGACCAAACTAGATGGCTATCACTTTTCAGCCACCACCATTTTGGTATCCTATTCTAGATTAGACAGGGGTAGAATTAGTTAATGAGAGAGTGGAAAAAAAAGAGATGGATAAAAATTGAGGCTCACCATGGATTATATGGTAAACAAAGGATTGCGGCATCCAAACCCTTCAACTTCAAATTATTATGTGCCCTTGAAATGTAAAAGACTCTTTATCTAGGATGATAAACACATTAAGTTAGGGGGTTTGATTAGCCATATAATTGGTGCAATTTGATTCCCTATAAATTGTCTTTGATCCTCCCATTGTTAAAAATATTTAGCCATTATTTGTATATTTTCATACTAAAGTACTAAGAAACATGACACATAAACTATATATGTTTATATTAATGAAGTAGTTTTGATTTTTGATTAAGATGAATTATGGTTATCTTTGATATGTTGGTTTATTTATAATTTATGTATTTAAGAAATGTGAGTAAATAGGACTAGCACATAGTAATTATGGGTAGTGAAAAACCATAAAAATTGTGTAGTGTTATAGGTAATGACAACCCATATCAACTAAGTGATGAGATTGTAATTACTTAGATATTATTTTAGTGAGCATGTAACAACTATCAATAGCCTATCTTAACCTTAATCAATTGTAATATTATCTTGAGGTTGTTACCAATTATAGAATAAGTTGGAGAATGGATATTGCATGTCAAAATATGACATATAAGGTTGAATGGATATAGAAATGAATATTACTCATTGGACTAAACTTTTATTATTATTATCTATAAAATAGAACTTCCCATGTTCTATTTTCCTGTAGCCATAACTAGTAGTGTTCTCCTAGATTATACTTATTCATAATTTTATTTTTTATTCTTAGAATTTATTGTTAGGAAATAATGTATGTACACCTCTGTATATAATGAATTAGGGACTTAGGCCATGAATAATGAATTAATGGGAAATTTAAGTATGAATACAAACATTATTATCAAAATTTATCTTTGTAGCTATTGTTTTAGAAATATTTAATTGCTACAAGATTATGAATGAAATCAATATTCTGAGTTAAAATAATTAAAAACTAAGAGGAGGATTGAAACTCAACCCATGTGAGGAGGACCCCCTCAAGAGGATTTTTAGTGAAGATCCTATGTCGTTAGATTGGTTGATAGAATTAGAGTGCCGGTATTTATTTACATCCTTTGAATTTTACATATGTGTGAGTTAAGTATTATAATTAATTATTGAATTTTTTAAATAAGTTTTAATGATTATTAATTTATTATAGGAATCTCCCACCCCATTCAATTCAATTCATTTTATTTCTTAAAAGTGTGATTTACTTCTAAGTAATTTCAATTCATGTAATTTACTTTATGAAAGTGTGTTCTTATCTAAAATTGATACAATTTAATAAGTGAGGAAGTGATGCACATATAGTACTAACATCTTGTCAAAGCTAAATGTAACCTAGGTTGACAATTAAATAAGTAGTTTTTTTTAACTAAGTGGATACCCCATATTATAACATCAGGTTATATCTTTAGGGATTGATTTATGTTAGTTTAATTGGTGGTTAAAATTAAGATCATTTGTCACATTTATATCCATTCAATATTTCATACAAGAAGCCTATGGTAAAGTTATGTATATGTGTTAACACAACAATCCAGATTCAATGTAAGCATCTAGGGTCATAAAAAAAGATATTTCTAGAATCTGATGATTGTTCCAAGATCATCATCCAATCCACTTTCACTATGTTCTTTCAAAAACATGCATCCACATAGTAAAACATATAAGTATCATTATTTCTAATTTATTGAAATATCTATCAATAGTTGTATTTTAATATGTTTAAAAATACCAATTATATAAATTAAGTATATTATTTATCTAATTTTTCTATTAATTGGCTTGTTATAGAGGTATTTTATCACCCTTGTGCCCTAGACTAATCTATCTTAATTAACCCTAGAAACCCCCACCAATATATATATTTAAATTTAGGAATAAATAGTAACTTGAAAAGAGCCTATAAGAAGGAAAACTACCTCTACCATCACTCAATGAAGGGATTCATATGTTTAATGATTTTGAGATGATATCTTTCTTGGACATTTTTTTTTAGTATAATCAAGTTTTAGTATAAGAATAAGATAGAATGAAAACTTATTTTAATAATAAAATATGAACTTTCACATATAAAAAGATGCCCTTTATTTTGATAGATGTAGGTGCAACCTTATAGTGAGGCATGAACACCACATTCCAAAAATAAATTAGTAAATATATCATAATATACATGGATGACTTGACTATGTTTTCAAAAAATAGGTCACATCATGTAGACCATTTACATAATGCCCTCAAAAGATGTCACAAATATTGAATCTTCATGAATCCAAATAAAATAATATTTATAATTACATAAGGTAAACTTAATTGACCACATAATCTTAAAGGAAGCAATTTAGATTTATCAGGATAAGGTCTATGTCATTTCCCAAACCCCTTTTCCAAATATCAAAAAAGAATTAAAATATTTCTTTAGGAAATTAATTTTATATGTAAGTTTATCTTTAGATTCCATAAAATTATATACCACTACATGTGATGTTGAAATAAGATGCCCAAATTAAATATACACCTAAAGCTAAGGCAACATTCCATAACATCAAGTGACCCATCACTTAGTATCTAGTCCTAAACAGTCAAGATTTCACAAAGGAATTTTTCCTATATTTAATTTCACCAAACCATATTATTGTTTTCATTCTCATTTATAAGGTGGATGAATGGTAACACCCCATAAAATTCATGAGCACCAACCTCAAAGACACATAATTTAAATACTCTATGATAAACACATAAGCTTACTCTTTAAGCAAGGTCATTGAGAAATTTTGGAATTATATACTACACAATAAGGTATGTTCTATCATATTTGATTTTGTTGTCAAGATCATGTTGTGGAAAAATAAATGAGTAGAACACATAGGCAAATGGATGTCTAAAATACAAAATTTTGACTTGGAAATCATATCTTCCATAATTATGCAAGGTCTGGGCATCATATAGTTAATATCATAAGTGAATCCCAAAATTGACACCGAACAAGTCAATTAGTCCCATATTTCATGTAGTGACTAGTATGACCATGAAATACATTAACTTATATAGGGTAACTATCTTATTGAGTTAAATAAATAAAAAAAGAGGGCCCTTAGGTTGAAATCTACCCATTACATGATACAGAAAGGGATTTTATCCCATTAAAACTATGAGGGAATTTACTTAAGGTGCATATCAAAAAAATAAGAATGAGATTTATTAGGCATTTTTTATGAGAGGCTAGGTATCAGACATCCTTTAAGTAATGTAACAACCCACAAAATTTTGAGAGTTAGATAATACTCACCTACATTTTTCAATGATGTGAAAAACCATATGTGAACTTCCATTAGTGTCAAGTATTTTCCAATAGAGAAATGCATCTAGCTATACCACTATAGCTAGTAATTGAAAGCCATTCATTTTCCCAATGGGAATTTGAATTTGTTAGCACCATAAATCCTAACTCATCCTTAAAACATAAGTTTTTATTAATTAGGATTGAATACTACACAAAATTCACCAAATTTATTTTCACAAATAACTATAAAGTAATTTATGTCATTAAATTCCTTGAGGACTAAATTATCACCAAGTTTGGTACAGCAATACATTTAGTCTGTGACAATTATATCACTTTTTGATTATTAGAATTCACTAAATGGGCTTATGACCAACATAATCATGATAAATTTCTCTTCTAACTACTACCCCCAAGGTTATAACATTATTGAGTTGACCAATAATAACCTGATCAATTTAGTCAATAAATTAGTTGATAAAAAGTAGGGAACACTTTATTTATGTACACACTATAGGTAGACAAAAATCATGTCAAACAAGCCCTTAAGCCATATCCTTTTCATGTTTTATATTTTTAAGCACCAATCTTCCCCATCACCCTCAAATTTACATCATACCACTTAATGTTAGAATACATGGAAGATGATGATAGGATTTAATCCACATTATTGAACATTTTACATATGGAAGACATGTGATAAAGTTATTTAAAACTTTACAAATGTAAAATCATTTTCAAGAGATGGTTTGACAGAATGTCCCATGTAAAGGTCTTCAAGATCTCAAACTTAGTCTTACTATGGGAAAAATCCCATGATAAAAATAAAAAATGTGACAAGTTCTCACCACTATGTATAGGACCTTTCCAATTGTAAATATAGTTGCCGATAATACATTTATACTAAAATATATTTAGGGCCAAGACTTGGCATAGCCTTTGAATGGGTAGTATTTGAAGCATTACTTCTATGTTTCACCTTCACAAGTGGTTTTTGAATACTATTAAGTTGTGGGTATAATATCATAGTAGGTGTGGTAGGTAGTTTTCTTTTATTGCTTTATTGTTTGTTAGTTAGCTAATTTATTTTCTTAGTTACTAGTTCTTTCCTACATTCTACATTAGTTTTTCTTTCATTAGTTTTTTTTATTGAATAAGTCATTTTAGACAAGTCCTTCATGCAACATTATTGAAGCTTGTATCCTTATCACTACTTGTATGATTTTGGACTAACTAGTTTAGGATTTATGATGATACTATCATGTATTCAAATTTTAGTAAATTGGTAAGGGTTTGAATTAACACCAAGATAGTTCATTAAAACTTTATGTTACATTTTAATTTTAGAATTCATTATAATAATATATTAATTATTTATATAGCATTGATGCATCACAGAAGGGTCTTACCTACACTTTTAAACATTTAAATAACTACTTTGGAAAAATTTAGTGATTCAATAAAGATGATTTGATAGAACTTTATTATAAATTGCTCCACCTGGATACATTATTTTCCAACCCCTTGGTGAAAATAAAATATAAATCTAAGAAAAAGTATAATCTAATCACTAAAATAAGAATAATAAGTTTTCTCTTGGGAAATGGTGATTTAGGTAACCTCCATCGTAGGCTTTCCTACTTGGCTGGTAGTAGTTTAAGGCCTAGAACAAAGATAAATGTATATGTGTCAAGTCTATATAATCTAAGATAGTAGTATATAAATTCCTAAACCATCCCTTATGAGCCTAAAAGGAAAATAAAGTTATAAAATTACCATCAAAATTTTTGGTTTGAATTTTATGATCCCATAGTCACTTTACCTAATATTATGCTAGGTGGTAATTAATTCATTACACACACAGGTATAACACTTTATTTGATTTTGTAACTTTCCTCGTCCCAAAGTTGCCTATTAGCCTATAATTTCACATTTAAATAGAAACATGATATTTTCATGATCATTTTGGGTTTATATTCAAACTTAACCAAAAGTCCTAGTTCTAATAGTTTTCATTGTTTCCCTACATAAGTCACCATTTATTGTTATCAAAATGATCTCATTTCCCTCAAAATGGATAGATAACTTTTGTTGACTTAAATTTATCCCCAAGGAAGAATTTATTTACATACATGTTAAATTTTAACTTAATCATTTGAATTTCTTATGCTTATAAAAAGCTTAGAAGTTGAGATATTTTACAAAGCTTTCATATGTTAAGGTTCTTAACAATGTTCCTTGTACCATTTATGTGTTTTTCCATAATAGAAATGTTTCCAAGTTTTAAGGAACATGCCTACACGCAACTCTCTAAATTATTATCAACACTATGAAATTTTTTAAGGCTTTCCTATGACATCTCAAAGTATTGGTGGCATCTTAAAACCTTGGTAGCATCACAAACCTTGGTGGAACCTCAAATTATTGGAAATATCTCAGAGCCTTGGTGACATCTCATTGATTTATCATCACCTCATATCCTTAATTACATCTTAGAGCCATGGTGTCATCTCATAACCTTGGTGATAATCCCCTTAGTCATGGCAATCATTCTGCCTCATATTATCCAATATAGTGAACACATGGCAACATCATATGATAAGCTTAGTCTAGCTACCTAGTATGTATCAACCTAAGTATCATCTTAATCCCTGATTAAATGTGCAATAATTATTTATCAAGATTTAATACTTTTTAGTTTGATGCCAAGGGATTTTTTCTATGTTAATTTCCATTATACTCTTAATTGTATTTATTCTAATCTAAGTTATAACTAAGTTAGGATAGATATCATTTCTAATAACATGTTTGATTGGAATAAACTATATTTAATATTGTATTTATAGGATTGTGAACCCTTTTTTCCTACCCTACCTTATCCCTCTCTTTTTCATTTCTTGATATTTGATGTGTCAACTTAGTGTATTTCCCATTATGTGTACTTCATCCCTTATCTATGGAACACTCTCTTGAAGTTGCTACTCAAATTCCTATGTCTAAAAACCTTGAAATAATTTATGTCACTCTAGCCTCTATTCTATCATGTGGCCATATTATATCTAAATACCCATAACTCATGTACTAGAATACTTCCTAATCTCCAAAAAATAGAGGCATAAAGCCCTACATTTTAATTATAATTTACATGTAGTTTATGGCTTGTATTAAGGTGTCACTTGCAATCCATAATAGCTAGCATCAAGATAAGTATGAAATAGTTCAGCTTGGTCATAATGGTTTCATCCAGAGTACTCATTAGATCATGTTATAAGGATGTACTATTAGTTTCCCCTTTAAAAATCAACCACCGACCAAAAACACACAAAGTAAAAACCAAAGTCTCAAAGACATATCATAGCTCACCTACCACATTTAACCCTTATCCATATAGAGTGATGGCCTGGCTCATGGTTTCTCTTATTAATATACTTAGAACCATCAATGACCTACCAAGAAACCTTGAGAAGTATCTCCCCCTGTTCATTCTTAATATAAGGTTTATAATTGAGGATCATATACAAGATTTTAAGTCTTCACTAAGACTTATAAACATTACTCATGAGGTAATTACATGTAGACTCTTTATGTTTACCCTGAGAGATGTCAAGTATCACTAGTTCCTAAATCTCCCTAAGAAATCCATAAGTAGTTGAATAGATTTTAATGATGTGTTTATTACCTAGCTTTGAAAATTAACTAACCTAGACATAGACTACCATAAATTCATGATTTTCAAAAAATATCCCAATGAACCTATCAGAGACTTTAATACTCAATTTCAAAAAATGTATAATTGCATTGATGTCTAATACAAACCTAGTAATGAATTAGAATTTGATTTGTATAATAATTCCTTGGACCCAATGATATTTGTATTCTTCTGTAGACATCAAAACATCCTAAATCTCACACAATATTATATAGAGACTATATAAATCAATAGATAGTTAAATACTCAAATATATTAGGTTTTAAACATCCCCAACATCAACCAAAGTCTCTCATATTTGAGCCTAATCCGTTACGTTAAACAAAAATTCCCTATGACAAATCATGCACCCATATTTAAATATTTCCATTTGACTCACATGACACCTAATAAAAAAATAGGCTTACTTGTTGGATCAAATATGGGCCCTAATAAAAAAATATAGGTCAATTCATGACCCCTTCCTATAATAACAATGCTTAGATTGTACCTTAGGATCTTCCCAAATGGTAACTTTGTGTTATCCAATGCATGGTTTAAAAACTTAGTAGTGACTTATTGAGCCTTTAAAGACAAATTTATAACACTAGAATAAAAACTTCCAATAGGTGTTGCACATTTCAAAGGCACAATAAGCCAAACATCAACCGTAGACCCATCCAAAATAATCTTCATAAAATCAACATCTCTAATTTAGATTTTTATAAATAGTGTAGGGTTAATAATACTAATATACATAGGGAGCATGATTAGAGAGAGTTATTCAATGCCTTCAAGGTATTTCAACAATATATAGAGGTCTAAAATTCATTCTAAACCTACCAAATGCCACTAATACATCATGAACACCAAATACCAATATGATGTTTGAGACGTATGATTTCCAAAAATAGGAGGAAAATGAACTAAAGGAAAATGTGTATGAGATTCATGTTTTTATATAGTTCCAAAGGAATAAATATGCCTTAAGGATTAAGACACAGTCACCTTTCACTACTTCTACCCCTCTTAACTATGTCACCACACCCACATAGACAAATGAAAATAAAAATATGCCCCTCCAAAGGGAAGTGTACAATAGTCCACTAGTATTATACTCATAATCCCTTACAAGAATGAGTAAAACATAGTGGAAGACATGACAAGGGTAAAGGAAAACATCAAGTTACACAAGTTAGTCCATATCCCTGAATAAAGAGATAGGCACTAAAGGATTTGAATAATAAACCATAGGATGTATATTCCCTAAGTAAATTGAAATATCCACAAATTAATGTAATGATTCATAGCAACAAATTTGGGTTTCCCCTTTCTTACTCAATATGAGAATCTTTGGAAAAAATATGCGTAACTAACTAATTGATTAAAGATCCTCTACCAATGTCATGCACATGGGTATCTACAAGAAATTAGGATTGCCATCTATTAAGTATAATAAATTTTTAGTTCAAATGGATAAGTTTGAGGTTAAGGTGGTAAGTTAATTATTGAATGTACACATGTATCTAGCTTCAAAACCATGAGTGCAATAATTCATATATATTCAAGTAGTTGAGATCTTGTAGGCCTATAACATGTTATTAAGACACAACTGGTCAAAGACACTTAAAGGCTACATAGACACTAACTATTCTCATATGTATTTTCCCTAGAGAGGGATATCTAATAATATTAGGGCAAATAGCGAACATAATATGGAACACTCCATCATAGATTATAATTCCATGAATAAGTAGGTGAAATTTATTTCATCTAACCTTAGCATTTACAATTTGGCAATACAATATGCCAAAAAATTATAATAACATTTCACCTCATGAGGACTTTAGATCATATATTTTGATGGGGCACAATCAAAGTAGGTTCAAGTCTAAATATCATTCTAATAGATTCATGTGGTAAGTAATACCTAGACACATACAAATTTCAATTCCCCTATGTTGGTTCCCAATTGTACACCTCGTATGTTTGGCCTTGCATACTTGAAATAAAATGGCAACCAATGATGGAAAACCTGCTAGTATGTTTTTGTAGCTAGGGAAGGTTTTGGCATCAAGATTAGACCAAATGTATAAAATTATTGAAGGCACATACAGAGGGTGTGGTCATCTCCCTGATACTTCTAGCTTTACTTGAACCAAGGTGAAAGGACCTATGGGGTAGCTTATTCACATGGAGAGATTCTAAAATTTAGCCTCCATGGGGATTTTTAGCACAAGGAACACATATGACCAAGGCATAACCAATATTGCATACTTCACCCATGAATGGTTGTCACAAAAAATACACAAATGATCTAAGTCATATACAAGATAGTAAAGATAGATATGAAAGATACTACAATATTCATTTTATAGTATATTCAACAATAAGGGTTGAATGAGAGGATACAATACTAGACTTTAAAACACAAACTACAAATACATTTCAAATATGCAAGATATGCATTTTCAAAGCAAATTATACTTATAGTATGTAACAGGGTGTATCATTTACTAGGTATAATAAGGTATAATAGAGGGATAATTATAAACTGGAGGGTGGCATGCTAGTGGCTTCCAAACAATAGGTTGTCTTATAGTATTTCATGACAATATTCCTTAGCAAAGATGTAGAAACATTTTCAAATGAAAGATAATGGTAAATACAAAATGATCCCTGAGATAATAAAACATACAATAAAACTAATCTTTCAAATGCCTATCCCTAGTGAATCCATCAACCTAGGGTGACCTAATAAGTTATTCAACAATAGATTCTAAAATGACGTAGAAAGGGTTTTATAACATAGATCCATACTCAAAATGATAATTGGGAATGAAGATAAAACTAGATATTTAGTCAAAAATATTTATAAAATATATCATTGCACTTCATTAATAGGAAATATCAGATAACCATAAACATTTTCATTAACTTGAAAAGAAATATTATAGACATCAATACTTCAAAATGCTACCATGGGGATAAACATGATGAGATTGCTATTCTAACAAGGGGGACATAAACATGCTCTCAAAGCTTGCTAATTGTTTTACATATGCAACCACCTTAGCAAGAGAGACAAAATATACACATAAAAAATTATCCTAGAAAAAATTCTATAGAACCTAGACTTGGAGAAAGTGGACACCTAGAACAATCACCAACAACAACCTTGAAATAAAAGACAAGCCTTCTATTTATACATTCTAATCACTTTTCAATTTTAGGATTGTGGGTTAGAATTTGCAAAATTGCATAACAACACCTCAAATACACCAAGATGCTTCCAGCTAGAAAATATACCATGCCATGTCTGATATCTTCATTCATTTTCAAGAAAAAACAATGTTCTAACTACCTCTACAAAGAATGATGAATATTTTCAACAAACTTATAATTCCATGGTGTGAGATGACTTTCACATGAGCTGGAACTAGAATATTCATAGTAGAGGGTCAAACAAACTTTGTCTTTATGTAGAACTACCTAAAGATGCCTTAGACCACCTACTTGCATAGTTAGAACCTTCTAGATAGCTCCTCTTCCTATTTGTACACCATAGAACAACCTACTCTTGTAATGATTTCCTAGGAATATTTTAGATCCATGGTTGCTTGAGAGATATTCTTTGGAGTGACCCACCTTGGATTTGCAAACTTGCAATATCTCACTCATTGAGGAACTTAGACAAGAATAACAATGAAATAATGAAAAAAGGCTTAAGTCATTTTCAACTTTTCACTTTTTGGCTCCACCTTATTTTTTACATTTTATATTTTACATTTTTGCTTTTGTACATCTAGCCTTTTAGGGCTTCCTTCATATTTTTTAATGCAAAAATGTATTATTTTCAAATTTTGATTTACTAGGGTAAATCTTGGTCTCTCCCACAAATTTTCTAAGCTATTTTTAATGGTGGAAACCTTCACTAACTATATTACATAGGGTCCTTGAAAGTGTTGTGCATGCCCATGTGGCATCACTATGTCACTCAGTTCACCAATATCTTTACTTCACACTAACCTTAACTTCACTTGTCTCCATTCATGGTTTAACTTTATTGAAATTTCCATGATCATCCTACACCATTAGATCTACTTGTCTGAGTAAATGCAAAACATACATATATGTCTGGTTCATTACGATTATGACACATGCCACTACCATATTAAACCTAGAACCTTTTGAAAAATCCATCTTTGTTCACACCATTAGATCTATATACATAAATTGATGTATACAATCGATCTTGATCCAAAATACCAAGTGATATTGGCTACCAGCTATCGTTGGCTGCAAGGTCATGCCACTTGGTAGCCCTGTGGGCTCTCTACATCTTGCTCTATAAGTCCTATTGGGATAGTGCACTATTTCCAATTGGTGGTCTCAAATTCATTCTAGGATTTGTTAAGAGGTTGTAACTTAATATGCACCATATATCAAATTGTGTACACTTGAATGTGTACCATCAATCTCTAGGAATGTACTCAATCTTTAGCTTGTGACCATGTATTGACTTTTTAGCTATGCCCTTGCACTGTTAGATCTTTCCATATGATCAAATGTGTATTTTTAGATTACAATTAATGAGATTTGGCATGATTTTCTATTTGCAAATACTCTCTACTACTTTTAGTTTCATCACACCATGTGATAATACCTCATTAGATCTCTGACCCTATTGAACTATCAAATGTCTGCTTGCATCATTAGGTTTTTAGAACATGCTCAAAATTTTGATTACGCTCCATGATATTGACACTTGTCATGCCTACACTAGTCTTGGGTTCCTTTGAATTATTTATCTTTGATCATGCACCATAAAATCATCTCTACTTGAGAAAATGTGTGCCATTAGATCTACCTCCTTCAGGAATCAAATGGCTATTTATCATGCCTTAAAACTAATTTCTATGCACTTGTCAAAAGATATCCATAAGATAATCTTAGCTACAATTTATGAAAATTTCTTTGAGATTTTATTTGTTAGATTTTATACTCTGAGCCTTTCATTTTGGACTTTACTCATCATGCCTTTTATCTTCACCATTTCTATCTTACAACAACTTGGTCTTTAGTAATTTTATCCTAGGTCTTTATCTTCAGCTTTTATGTCCTCAACACTCTTATCTTTAGCATTTTTTTCCCTCAACAATTGTTGTGGGATTTTTTCTTTGGCACTTCTACTCCCATGCCATTTATTTATTAAGAGAATTATTTTACACATTTTGTTTTAAATAATTTCCCCAAAGAATTTGACCTTTTCAATTTTCCCATAAAAATTGAGTCTCTAGCATTTTATCATCATTGGGACAATTATTTTAGACATTTTGTACATAAAAAATTCCCCATATAAATTGAACTTGACATTATATCTGAATAAATTGAGCTTATAATTTTGTTGAAAGAATTTGGACTTGACATTTTCATCATAACAAAAGACTTTTGCACTTTTTCTAAAGGAATGACTTTTTTTGGGCCTTTCACCATGAGAAAAATGCCCATAGGGTAAGTGCCCTTTGGACTTTTTGCCATAGATAAAAAGTCTAAAAAAAAAGGGACTTTACATTTTTTGGACATAATGTAATTCTTTTAGACCTTTCATCAGTATAAAAATGACCAAAATAAATAGACCTTTGGACCCTTTGCCACAAAAAAAAATGTCTGATAGAATTCCTTCAGATTTTTTTTATAAACATTTTGGCCAAAAAAATAAGACCTTGCACTTTTTATGCAACTTCATAATTATTTTGGGATTTTTATCATAAACAATTTTCTTGTTAGAAATAAGTCTTCAAAAAAATTATTCAAGACAAAAATACTGAAGACCTATTTACATCAAGTAAAGTGTTCACACAAAAACCCTGAAAAAGTCTAAGGAAAAGACACATATGTCAAGTAAAGATGAAACTAAGAATTATCTAATTTAACATTAACTTGACATTTAATATGAACATTTTTAAAGTAGGAATTTGGATAAGGAATTAATAATTTAAACTCAATAAGGGCCCAATTGATTACGTGTAATTTTGGGCACTAACACCTTATATGAAAAAATATCACATAATATAAAGCTTTAGTGTTAGGATTGTAACTCACCCTTAAGCAAAATTTTAGGAAAATCATGGTCTATGGTGATTCTTAGTTGGTAATCAACAAGGTAAGAATCAAATTCTAGTGAAAATTATCATACTTAAATAAATATAAGCACCATGCATAGGATTTTATGGAGTCTTTTGACACCTTTAATATCACACCCACCCCTAGAGGGAAAAACCATGCCTCAAATTCTTTAGTGTCTTCTACGGTGAATTTAACTCTACTTTAGGAGTTTTACATGTGGAAGTTTTAAATAGAATTCACCCCATTTCCATTAGTCTTAGATAATGTGAATATATTTAGGTGTTTAAATATGATCAATGGATCATTTATTTCAATAAAAACATGTGAGTTTTCAAATCCCATATCATTGGTGAAGGTGACAAAAATATAATTTATGGAAAAATATTAGGTGGTGACTACATCATACTACTTAGATAAAACCAAATCCTTAATGCAATGGTGTCTTTGGTGAGATCATTTGACCAAAATGCATATGTAATGAATCAAAGAAAGTTAAAACTAGCAAAAATAACTTTATATTTGTTAATTTAGGAACTACAAAACACCTAAACCAAAATAATATTAGAATTAGCTACTTTAACCCTGAGGATGATGTTTGAAAATTTTGTTACAAAAATATAGGGAAATGATTACATGGTCTTATGATGAGCTAAAAAAAATTAACACACGTAAAATACTAATTAAAGATGCCCATAAACCCTTTAGGTAGAGACAAATAATAATAAACCTAGTCTTGTAACCTATTATCTATAGAGAATCCCAAAAAATACTAACCACATAAATTGTATTCCTCATTAGGCATTCAATCTAGATTTAAAACTTGGTCCCATTATGCAAAAAGAGTGAAGAAATAAAATTATCTATTTATTTACGTAATCTAAATATATCCTCAAAAAAGGACAAATACCTCCTTCCCTCATTCAATTAAGTGATTCATATTATTAATTCTACCAAGATGATGTATTTCATAGATATATTTACTGGGTATAATTAAGTTTTAGTATAAGAAGATAATAAAATGAAAACTAATTTTAATATTAAATGGGAAAATTTTACATATAAAAGGATGAAATTTGGTTTTGATAAATGTAGGTGTAACCTTCCAATGTGGCATGGATGCCACCTTCCATAAATTAGTTGCCAAGTGCATCATTATTGACATGGACGACTTAACTATTTTTTCAAAAAATAGGTCGCATCATGTAGACCATTTGTATAAGGTCCTTGAAATATGTCATAGGTATGCAATATACATAAATCCAAATAATATTCAATGTTACATAAGGTAAAATAATTGTCCATATAATCTCAAGGGAAGGAATTTCTATTGATCTTGATAGGGTTGATGCCATTTGCCAAATCCATTTTCCTAATAGGAAAAAATAATTAAAATATCCCTTTAGGAAAATTAATTTTGTGTATAATTTTATCTCTATATTCACTAAAATTATTACAACACAAAATTTTATGTTGAAAGGGGATGCCCAAATTGAATAGAAACCTAAAGCTAAGGCAATATTCCAAAACATCGAGGAAACTATCACTTAGTCTTTGGTCCTGATCAGTCTAGATTTTATGAAGGAATTTATCTTGTATTCATTTGTATTAGACCATATTATTATTTTCATATTCACCTAGAATTTATATAAATGGGAATACCCCATCACATTCATGACCACTAACTTCAAATATGTAGAACTCAAATACTCCATGATAAACAAACAAGCTTACACTTTGGTCAAGGTTGTCAATAAATTTATACATTATATATTATGTATCAAGGTCTATGTTATCATCTCTAATCCCATATTAAATCTCATGTTATGAAAAAATTAAATAGGAAAATGTAGAGATAAATGGATAACTAAACTACAAAAGTTTGAACTATATATTATATTTTCTATAATGGTGTGACATTAGGGCCTCATCCAACTAATCTCATAAGCAAATCCAAAAATTGAAATCATAAAAATCAATCAATACTATATTTTAGTAAATTACTCATATGAAAATGCCATACATTGTCTTATATATGGGACCTATGTCACCGAGCTAAACCAAAAACAAAACACAACCCTCATTTTCAAAGTCACCCATTAATGATAAATAAATGAATGTTATACCACTGAAACTATGAGGGGATCTACTTGACATGTGTATCAAAATAAAAATCATGAAATTTATTATAGGCCATTTATATGAGAGTTTTGGGAGTGGAAATCCTTTAGGTAACATAATATCTTACAAAATTATGAGAGTCAACTATGACTGGACCACAGTTTTAAAATATGCACTTAACCATATGCAAACTTACCATTATTGTCTAGTATTTTCTAATAGATACATGCATCTAGCTATATTTTTCCAACTAGTAATTAAAAGAATACCATTTTTCCAATGGGGATTAGACTATTTTGGTGTTATAAATATCAACTCATCCTTAAGACACAAGTTTTTCCTAATTAGACTAACTATTGCATGAGACACCAATTTTTTTGCCATGAATAATTACATAATAATCAATGTCATAGAATTCTTTAAGGAATACATTATCACCACATTTGGTAATAAATATCAATAATCTTTGAAAAATTTCATGCTTTTTGATTTTCAAAATTCATTAAATGGGCCTATGATAATGCAATCATAATAAATTTATCTTCCAACTACCATCCCAAGCTAATGGTGTTGTTGATCTAAACAACAAGAATCTCATCAATGCAATCAAGAAATTAGCTAATAATAAGCCTAGAACAAGGAACTCTTTGTTTAGGTGCACATTATGGGAATAAATAACTCATGTCAATAAGGCCTTCAAGGTATATCCTTTTCTATTCCTATATGGTCAAGCATCAGTCTTCCCCATCACCTTCAAATCACCAACATACCAACTCATATTAGAATACATGGAAGGTGATGATATGATTTGATATATATTATTAAACATTATCCAAATGAAAGATACACATGATGAAGATATTTAAAACTTTACTAAGCATCAAAATAATGTCAAGAGATAGTTTGAAATAACATCTCATGTAAAGGTATTTAGTATCTCATACATAATCCTACTATGGGACAAAGTCCATGAGAATAAGAGGCAACATGATAAGTTATCACCATTAAGGATTGAAACCTTTCAAATTATAGATATAGTCGATGGTAATACATTTAAACTAAGATATCTTAAGGTATATGACCTAATATACCCTATGAATGGGTAGTATATGAAACATTACTTCTCTACTTCACATTCATATGTGATTTCCAAATAGCAATAAGTTGTGATTCTGATCCTATAGTAGCTTGGTAGTTAGTTTTATTTTTTTTCTTTATTATTTTTTTAGTTAGTTACTTTATTTTCTTGGTTGTTATTTCCTAATTTTTAGAGTACTTTTACTTTCATTAGTTTTTGTTGTTGAATAATTCCTTTCAGATAAGTATTTCATGTGGCATTCTTGAATCTTGTATCTATATAACCACTTGATTTATTGGGGACTAACTAGTGGAGGACTTATGCTATAGTTCTATCTTGTATTTAAATTTTATAAAAATGGGAAGGGTCAAATTTTACACCTATATGGTTCATTAAAACCTTATGTTTTTATTTAATTTTATACTTCCTTATAATAATCTATTAAAAATATGAATTTTGTTGATGCATCACATAAGTGTATTACCTACACTTACAAACATCTAAAGAATTACTTGGGAAAAGGTCAATGACTAAGGAAAGGTGATTTGATAAAACATCCTAAAAAATCCCTCCACATAGTAGCATTGGTTACCAACCCCCTTAGTAAAAATAAAATCAAAATCTAAGAAAAATGATAATTTGAACATCAAAATATGAAGCATAATTTTTCTCCTAGGAAAGGGTGATTTAGGTAACATCCACCACAATATTTCAAGGTTGGTTGACAGTGGAGTAAGGTCTAAAATAGAACTAAAGTATATTTTTTATGTATATACATGCCTATATGGCGTAATAGCAATCCATACATGATCCTTTATGAGCCTAAAAGGAAAAAATGTGATAAAATGAACTTGAGAAGTTATGTCTCAATGTCGATGATCCCACAATCACTCTACCTAAGCCTATGGCAGGTGATAATTGATTCATTGAACACATAGGTATGACAATTTATTTGATTCTTTAACTTTACTCATACTATGGTTTATTGTTAACCTAAAAATTAACATTTTAATAGTAGCATGATATTTTCATGATCAATTTGGGTGTATCTTTAGATATTAATAAGGAGTTTTGAGTTATAATACTTTTATGTATTTCCCCATGTAAGTCACCATTTATTGTTATCAACACACCCATTTCCATAAAAATGGAGACCCACCTTTTTTTACACAAATTTATCCTTGAGGATGAAGTTAGTTACATACTATAAAATTTTAACTTAAGAATTTGAATTTGTTTGGCTTAGAAAAGGTTTATAAGTTGACATATTTTCTAAAGCTTTCATATGTTAAGATTATTAACAATGTTCCTTGTACAATAAATGTGTTTTTTCACAATTTATAAATATGTTTCCAAATTTGAAGGAACATTCCTATATGCAACTTTCTCAAGTCTTCATAACACTAAAGAGTTGTTTTTTTGGCTTTCAAATGGCATTTTAAATCCTTATCAGCCTTTACAAAACCTTAGATCCTTCATAGCCTCTAAGAGCCTTTGTGTCATATCAAAGCCTTGGTGACATATAAAAGCCTTAGTAACATACAAAATACTCTGTGACATCTAAAAACATTTATGGTAGTCCCTTTATCCATGATATTCATCCTACCTCATATTATCTAGGGTGGTGAACACATAGAGGCATGATTCCATCAACATTAAAAGATACAAAATGACAAAAGGCACAAGGTGAAAAATGAGCTTAATGGTTTTTGATGGTCCCCATGGTATACCCTAACCAAAAAATCATATATATGAGTGGTTATATCATGTAATATTATTTTATCTTGATCTCTTATTCATGTTCTCTCTTATATCCTTATAGGACATGATTACGATTGTAATAAACTTTTCCATAGTGAAAAGTCAACTTGTAGACCCTTGGGTATATATATATATATTCCTTTATAAATAATTTTTTAGGTTTTAATCACTTGTTATCTTTCCTATAATACTTATTGGTTGGTTTTATTTTTTTTAAGTCACCCAAAGGGAATTATAATAATAGTAGTATAAATTGTAATAGTTTGTGAGATATATGTACTATGTGCTTTTGTTTCATTTTACTATTTGTATATCATGTATAAAAATATTATGTCAAGCATATTTATTATGTGAACATGTTTTTTTATTTTAGTATTAGTTATTTGATCATATGGTTAGTCTAGTTACATGGTGTGTATCAACCTTGATATCATCTTAACCCCTTATTGAATGTGTAATAGTTATTTATAAGGATTCAATACTTTTTAGGTTTATGCTAAGGTATTTTATAAGTTTGTTTCCTATATAATATCAAATATATTTATTCTAATCTAATTTATATCTGAATTATGGTGGATATAAATTTTAACATATTACATCTGACTAGATTGGTTTTAATAAATTTATCTTTGCACATATTTAACACCTTATTTCCTTCCATGGCTTATCCCTGTATTTTACATTTATTTATACCTAATGTTTCACATTAGTTTAGTTACCATTGTGTATATTTAATCCCTTACATATGAAGTTCTTTCTTGACATTTTTACTCAAATTCCTACATCTAAAAACCTTGAAATAGTTTATGTTGCTCTAGCCACTACTTTACCACATGAACTTATCTGTCTATCTAAATACCTAAAACTCATTCCCTATACTACCTATATAAATCATAAAATAATAGGGTGAAAGACCCATATATTGGTGTGATAAATGATCATTAACTCTTAGTTCTTACTTAATATGTAATAACTCATATACGTCAGTGTGTAGTAACTTATTCATGTCTAATGATTATACAAACTTACCATAAGTTGGTAAAAAGAATGGATGGAAGCCTTAGGGAAGTATACCATTATAACTTACTTTCATAAAGAGTCTTAGGGAAAATCATGGACACTAATCCATCCCAAGATAGTTATTCTCTAATTGTTATAACATATACCTTGACATGTATATTTGGATCTCCTTTTCATTTTTATTTAGGGAGCTCATGCAATGGGTGTGGAAAGAAAACCCCTCAAATGGTGTGATTAATATATGACTATATATATTCAATGTAAGTCCCCATGGTTTTGATATCTAGTATAGGTGTGTTAGGATAATATTTGAAAAGAGGGTTTTGATAAGAAGTGGGTCAAAATATTTCAGGGGCAAAGGGTGTCACTTGAGTGGGCAAAGTATAGTATGCCAAAAAATAGTCATTTGATTATGTGGATTTAGATAACATGTGATACTATTATATTAAATATTTTTAAGGAGGTGTGTTCATTGACATTTTCAAAGATAGATCGTATGCATGTAATGTACTATAAGGTGCATTGTTAGGAATAAATATTAGTGGTGGTGTATTAGCTACCATATTATTTAGAGTAGCATAAGATAAAAACCCACCAATGGGAACATTATTAGTAGTTTGATTGGTTGGGGGTGCATTTTATCTCCCTTGATTGGGGACACCAAAGGTAGGAAGGTCCCTAAGGTTTTATCTTGGTATAAAGCTGGTTAGAATAAAGGTGGCTAGATACTATAATGTTTGGTACGATGCCACCAGAATGGGAATGGAATAATAATGACTTTGATTATTGAATTTTTAGGTCATCCCTTAGTTAATAAGACTAAATTAGAGATATTCTTGGTTTATCTCCAAATATTTAATGAATCTCACTAAGGTGGAGATGATTTATATGGTCTGTCATTGTTAGTGGCTTTGGGAACCTCACTTAGGAAGATTAAAAAAAATAGATTGTTAGCCCATTATGAATATATTTATATTATATGCCTCTATAATAGTCATCATGGTATATTTAGGTGGTGTGAAAGTGGTTTTATTATTTTTATAATGGGGTGGAGTTATTTGTTATCTACATAATCCATATTTTAAAATATGAATAATTTTAATAATGATTAAATCTCAATGTACTTTTAGTGTTAAGACTTTATATATTTATGTGAGGTCTAGTCATAATGTGAGGGCATATTATAACTCTAGTGGAAATAATCATGTCATTGGATTTCTTGTAATTGCTAGTAGTATCCAAAGGATCATGAAACTCTTGACTTATTACATCATATTTGGTTTTCATTGCAAAAGAAGAAGATTTATAAAATGGAGAATGGTTCTCAATGTTTTGACTATAAATGTTATTCCAAAGAAAAAAGGAAGGTTCATAAGCAGGTTTAACACTTTTTATGTAAGCCTCAAGGATAAAATTATTATCAAAATCATCTCCAAACATATTCAAGCAGTGTATAAACACAAAAAAATAGAATAGGAATATATATGGAGGAAATAAAATAAAATTATAGACATGAAAGGATAATTCTTTCATGTTATGCTCACCAAATTTATACATATGGAAATTGACACTCTAAATTTCATGCAATCAAAGTCCCGATGTCAAGCCAAGATTTTTGATGAAGATATGATGTGATATATAGTCTTTTGGTTTGGTTGGCTTTTTTAATGTTTAATAAATGGTCGAATGGGTTGAACTAGAAGAGTTGGAAGGGTTGGTTGGTTTTGATGAGTTAATAGCATAAGGTTTTGAGAAATGAGTGGTATTAGATGATTGTGTCTATAGAAAAATAAATTATTTACATCAAATTTATCATTGAGGTAACAAAACTATGGTGTAATGGTGTCCTAACAATATTCATAATTTATGATAATTAAGTGGCATTATTATTCTTCTATATTGATCTCTCTAATGGATTAAAATGAGGTTGTATAAATCTATGTATCTTATTAGATATATTTAATTGGTATTTATTTAAAATTTTCATCCATGAATCAAATTAAATTTGACAAGGATAGACCCGAGGATGAATGGAAAATTCAAATTTGGGGGTTGTGGCTTGGCAGGCTAGGATGTGAATTTGTCTAGCTAGTTGGTATTGGGTTAACTTAGTTTGCTTTTCAAGAGAATTTACCTAGATAATTATGAGGTCATGTAATGTATTAGAGTGAATTATTTATAGATTAAGCTCAAATTCTATGCTATTTTGAGTGTTGTTTTCTAGTAAAGGGGTTGTTACTCATGGAAATATTCTTACTCTGTGTAAATACTTTTCTTCAGGAAGCATCATTCAAGGGTGAGTAAAAATGTTCATTTGAGGCTTTGTAATGTATTTTTTATTTTTTATTTTTCATTTTTTGTTCTCAAATATTTTTGCATCTAATTTTATTTTTTCTCCAAAGTTATGTGCTTGTTGATTTCTAAATTAAATGTTTTATCTAATGACATTTTGTTTGTTAATTGTTTGGAAAAAGAAAGGATTTGTAATGAAAGAAAGAACTATTCTAATGTTGAAATTTAAAGTTATAAAAACAAATAAAAAATATTTTAAAAATAATATGTAGATATATATGATAATGAATCTAAAATTAAAACTAAACTATGCAGATAGTTATTTTTATCTAATTTTGTGATTTTTGAAAGTCTAGAAATTTAATTAATGCTTACTAAAATGAATGTTTTGAATTTATATTTTCATATGAATGAAAATAAAATTATTTAATACTTCAAATTTCATATGTGAAAATGAAATTTAATCCTAACACTTCACATTTTCATGCAAGTAATATTTGTGAATTTATAAAATCTAAGTTTGAATGTAGGACTTATAAAATTAGATTAAAAAGGTTGTCAGTCAAACATTATCCATGTAAACACAAAGAATGCATAAATAACTTGAAAAAATAATCCAACCTATTATATGGGATTTGATAATGATAATGAATAATAAATCGAAATAAAAAATAATAATTACCTTTCCAAATGATTCTACCATCCAAGAGTAGCTCCAAGCATAATTTCCCCCCTTGATCTAGTGTTCTTATCTTCATCAACAATGGATGCCAAGATCATCCATTATCTAAATACCACTATGAATAACCTAGGATCAAGATTATAAATCTTTATTCTATGATTATCAAATGAAGCTTTCAAATAACATAATGATCAATACAAAAGGGTGTGGAGACAAATCTACATTATAAGTTTACTATTTTTAGCTTTAAGAAAGGGTGAGAGACCTTCTATTTATATATTTTTCAAATGGTATAGGATCAACCATGAACCTCCATCTTGAGATCAATATGTGTGGCTATGAATTAATTCAATATTATAAATAAATCCATAAATATCCTCATAAAGAGGCATGGGGAACCATAATCCTGATATCTGTTTGATATTTTGGCAAGTTGAATTGATCATGTAAATAATAGGAATCAATTTTAAATAAATAAATATTCAATAAATTCCATGGAATTCTTAATTAAGCTCATAATTTGGTTTAATTTTCCTAAGTAAGATTAATCAATTTTAGTGCAATTCTTTGGAAATTAGTTGCACAATTAATCAAAATGGTTAAAAAATCATATTGTTGGGTTATAATTTGACTTAAGAGGAATTATAAAATGATGTTAGATGTGTATAAACCATTATACTATTTAGGATTTTACTTACATAAAATAACAAAAGCACATGACATGTGCATATGAATTAAAAGAAAAGATTAATTGAAATCACAAAAAGGTGAAATTATCATTTTGACTTGAAATGAATTGATAAAAGTTAGGGATCACATAAAATGTATTGACCCATTTAGGGATACATTATCTTGAATTGGCACTTGTATATGATAATCTCTAACCATTTAGCTAATTCTATGGATTTTGACCTAAATTATGCATTTGAGTGTAATTTGAATAAGATTGACAATTTTAATACAAATGGTGTTAGGAATTGTATGTCTACATTTTACCCCTATTTGAGAAGGCATAGAAAGACATTTAGGTAAAGTAACATATTTTCAAATAAAAGATTTTTCAAGAAGAAATTGGAAATGACCCATGATTCCCCCTTGAGAGGACATACTAGGATGAAAGAGAATAATGGACTCTTAAAAAGAGAGGGAAAATGAGAGCTTAACCCATGGAATATATCAAATCTAAGTGAGATAATGATTGCACACAGGGATGCCATAAATAATTAAAATATAATTAGAGATATAATGGGCCACAAGATGGCAGGAATGTGAAGGATTCAATCTAAACATATAATTGACACACTTTGAATACACCCAATTTAAGAGTGCAAGTCGTGCCCTTATGACATTGATTAATCCCAAGATAAGTTGCACACTAAAATAGTGCCATCATGGGTAGTAGTGTGGAGAGATTATAATTAAAATAAAAGGAGAACATGGCCTCCAATAAGATGATAATAAGAGATGCCCCAGTAGAGTAGATATAATCGTGATAAGACAATTATTCCCTAATAAGGCTAGTTTTGATCATTGATAAATTATAAATAATGGTATTGCCCCTATAGGGCTGATTTATATTTGTTAACTATTTCAAATGTTGTGCCTGATCATGGGCAAATTGGCAAGAAATTAACTCATGGGTATAACCTAAAACTTCGATTAAAGATGAGTGGGCACAAATATAGATGTGATTGTATAATGGCTTAGAAATACATATAGAACCAGGCATACAAGGATGCAAAAAGGGATGAAATAAATGAAAAGAAAAGTGAAGGTAATTGAGTTGGCCTCAATAAAAATTGATCATTACCTACATAGTCCAAGTGGACCTCAAGCAAATGTAGTTCACCCTAAATTAGGAGAGAATTAAATATGGGATGGTGAAAACTAACCAAATATTTGATTAGACTCATGATTTATTCTAAGAGATGCACATATAAGCATAGATTCATAGTTCTAAACCTATTGACCCTAGTTTATGCATGATATTGAGATATGTTCATCATAGCTGTATTGATGTTAAGACTAAAATCTAGAGCATAAAGTGCTTGGTATAACAAAATAAATTAGGCATCATAAGTATGAAGAACTTATATTTACATGTAATTTCAAGTATGTAGATCCTGTTCAAATGTGAATACCTATAACTAAGTATAATGGTAAAATAATGACCAAAACCACAGTTACAACTATTTACATTTAAACAAAAAAGTGAAGATAAATAAAAAGATAAGCATAAATGAACTTAGATTAAATCAAGATATGAACAATCAGGATTCAAGTAGGAATAATAATTTTTTAAAATGAAACAAGAACAAATTAATAACATGAGATCAAGATATAAAGACTAATCTAGATCTATGTGGTCCATCAAAATGTTCCTAAAAAGTAAAATAAAAGAACCAGACCAAAAAACAAAACAAAATACCAAACAACAATCAAATAAATAAAATGTTTTAGGATTTTAATTTTTTTTGAATGTTTTTGAAATTTTCTAAGTATCTCAACTTGATTGTGAATTAAGACACAGAGAACGGTCTATCTTATGAAATACCGAGAACATGCCAAAATAAAAATTCTCATAAGATGGTGAGAGTGTAATGAAAGGGGATTGAGTTAACCTCAACATGAATTGAACATAACATACATAGTCCTATTATAACCTTAAATCATAGTAGTTACACCAACACAAAGTGCAATGAAAAACTACTTAGGTCACAAAAAGTTTGCAAATAAAGGTAAATGACATGATAAATGATAATAGTAAGGACCAAGTGATGTGGAAATGCATGATAAAAGGGCATTGTATCTAATTTTCCTATAGGAATTTATAATTAGGAAACAACATCATAATTTTGATTTGCCCAAAGGTGGTTATAATAAGGGGTATCAAACACAATACTAATTTTCCCATAGGTGGTTATAATCAGTGATACCATATAAGATAATTAATGAAATATAAATTGTCAAATTAAATGTCATACTATTTACATAGACTATCATTCAACATGGAATTATAAAACTATTGAAAATATATCAGGATCCCCTCATAAAAGTTGTGAAAAGAACCAAAGAAATCAAGATCAAAATGAGGTAAGTAGGATGACTAAAAACAAGCCTTGGTCAATAGTAAAGACATGTTATAATAAAAATGATCAGAAGACAATTGGCTATAGTGACAACAATGTTGTCCCCAAGTGATGATTAGCTTAACATAATCACAAAATGGTGAGAGCGTAACAAAGGTGACTGAACTAACCTCAATATAAATTAAGCATTTCCTACATAGTCCCAAATGACCTCAAGTCAATGTAGTTTAAAAAACATGAAATAAATGGAATATAATGTTATAATATGCCTAGAATAAAATGGTCTATTGGGTTACCTCTAAGAAACAATGTAAGAAAAATAAAAGGGTAATGGAAAATGAAAAATGGTTTTGTTGTTCCTACTGACCTAGAAATGCATGTCCTAGTCAACATGTGAGACACCAAGCATGATCAGTTATAAAAATTACTATCCAACTCCCTTTAGAAAAAGTTTCTCTATCATGAACTTGTTTTTGATCTGGATCTCAATAATGTGTTCATGATATTCATTGGTCATTGATTCTATTTCCTTAAAATGTTAAGATAAGATATCCTTGTAGCCTATATAAAGGAAAGTGATGCTAGATATGGTAATTAATGTTAGGATAAATGAAATAAGTGGGTAATGAATAGGTAGATGATAATAGAGTACATAATGAATGGGAAATAAATGAAGACTAGGACTTTAAATCACATATAATGTTAATGATGCTAGATTTGACATAATTTTTTTTATGGTAGGGCTGAAGACCTCTAAATATGCTCTTGATAGGACCACTAGATTTTTCTATTATTTGATCTTGAGATTAGATACCATCTGATTATGTTGTAGATTGGAAGTTATATTAATTTGGTCTTTGACAATGTCTTTAGTAAGCAATGAATAAATTATGTACTTAGTTTTTGGTGCCTTGATGAGGTTTTCACCAATGAATTTGTTTTGATTATCCCATAGTGCTTCTGAGAAGGTTTCATGAAGAGATGTCAATGTTTGAGTTTGATGCCTTCTAGCATCTTTGAAATGGTTTCACTAGCTGAGTTTATTCTTTGATAGTCCCTTAATGCCTCTAAAAAGGTTTCACTAGAGAGTGTTCTTCTTCTAAATGAATTTGGTCTTCATCCCCCTGATATGTTCCCATGGATGTATTTTAATAAAATGTTATTCTATTAGTCCCGATTAATACTTGTGGAGGTGGAATATTAATATAATGGATGCGTTGGATGGGGGTAATGGAATGATGAATGGTAGCACAATCCTCATAGAAGATATTAGGACAATTTATGTTGATACTAAAGTAATCATTCACAAAATTTGTATAAGGATCATAAATTTATTCAAATTGATTTACAAGGAAATTGTAGCCAATGTTGTAATAACTAATATTGTAATCTATTTTTAAATTTGATTCTAGTACAAGGGAATCTAAATATAATGTCACAACTAATGTTGAGTTTGTTTTTGATGCTAAAATAGATGTTGGTTAAAAAATAGAACCTGAATCTAATGTTATTTCTTCATCTTATGTGGTTATTTCTATAATTCTCTATTTAATGTTTGGTATCGAACAAGTAATGGATTGTGATGGCATAATGGGCTCAATAAAAAGTGATTTATCTAAGAAGGGTTCAACATAGACTGTATACTCTAAGTGAGGCCCATCAAAGAGAGGGAACCACTTTAGAGATGAATTAATAAAATCTTCTCTATCAAAAAGAGACTCCTAAACAAGTGGAAAAAGATCAAGAGATAACTCTATAAATACTGGATTGTCAAGGAGATGAGGCTCTTTAAAAATTAGGCAAAACATGAATAGATGTCATAAATGGGTGTTTCAACAATAACATCATGGTTTTGGTTCATAATTGGTTACAAAATATTAGTTTTTAACACATTTTGGTCTTCAAAAGATAGATCTTGAAGAGGTAATGTTTCTTATTTTGGATTGAATATCAACACAAAATTTCTAAAATGGGGAACAATTGGTTTATCAGGAACAATGAATTATGGTTCAATAACAGGATATCAAAAAATTAGACTATTAAATAAGGGATCAAAAAAATTAGGTTCATAAAATGGACATTCTTTAATAATAGGCTGAATAGACAGAGGCAATGGTCTTAGAATGGTAATAACTAGATGTTGCATAGTTTGGTTGTTTGAAAAAACTAAAGGAGGAAATCCTAAAATGGTAACCTTTGAAAACTACAGATCTTGATTGATCACACAAGCTAAAGGATAATATGTTAAAATGGTAACCTTCACATGTTATAGTGCCTGATCACTCACACAAGCTAAAGGAGGATAACCTAGAATGGTAACCTTTACATGTTGTGGAGCTTGATCTCTCACACAAGCCAAAGGGGGATAACCTATAATTGTAACCTTTACACATTATGGAGCATGATCACTCACACAAGATGAAGGGGGATAACTTAAAATGGTAACCTTCACATGTTATGGACTATGATCGCTCACACAAGATGAAGGGGGATAACCTAGAATGGTAACCTTTGAGTGTAGTGTGCAAATCAAATAAGGATATCTCAAAATAGTAGACTTTTCATGTTATTGTGTGTGATCACTCATACAAGATAAAGGGGGATAACCTAGAATGGTAACCTTTGAGTGTATTGTGTAAATCAAAGGAGGATATCCCAAAATAGTAACCTTTGAGTGTAGTGCACAAATATAAGGGGAAGGATGGGGATGATGCCCAAAAATTAGCATATATCCAAATGAATTTCAAAAAATATTCTCAAAGAGGGTGACATAATAAAAAATATAGAGTTTTTATGTCCTCCATATAAATTCTCTACCTCACAACTAAGGCTAAAAAAGACCCCATTATGAGTGTACCTTAGCGTCATGTCTAAAAAGGTTTATTCTATATGTTTGACTAGATTTGGAACAATGTTGGCAAATGTTTAAACAAGGTATGGATTGTGATATTTATAACAAACAAATGACTAAGACATCAAAGAGACTATAAAATAAGGGTGTCTTGGAACCACACACAATTAGGAGAATAATGTTGATGACTTTACTCAACCTTGGGTAGGGTTGAAATTATATTAATTGGAAGAGGGTATGATAACTCAAAAATATAGAGTGTCACCAATACACTAAAATGTAGACTTTTGAGATACATCAATACCAAAAAATCTAGTTTAACTTTGATGAGTTGTTACTATAAAACTATAAGAAAGCCTTTCAAATTAGGAAGGAGACAATATGAACCAAGAAACTTAAGATATGAAGACACAAGAATTTTTAAGTATAAAACTAGAAGCAAAAGGGAAACACAATGTAACCAAATGGTAATATGTTTTAAGACTTAAATCACGAGTGATATGAAAGATGAATTGAGTCCACCAATGATGATAATATGATAATGAGTCTATAAATAACCTTTGATTCAAATTATAAATTGAACCCAAGTTCCCTCATGTCAAGTGCAAATGGTGAACCCAATTTAACACATAAACCTTATGAACTTAGAAAAGTGTAATTTTTTATTTAAACTATCAACAAAGGACTTAAATATAGTTTGGCAAGTGGTTTAGACTCAAATGGGAAGTATAGCTTCACTAATCAGATGATATGACACAATGTTTAAGATGACAAATTTGAACAAGGAAAATATTTATTTTCAATTGGATAACATAATGCCTCCTTATTTAATAAAGTGTGGATAATGTGTTTGGTTATGGAATTTTTTACAATAAATTTTTGACTCAAATAAATACCACTTAATCTAAGGCCAAATTAGATAAATATAACTAAGTAATAATCCTAAGCCCTAAACTGACAAGGTGTGGTAAAGTGGGGTTGGCTAAAATTGACAAGTTTTTTATCGTCTAGATGGATCCCATGTGTACCAAATTTCATGCTAGCATATAAGAGAAGAAACATGTCAATTATATCTATTTCAAATGGCTTGTTGTGAAAAGGTTTAGTCTTTTTCACAACAACTACATCTATCGCTTGCTTAGTGTAGTGTAATGTCCTAAATTATCATACCTTCTAGGCTTAGCTTTCCAATAAAGGAGATGGCTTAACCTCTCAAACCATCGTCCTAGTGGGGTGATCCCAATTTGTATACCCACCTCATGGAGAGGGGTTGAAGATGATATTGAGAGATGAATCCTTAGATCAAAGATTCCCTATAGAATCTATGGGAGGTAATGAAGTCCCCCTCATAACCCAAAATGCATGAAATAAAAATGAAGTAAAAAGGCTTTATAGGTTTATTTTTAGATCACCCAAACCATGCAAGTTTTTGGGAGAGCCTAGACAATGTCATTTTTACACCTCTAAAATAAGGCAACATTTACAATGAAAATGGCACTTTTGATCCCACAAGTTCCCTATAGGGGATAAGGGGAGAGCATAAATCTAAAAAAAAAAAAATTTCTCAAACAATTTTATCCAATAAATGATAGATGACTTATAAAAAAGAAAACTTTGAAGTGAGTTTGGTTTTAAAGCACTGGATTGAAGTGTTTGGTGATGTTCTTTGGCACCTTGGCCTTAATTTACAAAATGTTTAAAAAAAATCACAAAACATTAAATATAAACATGAAATTTCCTTTTAAACATAAAAATGAAGGTTCTTAATTTTTTTAAACACCAAATTGAAATTTAAAAGACTTAGTTGTGCTAAAAAAACATTTTTCCATGTGGGTCCTACAAGAAAACTTAGAGTCTTATTTAGCTTTAAAGCATATTTGAAAATGAGACAAGCAACTTTGGATTTGTTACTCTCAGGTTTATGTTTCACGTATTAACCCAAAGGCAAAAATTTCATATAAAAATTAATATTAAACTTATGAAAACATGCAAACAAGTTAGAAGGCTAAAAAAAAAAAAAACCAAACACACAAAACATAAAAACCTACAGTTAGTATTTTGATCATAACTTTTAAAATATATATAAGTTTCTCATGAATTTATTTTATGTTGTTAATAACTCCAAGGCATACCTCTCTATATAAAATTAGATCAAAACATTGAATGAAAAAAGTTATGAGCTTTATACGAGACATTTTTAAATAGAAAATAAAAAAGATAGTTACTAAAATGATAATAAATGTTAAAATATAGATATTTTTGTTTTAAAATTTTTAGAGAATATTAATTAAATGTTTAATTATACTCCTACAAAAATTTATAAAAAAATATTAAGTACATAAAAGGTTATTAATTATTTATGGGCTATTTTTACTCTAGCAAAGAAAAAAGAAAAACATAATTAACAACTAAGAATAAAATGATTTTGTGGGTTATGCACTCATGAAGAGTCCCATTGGGCATGAAAAAATGTAGAATTGGATTAAAAATCTTTTAATTAAAATATTAGTCATGTAAACATAAAGAATTCATAAAGAACTTGACAAACTAAGCCAACCTATTCTGCGGGGGTTGTTAATGATAATGAAAAATAAATTAAAAGAAAGCAATACCAAATACCTTCCCAAATAATTCCACCATCCAAGAGCAGCTCAAGTGTATTTTTCCCCTTGATATAGTGTTTTTGTCTTCATCAACAATGGATTCCAACCTCCTTCATTTCCTCAAGACCACTATGCATAACCTAGGCTCAAGATGAGAAATCTCTATTCTATGCCTATCAAATGAAGCTTACAAATAACACAATGATAAATAAAAAAAGATGTGGAGATAATTATGCATTATAAGTTTAATATTTTTATCTTAAAAATGAGGGTGAGAGGCCTTCTATTTATACATTTTTCAAATGAGCTAGGATCAACCATGACCACCCATCTTGAGATCAGGATGTGTGGCTATGAATTAATCCAATATTATAAATAATATCTATAAATATCCTAATAAAGAAGCATGGGGGACCATAATCTTAAAATTTGTGTGATATTTTGGAAAGTTGAATTGATGATTTAGATAATAGGAATCAATTTCCAATAAATAAATATTTAATAACTTCCATGGAATTCTTACTTAAGCTCATAATTTGGTTTAATTTTCATATGTAAGATTAATAAATTTTAGTCCAATTCTTTGGAAATTGGTTGCACAATTAATCAAAATGGATAGAAAATCATATTATTGGGTCATAATTTGACTTATGAGGAACTAGAAGATGATGTTAGATGCATATGGACCACTATCTTATTTAGGCTGTTATCGACATAAAATAACAAAGACACATGATGTGTGTATATGAATCAGAAAAAAAGAGTGATCCATAGAACAATAAGGCAAAATCATCATTTGAATTGAAATGAATTGATTAAAATTAAGAATAATATAAAATTCATTTCCCCATTTAGGTATATATTAGCCTAAATCAACAATTGTATATGACAAGATCAAACCATTTATTGTGTTTTATGGATTTTGACCTAGCTTGTGCATTTAAGTGCAATTTGAGTAAGATTGACAATTTCAACACAAATGGTATTAAGAATTGGATGTCTACAAGACTAAATACATTTTTAAAATTTTTGGTTTGTTTTGGATGCAAATATATTTAATATGCAAGTAGAAAGTTCATATTTTTTTGTTATTATGATTTTAGAAATATAAAAAAAGAATAATTAAATCTTTAGATGTAATTTTTATCTTCTTATTTTTTAAGGTTTTTGTGCAAGTGGGTGTGAAAATTATTTTTTATTTTGTATGTGAATATATTTATGATAAATAATAGACTAAAATATATTTACCATATTAAATAAAATAGGATTATGTTTTATAATTATAAGTATAACATGCCGACTATTGTGAATTTATATTTACTATATGTAATTGAAACTACAAAAGATTGAATGATTTTAAATGCAAGAAAATATGAAATATGATTTTTTTTGGTATTTTTTATTTATCTTTTCTAAATGCAAACTAAAATAATTAACTAAATAATTTAATCTAAAAAATAAAAGAGAGGAAATTAAACTCTCCAATTTGAAAAAATAATATGAAAATGTAGAATAATAACATGATCTAACATTGAATTCAATTGATCCTTGAGCTGCTAACTCCATATTTATCTCTCAATGATCACCAAGGAATTCTTTAGTAATAGGAACACAAAAGGTAATGAAAATTCAATAAATTTTTGAATAAAATAATAAAATGTATTATGGTTTTTTTATATCACAAACAAAATTTGCTATGTTTAAATATTGTGACTTTCTTCCTATACTTTGCATGAATTACCATAAGTTTTCTATGGTATTTGGGTTGATTTCCTCAATAAACTAAAAAAGGTAGACTATAGCTCTCACAAAACTTATAAACTCAAATACCAAGACCATTTTTGGATCCAAAAATGAAGGTGAAAGGATTTATTTGTAAGGAGAGATAAGATGTTTCATGTAGGAATTAAAAAAATATTGGATAGGATCTTGTTGAATTTAACTTAGAGTTAGATAAAATTGTCTAAGACATGATGAGGAGTGAACTAAAACATTTGGATGAAAAGTGAGAAATATATAAATAAAAAACTCATGTTTAAACATGTAAAATGTGTCAAAACTCACATCCTAGGAATGATTTTTAAAAATAATTCAAAGGTATCAAAATTATTACTATATGAAAGTAAGGGTTGCATAAACCACCATAATGATTTTACCATGCAAATACATTTTTAGCATTTAGAAGAATTGAACTTAAAACTTGCAAATTTGACACTTGGGTAGGATTTGTAAAAGGGGAATAAATTAAAATAGGATAATACCAAGTTTGATCATAATATGGATCTCCTTGCATCATCATTATCATACATCACAAAATGTTTCACCATGAAAATTTTTATACATATAAGAACGTCCTAGGATAGATCTGTAATGATAGAATGTGAACTATAAAAATATATTATCCTAGAAATATCATCCTTCAAAGTCTATTACGCCATTGGTTCCTTTAAAATAACTTCTTATGTCCTTTGATACCATGATAAATGATTTATTTTTACTTTTTAAACATGATGAGGAAGGTGATGATAGTTATAAATTAGAGTGATTAACTTCTTATCCAATAAATAATGAATGATATCATGTGGTCGATCTATAAAACATTCAAATCTAAGTGGTGGTTTCTTATTAAAGGCATGTATATTCAATTAGGGTATAATTTTTTAGACCAATACTTTCCTTTGTTTAGTACCTTGACTTAACTTTCTTTAAAGGAGTTTTTACCCTAGGAAGTGGAATAGTTTCCATACCCTCCTTGTGTGGAAATTATTATTGTATATAGTGTCATCTTGTGCCTTATTTGGATTTGGATTAGGTACAAATTCATATTATAGTGGGAGAGTCTTATAAAAAATATATTGTACTGAATCACGAGTGTGATAAATAAACTTTAATTTGAGAAGATATATGAAGCTTATAAAAATCATGTATTATGTTTCCAAATATATTGATTAATTTTTCAATTGGTGTAAGTCTTGAATCCTACAATGTAATCATAAACTAGTTTTAATTTTCCTTGATGAAGAGAAGGTAAAGATATATATGTAAATCTTGGTAATTTATTATAGATTTATCACATAAAAATGTCTCTTCTAACTCAACATAGGAGTGTAAGCACCAATAGATAAAGAGTGAAACCAATCAAAAGCATTTCCAATTAAAACTTTTGGAGACACTTTTAGTAATATCCAACTAATAGTTGTCCATAGAAGTGTAGATACTTAAATATGGTCAAATTTACTTGATATTGTTAAATATTTAAATATCTTAATTCACTTGAATTATACTCAAATAAATGAATTTTATTCACCATTCCTATGTACATTTATCTACATAAGGGCTTGACCCTCTAATTGTCATCACTACTACATAATAATTTCCAAATCAATGCTCAAACTACCTTATTGCACTCTTGGGTTGATTCCAACCTTAGAATAGTCATCCTTTCTTTTCTAAGATAGGTCTGTGCTAGGCATATAGGTCCACTACCACATAATTATCCACCTAGCATGGCTTTATCCATGAACCATTTAACAACTTATTTCTAAAATTTGAAATATTCATTTGGGTTATTCCAAACATTTCATAATTTGAATGAATGAAATTATTTATATTTTTCACTATAAATACAATCAAAGTTTATTCATTAAGGGATTATATATATATATACATATATATATATATATATACATATATATATATATACATATATATATATATACATATATATATATATATACATATATATATATACATATATATATATACATATATATATATACATATATATATATACATATATATATATACATATATATATATATATACATATATATATATACATATATATATATATACATATGTATATATATACATATATACATATATATATGTATATATATACATATGTATATATATATATATATATGTATATATATATATATATATATATCGATTACACTACTACACATTGAGAAAATCTTCCCTATTTTTCCTAAATTTAATATAAGTCACTAGGAGTAGTCACAAATCAAATCTGAAGCATTTCAAATCAATTCAAGAGTTAAAATTTTATAGTATCAAATCCAAATTTATAGCTTCATACGTTTAGTCAATGATCATAAATTCAAAATCACACTAGGTGGGAAAAATATGTGTGGCTTGATTCTCTCCTCAGAGTATTTGGATACATAGGCAATGGTCAATTATAAATGTGGGTGATTGGGGTTATATTAACCCATTACACTACCCCATTTATTTTTTAGGTTTCTATCTATCACAAGTACCCCTAGAATTTTTAAATAAAATATAAGGAAAATAAAGTCTTATACATGGAATCTACATAATCTCAATATCTAATACATCTCAATAGGAAAAAGTGGTAGAGAAATCATAGTTTCATCATAGTCAAATCACACAAGTCCACAATCAATGGACAAGGACACATTGTATTATTGTGTAGGGAGCACAAGCTTATCTAAACACAATCGTAGACTCTACTTCAAAATATGAGCTGACACAGTCTTCTTTTATTGTTTTCCTTACTATCAAACACCAATTATAGTCAACTAGAAACCATAAAATGCTAAAATATTATCATTGGTTTTACTTACTATTTTTATCATATGCCACTTTTTAATCAATCTCAATTATCAATTCTACTTTAGACTTAGATTTATGCTTAAATGTCATATATTAAAATCCAAATAATCTATCAAGTTTGATAAATTTTTAAACACTATTAGGTCAAAAATAGTGCAAAACATATTAGTTAATCCATTTCTTGCTTGAACATTTATTTTTTTATTTTTATTTTAGGGTTTTAATTGAATTCATGATTCCCATACATTAAAGAGAATTTAGTCATCCTTTCTAAGATTTGATTGAGCACTGATATAGGATTTATATTTGACCTAATATTTTTGGAATAAATTATTGATTTCCAAGTACACAAAACTTTGATTATGTTGGTTTTCAATTTATTTTTATTTCTTTTTCTTATTTTCTAGAACTATGTTCTAGCCATTCTAAAACTCATAAGAGTTGTCATTATGGTCAAATTAGTCATAACTTTTACCTAAGACATGGTTGAGGGGTATTTATATAATAATAAATCCATAAAAAAAATCATATATAATTTAGTTTCCATGTGTTTCATGATATAACATAATTTCATAGGGTTTTTTTTAGCCATAAGAATCCTTATATATGTTTGGTTTTGTAGTGCACTAGGAAGTAGTTCACTTCAATAAGCTACACTCAATGTACCTCATACATGGGATAGTGAAAATATGGTATGGTATAATCCTCTATATTTAGTTACCCTTTGGACCTTGTTCACATTTTATGACTAGGATCAGTATATCTAAGATCCTACAAATCAAAAACACCTTGTCTATCTACACCCATTCTATCTTTAATTTTTTAGATTTACATTATTCCATCTTATGTCACATAGTAAATTTAGTTCCCTTATTACTCTAATTCATAGTTTTATATTAAGTTTAATTTATATAGAGCATATTCATATTCTTATGGTCTCTTCTAAAATGGCTGATACAAATATCTTTACTCAATTTGATAATGAAACTATTAAAACTTATATACATAATAAAAAATTATGTTGATGATGAAAATGATAATAAATATAATGAAAATAAACATGATAATCAATAAAATATTGAGAGATTCAATATAATTTAATATAATGAGCTTAATAGGTAAATCATGAGTAAGTTAAATAATTTTCCAAATTTCATGAAGGACTACGTCAATGTCCAAACCATGTGGATACGTTTGTCAAATTTATCCTAACATATAAGCCTACACATCAAACTAAAATTTTCACATATCATGAATAATAATAATAATAATAATAAGAGGTGACTTTTATAGTTTTTAATACTTCCACTTTAGGTGTTCTAGTTTCTATTATTATTTTTATTCCTATATATACACCTCCAATTACATATGTCGCATCATCCCTATGTATGGGGAATCATAAGGATTATAATAGATTAGTATTATTATTTATACATAGGTATCATATACACATTTTATTATTTTTATCACTCTAAATTTCACCTTTGATTAGGTTGTTCAATCCTCCTCACTTAGGTGATAGCATGGAGACACCCCTAGGCTATGGGTGGCCTAATCAATGGGGTGAATATCTTGATAGGGATACATCCCTTGATGATCTTGCCTATAACTATTACTAAACCTATTTATTTCTTGGGAAAAGGGATAGATATAATTTGAAACAACCTAAATAAAGAGGTGGTGCACCAAATTTGTTGACCACTACCACACATTTTTAGATGCATAGTGAACATAGAGCTGACCTACTCATACACTACTCCTAATTTGATCTTGTTACATAATTATTTTAATGTAATGGGGTGAATATCTTTATATGGGTATATCCCTTCATTATCTTTCCTATAACTATTACTAAACCTATTTATTTCTTGGGAAAATGGATAGAGAGAATTGGAAACAACCTAAATAAAGAGGTGGTGCACCAAATTTGTTGACCACTACCACACATTTTTAGATGCATAATGAACATAGATCTGACCTACTCATACACTACTCCTAATTTGATCTTATTACATCATTATTTTAATATGAATATGGTAGATGATGATTAGGCTAGGAGGGATTATTTTCAAGAGGTATACAAATAATAATGGAAGATTGCCTCATTTAATCTTCACAAGACTACTTAAACACTCCATATGTGATGAGAATTCCATATAGCTCATTATATATCATATAAATTGTCCATAAGTATTTCCTCTTAGTTATATATTGTATTAAATTTAATAGTTAATGTATCATCTAAGTAATAAATGATTGCAATTGTCTTTTTTTATATGTGATACATTGTTGATTCTCTATGTTGTTATTCATGTCTAACTTGGATGAAATGAGAATAGTTTTGTATACAGAGATACATCCCTATGGTGAGATCATTTGATAAGTCATAAATAATTTTGGAAACACCTTTTTGACAATAATTATGAATATATCATTCCATTTAACTCATTATATCTCATATAAATTATCCATAAGTATTTCCTCTTGGTTATATATTGTATTAAATTTAATAGTTAAGGTCTCATCTAAGTATGAAATGATTGTAATTGTATTTTGTTTATATGTGATACATTATTGATTCTCTATATTGTTATTCATGTCTAAATTGGATGAAATGAGAACAATTTTGTGTAAAGAGATACATCCCTATGGTGGGATCATTTGAGAAGTCATCAACAATTTTGGAAACACCTTTTTCACAGTAGTTTTGAATATATGTGATACATTATTGATTATCTATGTTGTTATTCATGTCTAACTTGGATGAAATGAGAAAATTTTTGTATACAAAGATACATCCCTATGGTGGGATCATTTGAGAAGTCATCAAAAATTCTGGAAACTCCTTTTTGATAATAGTTCTAAATATTCATTAAATAACACATTGAGCTTTAAAGATCTACAAATATGAAGATGCCCTAACAAATATTTCAAAGACCTATCTAATCATTCTTAAAATATGCCTAACCACACTCTAAAGATGGCCAATTATACCCTACAAATCTATATATAAATTCTAAAGATATCTATTGTACATATATAGATTTTCCTTATTTAGATAATTTCTTTTAGACATTATTATTCATGGTAATGGTCTAAAATGATCTAGCTATAAATGTATTTTTTTTTAAAACCAGATGTAATATATTCATATATATGTTAGTTATACTTAATATATTATTAGTTGAATCAGTTCTAATGCCTCCCTATAAGCATGGGATATGATTTTTTGATATTCTATTTTAAATAAGTAGATTTGGTTATTTATATCACCAAATTTTGTATATTAAAAATAGTAATTGAGATGTGCTTTAAATACATGTCTCCTTCTCATTAAAAATAATGAATAATAAAAAATTAGATAATAGAGAATAGAGAGAAGAAAAATTCAAGCGTAGTTTCACATATCTGTATATGTTCCTTTTTATAATGAAATAAAGTTTAACATTCCTTTTCATTACTAAGTAAAAGTTTATCTTATTCTAAGGAAGGAGACAGGGCCCACTTGTATTTGAAGATAAAGACAATTGGTATTCTTAGTTTATAGTTTAAAAGTATATTCTTTAATTTAGGTATAATTCATTTTACTGTAAAGTGTGATTTCCCTTTGAATGCAAAGTGTGATTTCCCTTTCAATGTAAGTGTGTTACCTTTTCATGCAAGTGTGTTTCCATTTAATAAAAGGGTTCTTAAATTCAATGTGTGTTTTATTTATGTAGAGTGTGTATTTAAATTTCATAATAAATAAAGTTTTTTAACTCATCTCCATATTTAGAATATGTTAGGAAGTAATCTAAGTGATAATAGACAATTCTCACATTCTGAAATATCACACTATCCTACCCAGCCAGGTAAGTCAAGTGAGGACATCATAGTGTCTTATGCTAGCTTTTTAAGTTCTAGATGTTCATGGTGTGAATTGAAGAATACTTTTAAAATAATGCCATTAAATATATGTAGTTATAAAAACTTTCTATATTTACTTTTATGTAACATAGAATTATAATCTTATTTCCTATCCTTAGGATTTAGACATCACAACAAAGTAAACCCTTGAAATAATGAATTGTTAACTCAAATATCCAACATCTCATTACATATAGCCTTGGACACTAGCCCTAGTAGAAAATGAAACCAATCCATTGATTGGTCAAATGAGAGGTATAATGACAACCTATCAATATGACCTTCACAAGAGAGTTCAAACTACGTGTAGGTGAGAGAATGAGACAATATATCAAGGATAATAGAATCAACAAAAGAAAATATCAATCATTCATGTACTAGAACTAGAATAAATTCATAATAAAAGTAAAACCAGATTGTATATAAGTTTAGTGGCTTACAAAAGGAGCATGGTTTCAACATACTCTAGAGGAGGATCCCTTACAATGCCAAAATTAGGGATACATATATGAGAGAATGAGAAGGAGAGAAAAGATAGATATTAGAAAAACCTATGACAAGTGTCATATCAAGATGAATCAAGTTATAAACAATAAAACCTTTCAATAAATATTCTTAAACTCCCTCTTCAACATGTGTGAACTTGGTTTAATGTTGATCTTTTCAAGGTGGTGTAGGAGTTTTCTTTGCTTGATGATTTAGCTTTGAGCTCTTAAAACTACCCCTGTGGAGTGATTAGGAAGTGACAAGTCATCTTATTTGGGTATAACTTCTTTTATTTCCTTGGACACTTATTTAATTTTCATATCCCATCATCTTTCCACCTTTGTTCTATAGTTTCCTTCATAGTTCTAATATTTGCTCTCTAGGGAGGCCTATTCCTTGTAGCCCAATTTTTTCTTAAAATAATCATTGGTTTTAATTATATAAAACACTTAAAAGGAAAATAAAATTATATTTTAGTACACTTTATCTTTATTTATCTTCACCCAAAATTTCATGGCTCAACTCCCTAGATAGACATACTAACTTAACACCTATCTTTCCCAATTAGGCCTAATTAGGCCTAAAGCAAAACTATAGTACTAAAGACCATATAATTATATATATTTATGATATAAAACCTTATAAATATTGTATGGAACATTATATATGGTCATAATAAAAAAAATTTATTCATTTATAAGAGTTGGAAATTAAGTTATGCAAAAAATAAGCTTTGAGCCCTATATTGGTCTACAAATAGGCTTGACTAGGCCTAAACCAAAGAAAAAGATTTTTTTTGAGTTTTAGGTAACTTAAAACAAAATAAATACCAATTTTAGGTCTTCCCAAACTTTATTTATCTCTTTCAATAATTGGTTATGCATGATCAATCTGAATGAGCTTCCACCAAGCAAAAAAGCAGAATTATGTGTATAAAAGAGGACTATGTCATATGTTAGATGTTTCCTTTGTAATTTTTATTAAATTAAAAATATATTAATAACTTTAAAATACCTCTCATGTCTCACACACATCTTACCTATTTATTCAAACTCTAATTCCAATGCAAATATTGTATACTTTCTCCAATTCTTAAAAATAAACTTATAAAAGGAGCTCTTTAGGAGGCTTGTAATGCTCTTTGGGATTGATATTTTTTAAGGTTAAAGGAAGGGTATTTTATCCAATTATCCTCATTATTAAATAATACATATAACCTCTCAACATATTATCATGGTTCTCACATTTCATTTGTTCTTTAAACTGTCATATACTATGCAAGGTTTACCTATCTTAATTGAGAATGTGGACCTACAAGTCTTCAAACATGTAACTATGCATTCACCTTAGTTTAAGCCCTAAATGGAATGTTTCCTAGTTCCTAAAATACTTTTAATGTCTTATTTTATATTTTAGATCAGTTTTAAAGATCAAAACTTCTTTGAAACATATTAAATTATCTTTATACATGTAGTTTGTTTACAAACACTAAGCTGATATTCCTATGTATGCACCCTACAAGTTCACCTCAAAGATGATCTTAGGAGTTAAGTATATTTATTAATACTCTTATTAGAATATATTATCTCTGACCTAAATTATATAAAATTATATCTCACTTTTACTACTTCTTAAAACCTCCATGATGTTTGCTCATAAGATTATCCTTCTTGTCTTTGAAGACTGTAGGTGTTATTTTGGACTATATATACACTTATTATATATTTGAAATGATTTTATGAGTTTTATTAGTTAATTTTTCCTTGTTATAGGTCATCATTACCACTCTTGTTTCTTTCCTCAGCCTATTACATGCTTGTTCATACTTGAAATCTTTTGAGGGTATTCAAACCAATGTGATTTATGGATTACCACCTGAAATCCTCTATTAGATATATTTATGGAGTGAATTTATCAGAATTATAGATGATTATTAAATCTATATAGGTCACTAAGATATAAAATAAACCAATTTTCTTATTGGTTTCTTGAGGAACAACATTTAGAAGCAACATTACTCCCTTTAGATTCAACATGTCTAAAACCTCCTACAAGAAAGTTTTGATCAAAAGGAACTTTAGATGAATTAGATCACTTATTTGGTGGAATAAACACTAATAAATAATTTAAAATGACTTAAAATATATTTAGGTATCAAATATTCACTCCAATGACATGGATTTTGTTTTCTATGTACCTTTTGATAACCATCTACAAGCAGTTTTATGCACATTCAGAATGCTTTGTTAATTACCTTGACATAATACCCTATTAATTATTTTATGAGACCTCAATAGGATATATTAATATTTTTATGGGTGGTTTAAATGGTTTTAATTCCAAACATAATTTATTCCATGCCCGAGAATGTCATAGCTTTAAAAACCTTTCCTTCCACCTTACAAAATAACAAACACAATATTTTTTCTATTTTGGTTGATAAAATAGGTCAAATGATGAATAAATATGATGTGGGAGGAATATTAATACCATTAATGATATAAATAAGCCATTAATTTACATCCATTAACTTCAAATTTTTTTGAGACAAGAAAAACCCTACCTATGGGATTTTAGGAGGGTTTTGGGTTGCTTATTTTGTTAATTATTATTCATAAAGCACATCCATTAAAAAAAAAGATAATTATTATAATTTAAATGTAATAATGGTTCCAATCCACCCCAAATATCACTAGATCCAACTCTCTTTCCTCTTCATGAAATGAGCACTTGAAATGGCCATCACTAGCTTTCAAAGAGGTCGATGGATAAATGGATAGGTTTTCTACCCTTCTTATACTTTAAAATACCTCCCTTTAATTTAATAGTACACAATTAAGATGTAGGAATCCATGGAGATACTTTGAGACCATATTCATCTTGGAAAAGCCACATTAATGCCTCAATAAACCCTTTTCTAGTAATGAAAACATCCATATTTTGCTTGAATCTCTATTAGATCTAAGTAAAAAGTGTTCATGGAGTCTCATTAAGAATATAAAAATGTATAAAACATGCCAAGAGCATATTAAATATATTTAACTTCCATATCTTACATCATTCCTTCCTTTAAGATTATAAAATGAGTATGAAAAAAATTGAAATGATTTATAATGTTAGAAGATTGAGTTAGACATCATTTTGTTAGTTATACAAATCAAAAGAGGTGTAAGATGATATTTTAAAATTATATCATGAAATATAAATACCCTCTAAACATTTATCACCATTGAACCAACTTGAACATGACATGAGATATCTAGACAAGCATATGACCAAAATGAATAATTACCTTAACCTTTCCAAAATAACCTTAAACTTTTCTAGACTTGAATTTTAAAAAGGATTATTTCATGAATATGTTGAAATACTTGATAACAAAACTAAGTGATTGGACATTAGTTCCAACTATACTATCTTAATAATTTTACAAGATACCAATGAGGACACAATGCCTACTACCATGAGACCAACATGACTATGAAAATCCCCCTCTTATGGATATAAACAAGGTTATAAGTATGAGAATCAAAGTTTTTAATGATATCCCTCTATGGTAGCCAAATTTGGCTAACATATTTTTCAACCTCCTGAGATTGCATTCTAGTTATGCATCTAAACCAGTTGCCTTATTACCTCAATTGGGCTATGGATTTACCCATGCTTAAACTACATACATGATTTGACCTTTCCACTTGACTGCAAGCTCTTTAACAAGACAAGATAATTAATATACCTCAAAAACACATAATACAAGGAAAATAACCCCACACACATGAAATTAAAACACCACACTAAACACACTCTTTTATAAGAAGCACTTAGGGAAGACAAAACAAGAAATTTCTATATACAGCTAACCTTTAAATTTTATTCCTCCCAGATCAAAAGGAAAACTCATTAAATCTTATTCATGTGATGAGAAATAATGATGCACAATCTAATATTTAAGACTTTTTCTTGATTTATCATTTCCTTTGTCAACCACCACTAACTTTTAATTGACATCAAATGGATCAAAAATAGTAAACATGATTCCAATGAACACAAATTCATCTTGATCTTTAACACTTACCTGATACTATTGTCTACCCTTGACAATGTTTCTAATTTGATCACACTTTGATTTGTAAGGACTATTGTAACCCTAGTCTAAAATTGTTCTTTGGAACTTTGATCTTGGTCTTCTATGACATCTTGAATGATGTAATTTTGCTTACCATTAGATGCAAACTACTCAATTTCTTCAAGTAGATCCACAAAGTTGTCTCTAGCTTCATTAAGATATTCTTGAAACATACCTTAATTTTTGTCCCCTTAATCATTCTCTTAAATCTTTCCAATCATCCTATTACTATATTCACCAAGAGATGTAGGATTTTAAATATTTTCACATTCTTTAAGGAGTCCAAAATACTAATACCAATCTTCATTGAGATATTATTCTTGTCCTTTATGAGGGAAGATAACTTTTTCAAGGCTTGTAGCCTCATTAGCATCCCTAGTCTACCCAATAGTATCTTTAGGACTATATTAATATTAAAATTAATCAAAGACATCAAATCTCTTCTTGATTTTTTAAAGTATATCATCTCCTTCATGGTCTACTATAACTTGTTCCAAAGTTTTCATACCAAGAACATCAAGCTCTTCTAGGAAAGCATGGTATAATTATTGCCAAGACTCATCAAGTTTATCTTTCTCATAAAGCACCATAAATTCAACCACTATTTTAAGTTATTATTTGACCTATTCAAGCACATATTCTAAAATATTATCACTCTCTTACTCCATGAAACATGGAAGTTCATTTTCCCAATAAAGGGTTAGTTCATTGTGTTTCTCTTGCTTCACACTTGATTAATATTTTCACCTATGAAGAGTAATACCGATGGTGATATATTCATCATACCCACTAAATAAACTCTCTTACTTAGCTAAAATAAATTCACTTATTTACCATATAGTAGGTTATCCTTTCAATTGGGAGATGGTGGGAGGGCAAGATGATTCATTTGGTGGAGGAAGAAGAGGAAATTATGTCAAAAGATTCTGATTTTCTTTCTTCCACTCAAAAAATAATTTATAAAACTCTAATATACTTTAATATTCATGAAAAACTAAGACTTGAGGGATAGGTGAAGGGATTTGGAAGCTTGGGAACTCATTTGGCTTAATTTATAACACCTTTTCTCTCTCTTGATCTTGGGCTTGCTTATGAAGAGTTTCCTTCCAACATGGAATTTTTTTTGGCATGGCTTCTCTAACCTCTTATCTCCTTTGATTTTGGATGGGCATACATTAATTTTAATTCTCAAATATTGACATTATGTAATCAAGATTAATTTTAAAATAAGGCCTCCAAGATGGAATGGTTTTAGGCTCTTTAGAAAGAGTGGATAAAGATTGCATAGGTATAGGTTTTTCTTGAGCTTCAAATTTATGATGATATGTTACATCTTGGAGAAGGTTTGGATAAAAATAAAACTAACTTAGGGTTGGAGAGAGTAACTGAGGTTGATAGTATTGGACTTCTTTCTTTTCTAATATTAGTAACCTATCCTCCATGCATTGAGTTAAATCTCTTAATCCCATCCTTTCATTGGTTAGGATATGTTGGTTTCCTTCCTCAAAATATACACACTCACTCCTTGAAAACTATAATTAGTCATTTAGATTTTTAATGAGATGAATATGGATAACTTGACCAAGATCTAATCTTTTATCCATCTTTCTCATAACTATTTCATTCTTTAACATTTTCATGAACAGTTGGGAGTCTTTCTCTTTATTAGCTTAAACTTGCCTTACTATATACTCCTCTTTATACCTTAACTCTTACTCATGGACAAAGGCCTAATATGAAATATCTTATTGATTATTATTTTACTCCCTTATTTTATCATTATCTATCATTTTCATCTCAAAATTAAGTCTTACCTCTTTAAAACTATCTTTAGGTTGACTACAAAAAGAATGACTTTGCCAAGGCTTATTGGGAACATAAACATGGGTGGGAGGTGGGTAAGTTCTATGACAAGACTAATATAATATTAATGGGATACTTGAGGAGAATCCATAAAAACTTTTATCTTGATGTGAAGTATACATAGGTAAGTAATATGCATTTTCATCAAAATAATTATGAAGATACATACCAATTTTCTAATATTTATGAATTTGGACTGTTTATGCTAGTTTTAAATAACTTAGAGTCATCATTTTTTTTCATGCCTCCATAGGTTGATGAACTAAAGAGAAATACCAAAAACTCTTCAATGAATGAAATAATTGTTATCACTCTAAATTTCACCCTTAATGAGGTTGTTTGAGCCTCCTCACTTTGGTGATAGCATGGAGACACCTCTAGGTTTTGGGTGGCCTAATAAATGAGGTGAACACACACACACACACACACACACACACACACACACACAAACCCACACACACACACACACACACACACACAGGGATATCTCCCTTGATTTTATCACCTATAACTATTACTAAACCTATTGCTTGCTTGGGAAAAGGGATAAAGAGAAATAAAAACAACCTATATAAAGAGGTGATGCACCAAATTTGTTGACCACTACCACATTTGTAGATGAAAAATGATATATATATATATATATATCATTTTTCATCTACAAATGTGGTAGTGGTCAACAAATTTGGTTCATCACCTCTTTATATAGGTTGTTTTTATTTCTCTTTATCCCTTTTCCCATATATATATATATATATATATATATATATATATATATATATATATATATATATAGGGATAGCTCCCTTGATTTTATCACCTATAACTATTACTAAACCTATTGCTTGTTTGGGAAAAGGTATAAAGAGAAATAAAAACAACCTATATAAAGAGGTGATACACCAAATTTGTTGACCACTACCACATTTGTAGATGAAAAATGAATATAGATCTAACCTACTCATAAACTACTCCTAATTTATTCCTCTTACATTAATATTTCAATATGAAGGTGGTAGATGATGATTGATCTAGGAGGTTTGATTTTCAAGAGGTCTAAACACACTAATGAAATATTTCCTCACTTAAACTTAAAAATAATACTTAAACACTCCATATGACCTAAAAGAGTGAGTTCAAACTACATATAGGTGAGAGAATGAGACAACATATCAAGTAAATCTAAATTAACACTAAACAAGATCAATCATTAATGCACAAACACTAGAATATAGTCATAATAGAAGGCAATACTAGCTTGTCTATTACTTCAATGGATTACATAAGGAGCAAAGCTTCACTATACTCAAGTAGAGCATCCTTTATAATTTTAAAATTAGACATACATATAGTAGAGAATGAGGATGGAGAAGATAGACATTGGATAAGCCTATGATAAGTGTCATCTCAAGATGAAGAAAGTTACAAATAAGAAAACCTAACAATAAATAATCCTAAACTCCCTCTTTAACATGTGTGCACTTGGTTTAATGGTTTTTTCAAGGTGGTGTAGGAGTTTGATTTACTTGATGACTCATCTTTGAGCTAGTGATTAGGAAGTGACAAGTCATCTTCTTGGGGTATAAATTATTGTCTTTCCTTAGACACTTGTTAAAGATTCATATCCCATCATTTTTCCACCTTTATTCTATAATTTCCTTCATGGTTCTAATATTTTCTCTCTAGGGAGGCCTATTCCTTGTAGACCTATTTTGAGAAAAATCTCCTTGGTTTGAATTTTATTCAAAAACTATAGGTAAAATAAAATCATATTTGAGTACCCTTTATCTTGATTCATCTTCACCCAAAATTTCATGGATAAAATCCTAAGGAATACCTACTAACCCAACACCAATCTTTCACAATTAAGACTAATTATGTATAAAACAAGCCTACAATAATATATACCATATAATAACATACATTATTAATATATAACCTCCAAAATCATTTATATCACATTAAAGAAGGCCAAAATACAATATTTAATGCATTTCTAATGGTTGTAACTCAAGTTTCGTTAAAAATAAGCTTTTAGCCCTAGGTTGGTCTACACATAGGGTTGAGTAAGGAATTGAAAATCAAACCAAGGCTTATGTGAGGTCTTATCCAAATTTCATCAGCTCCTCAAACAATTGGTTATGCATGATCAATCTCAATGAGCTCCCACTAAATGAAAAACCAAAAATTTGTGTATGAAAGAGGACTATGTCATAGTTTGTAGGTTTCCTTTGTCATTTTTATTAACTTAAAAATATATTAAACACTTTAAAATACCTCTGATGTATCCCACATATCTTACCTCTTAATGTAAACTCCAATTCTAATGCAAATAGTGTATACTTTCTCTAATTATTGAAAACATGCTTACAAAAGGAGTTATTTAGCATGGTTGTAATGATCTTTGTAATTGATATTTTTTAAGGTTAAAGGAAGGGTATTTTATATAATGATACTAATCATTACATCATAAATATACCATCTCAACATCTTATCATGGTTTTCATATTTCATTTGTTCTTCAAACCATCATATGCTATGCAAGGTTTACCTCTTTTAATTGAGAATGTGGACCTACAGGTCTATAGACTTGTAGGTCTACATTCACCTTAGTTTAATCCCTTGATGGCATGTTTCCTCATTATTAAAATCCTTTTAATATCATATTTTATATTTTAGACAATTTTTCAATATCAAAACTTCTTTGAAACATATTTAATTTTCTCTATACACCTAGTTTGTTTGCAAACATTGGGCAAATGTTCTTAAGTTTGTACCCTGCAAGTTCACCTAAAGGATGATATTAAGAGTTTGGTTTATTAATTAATACTCTTATGATATTATATTAAATTTAACTTGAATCATATCAAATTATATCTCACCTATACTACTTCTTGAAACATCCATGATATTTGATCATAAGACTATCCTTGTTCTCTTTGAAGACTGTAGGTGTTCTTTTGGACTATATATACATTGAGTGTATATTTGGGAGTACTGTTGGAGTTTCTGGAGTGATTTTTTCCTTTTTATAGTTCATAATTACCAATATTTTTTTTCCTCATCCTATTATCAATTTGTTCATACTTGAAATCTTGTGAGGGTAATCAAACTAATGTGATTGATAGACTACCACCTCCAATCCTCTGTTGGAGATATTTGTGTAGTGAATTTATCAACATTTTATATTATTATTCAATATATATATATATATATATATATATATATATATATATATATATGTAACTAATATTAAAAAAAATACTTTTTTTCTTGAGGAATAAAATTTAGAAACAACATTACTCCTTTTAGATTTAATAGGCCTAAAACCTCCTACGACAAGGTCTTGATCAAAAAACTATTTAGATGACTTGGATCACTTATTTGGTGGAATAAACACACATAAATAATTAAAAATGACTCAAAATATATTTAGTTCTCAAATATTCACTCCAACACCATGGAGTTTCCATTTATATGCACCTTTTGATAACCACTTATAGATAATTTTATGCATAGTCAGGATGCTTTAGTAATTCCATAGACATTGGAATCTATTAATTATTTTAAGAAAATTTAAAAGGATATATTAGTCTTATTATGGGTGTTTTATATTGTTTCCATTCCAAACACAATTTGTTCTATGCTCAATAATGCCATAGCTTCAAAAACCCTACCTACCACCTTCAAAAATAATAAACATAGCACTTTTTACTATATTGGTTGATCACACATGCCAAATAATGATGTAATATGATGTGTAATGACTATTAAGACCCTTTAGGATCTTAAAAATAATTAATTTTCATCCATTAACCTATAAACTTGTTGAGACAAAAAAAACCCTATTTGTGGGGTTTTATGAGGGTTTGGGGATACTTTTTTTTTTAACAATTGTTCATAAATCATATCCCCTCACAATAATAAGTAATGTATTTAATTTCAAGGTAATAATATCCCATATCCACCCCCAATATCACTGGATTCAAATCTCTTTCCTCTTCATGAACCATGTACTTGAAAATCACCTTCACTAACTTGCAAAGAGGTTGATCGAGAAATGGATAGGTTTTTTTTACCATTTTTAGACTTGTAACGCAATCCTTTGATTGAATTTTTACCTAAGTAATATGTATGAATCCATGAAATTTATTTGATGCTATATTCAACCTAGAAAACCTGTAACAATGCCTTAATAAACCCCTTTATAGTAATGAAAACAATCATATTTTGTTTGAAACTTTATTGGGGCTGAAGAACAAGTATGCATGGAGTCTCTCCAAGCCTATAAATAGGTATAAAATAGGCAAATATCATATTAAATCTACTTAACTTCCATATCTTACACCATTCCTTCTTTTAATGTTATAAAATGAGCAATAAAACACTTGAAATGATTTATTACATTAGAATATTGAATTAGACATGATTTTTTTAGTTGTAAAAATCAAGAGAGGTGTAATATGATCTTTTACAAGTATATAATGATCTATAAATAACCTCTAAACCTTTATCACCCTTGAACCAACTTGAACAAAAAATGAAATAACTATAAAATCAGAAGACCAAAATGAGCAATTACCTTAACCTTTCCAAAACAACATTAAAATTTGCTAAACTTGAATTGAAAAAGGCTTATTTCATGACTACATTGAAATACTTGATAACAAGATTAATTTATTGGACCTCACTTCCAACTAGACCATCCTAGGAAATTTTCAAACTACCAAGGAGGACATAATGCCTACTACCATCAGATCAACATGACTATGACAAATACTCTTTGATGGATATCAACAAGGTTAGAAGCATGAGATGCAAAGTTTTGAAAGATGATCCTCTATGGTAGCCAAATTTTGCTAAAACTTACTACACATGGTCCACCACCAACCTTACCTAATTCACATTCACTTGAGTAAAGTGTTATATCCCTACATGATAAGGTGTTTCAAATAGATAAAGGTGTCTTTAGAGGTAGTCATTAAATGGATTCTCATACTTTACTTAATAACCCTTTGGAAACTAATATATAATCTTACCCATTACCAATAGATTTTGTAGTTCTAAAAATTCCATTTTATAAAGGCAAATATGATCTTGAACAACATGTTTAATCATTTCATGTAGCATTCTGGGACTATGAATATAGTGAAAAATTATTAACAAATCTATTTTCATGAAGCCTCAAAGGCTATGTTTTGCTATGGTGCTATGATCTTCCAATCCAATCAGTTAAAGCATTCAAACCTTTGGTAAATCATTTGATAACACACTTTTCTATTAACATTGGTGAAAAACTATCTTATTCATAAATTTCTAAACTAAATCAAGGGTCCAATGAGCCAATTATTGAATATATAATTAGATACAAAATTATGCTAAGATTACCAATTATATGGTAGACTATGAATTACAAGATATATTTGCACAAAGTTTTCTTTCACCACTTCATGATTCTATCATGTTATAAAAATTTAAATATTTTCATGAGTTATTCCATACAGTCAAAGATCATAAATTTAAGCTCATGGATTTGATAAATTCAAGTATGCACCAAATGTTCTAGTTACTTCAAATACTAAGTTTTAAAGCAAACCAATCTACAAGGTCAAATCTAATGAAAGTAATAATTAATCAAAAGTAACAATAAATGAATTAAAATAACCAATGAATATTTTTTAGATGATAAATCCATTATAAAGGTAATTTTTAAGGTTATCATGACCTCTTCATATATTGTTGCCCTATTTACTTGAGTGCAATCTCATAGCTCTCCCTCCACCATTGAATTTGATATGACTAAGCATCAACATAAGGGATTTCAAAATAATGCATAGTTTGACTACCATAAATGTATTGGACATTCTAAAAAAAAAATACATGCTAAGGCATAAGATACAAGATCTTATTGATGATAATACCATTAAGTTAAGTACAACTATAAAGGAGGATAAACCATAATAAAATGAAAGTTTAAATTTGGAAATATTAAGCAATCCATCTCAAAATCATTAAACAATAGAAACTAAGGATAATTCAGAGCCACACCATGCATGCAATACACATCCTCCTCCTTAGACATAAGAACATCTAATAAATAACATTATAGTTATAGTTATAATCAAATCAATACCACGTTCTATAATCACATTTAATGACATTGATATTTTTTACTATGATTCAAAAATTAATACACTCTTTATTAAAGCTTATATAAACAAACAACCCATATAAAGTGTCATGATCGATAATGGGTCAAGTGAGAATGCATGTACAATGACACTTATTCATAGTCGTGGGTACACATAATAGGGTTTACAAGATACATAAAAATTGGTTAAATCATTCAATAGACATATGTAGAATATTATTGGGCATATAGTGATACCTCTACAAGTTATTTAAGTAATAATGAATACTCCATTCTTAGTATTATCAAGTATATGGGTCTTTCACATGTTATTATGATGCCCTAGATTTAGAATCTTTGTCAGTGTCATCCAAATCACATCAATGTCTCAAATATATACATTGTAATCAAGTGGTAAAATTTTCATGAATTTCATATGAATACTCTATAAAGCTTATGGTATCTTCTCAACATATCGCACCATAATCAGAGCTAGTTATTACACCTATTCAAGATCATAATGAAAAGACAACTTTTACACCTATGTAATATCTTTATATATATATATATATATATATATATATATATATATATATATATATATATATATATATATATATATAGTCCAAATAAAATTTGTACACCTTCCTGGATATTAATATTTAGATCATAAAATTATGCATGGTTCAAATATATCTCCATCTTCCATAGTTCATCCCAAAGATATACCCTAGATGGTTTAATATGTTTTATAGTGAACATAGGAAGTAAAACATTCTTCTATGATATAGTGGAATTCACCTAGCCACACACCCTCTAGATTTACACATACCACACAATATTTTGTGAGAAGTGATCAAGACAATTACACTAAGTAACAAATTCCTTTTCAAATTTTTATTCATCTATATGTAGAATTTTTTTTATTCATGTAAAGTCACCCTCCAATTCTATGATATAAGAATACACTATCATCCTCCCATAGATGGGTTCATTATCTATTTTATTTTAGTTTTTTACACATTAAAATATGTCAAAAATACCAAAACATTACAATATTTCAAAAATAGAAAAAACATTCACAATATTCTCAAAAAATAAAAATCAAGACTTGAGCATGGCATGAGTTGCTAGTTTAATTCTTTGTATATGTTATTTATCACATGTTTGGTAGATAGCATATTATTATTCATACACACATGTACTTAATGAGGTATATGGGTGTGATTTAGGAAATACATATCATATATGGATCCTTATATTTTAGACTCCATTCTACCTAATGGGCATGCCTATGTTAAGGGCATCTTACTCTACAAGTTACATTATCACAGGTTGTATCTATCTATTACCTCTCTATCATGTTGAGATACATATATTACATTATTATACATGGATAATATATTTTTTTATGATTTTACATTATTATATATGGATGGTGTATACTAGTTTTCACTCTTTCTATGCTCCTTTGATATTGTTACTTTCTTGCCTGATAGGCTAGACATTACTTGCTTAGTGTGAGTGGCTACTTGGCACTATATGTGTGACATATTTATGTCCCTTTTTTACAACATTTATAATTGGATTTTCATGTGTCCATTGGAAATTATTATTTTTACATGTTCATTTCCTTTGTATGTATCCATTGGCCTTATGTGTGACAATATGTGACATTGTGTGTTGTGCTCATTGTGTTTGTTGAGCTTGACTAATGGTGACATAATCCATATCATCTACTTTTATGACATAGTATTAATTATATATGGTAAATTTAATACATAAATAATTTTTATATATCTATCTAAACATGACACTTTTATAGCTCACATTCAATATGTTACATATTGTAGATACTTAATTTTAATTACTTTTGTGTCTAAACTATGTTGAGAATGACTTCACAAAATCACATGAAAGTTTAACTAGTGTTATAGATTAAATTTGAACCCTTGATAGGGTATATAAATCCATATAAATTTATATATATAATGGGATTAGTCTTAGGTTGTGGGTGACCTTTAAGTGGACTAAACCTCTAGGTTATAGGGCTAGCTCACATTGATGTATCAATTAGGCTCCACAACTAACTTTCAAAGGAAAATGGAGAGGAATGACATGAAATAAAAATAACTAAGGGGATCATAAACCAAATAAATTGATCACTACCAACTAGTTACATCTGCACATGTAGATCATGAGACTAACTTGAGCAGTCACTACTATTAATCTAAATCTCTCACATCAGCATTTCAATGTGGAGGTTGTGAAGGATACTTAGGATAAGAGGAATAATCAATAGGTATAGGATGACACTAATAAAATAAAAACTCACTAAAACCTTAAACTACACTTATACACTTCGTATGACCTACAATAGAAGCTTTCAACCTACATATAGGTGTTATAATAGGATAACATGTCAAAGAAGACTAACCATATCACTTAACAAGATCAACTATCCATGCACACACACTAAGTACAGTCATAAAAGGAGGTAAAACCATTAATATTTAATTATCCAAGTCATAAAAATTATTAGGGATTCACCATACTCAATTATAAGATCCATAACAAGCCATACAAGGCATAATTTATAGAAAAAAGTGAGAGAGAGAAGGGAAGTATGTTGGAGAAGCAAAGACAAGTGTCCCTTAATGAAAGATTAAGTTATAAGAAATAATTTATTCAAGTGGAGAGTTATTAAGTCATTAAACATGGGTTGATTGGTGTGATCATGATCTTCTAGTGGTTGGCATAGAAAAATTCATTTCTTTAATAACTCATCAACCTTGTTTGAAACTACCCTCCTACTTGCTCAGGAGTGACAAGTGGCATAATTGATCATCAAGTTCACTTTTAGTTTCATTATACCATTTATATTGAAAACTTATATATTGATTATAACCTTATAACAATCATCAACAAGTTTTCTTAGTGATGTCTTAAGGATTCTCAAGCTCTCAACAATCCTTCATAGGTCTGTAATTAAGCTTCTTGAGGGACATAGTAGCATAGTCACCTTTTGGGCCCACCTTAGTATCTTGAAATGTTCATAAATCATCTTTAGAGAATTTTAAAAAGATAATATAAATCCATATAACCTCTATTCAGTCTTGCCAAGATTTATCTCCTGAATTTAAGGTGTATCATTACACTACATACTAATAAATGGGTCTGTAAGTATGCCTTCAAGGCCAATTCCATACTTTTTAACCCTCAAACGTGCAATAAAGTGTATTTTTAAGGTTCCAATAGGAACTAAAAATTTAATTAAATTAATTACAAGGAAAAATATATTTATTTTAATTCATTTTGAGGAGAACCCCAATCACCAGGTTACTTGCAAGGTTTACAAAGGGTTTAAGGACTATCTCATTATTAAGGATTGTTTATAAAGAAAATAATAATATTTATATATTTTAATATAATAATATGGAATTAAAAGGACATATATATAATATATAAAAATAATTTGTTCCCATGAATAACATCCTTTATGTTTCAAGAAAAACTATGCTCTCTTAAGCTCTTCACAAGATTAAAACAAGGTTTGGAGTGGTTTCAACTCTTACTAATTATTCATAAAGATGTTGGGTTACAAGAATGAATGAATTATAAGAGTTTTAATTATGATACCTATTAAAAATAACCAAGATAATTTTCCACCATTCAACTCCTCCAAGGAGTTCTCAGTATCCAAAGATGACCTTTTGGCCTAGTTGACTATGTGCAAGAATGCGATAAGTTTTTTTGGGTCCAAAAAACCTTAAAAATAAATTTTAATTATTTTAAATGATTTATTCACTATGAGATACATAATATAAGGTTATACCATCACATATACAAGCATATTTATCTTTCAAATAACTTAGAACATGTTATGTCCCTTCATGAGGGTTTGTAAGTAGTCATACTCATTCAGCGATAATAGGAATTTTATCATATTATATTTATTTATTTAAGATACCTAAATTAATGGAAATATTATAAAACCTAAAAATCATAAAATTTCACCATTAATTTGAGTAAAACACATAAAGCATGTAGTTTTTCTTCCAAATTCCTACACAAGCTTGTGTATTCTCATATGGACTTACTAGGCCTAATTGGTCTTTTTAGGATATTCACTACCTTCAATAAATTTTTCATAGGTTAATATGAGGATTAAAATATAAATTAATATTACCATTTTTATCCCTTAGCCTCACATTTTATACATATGCCAAAACATTCGCTTCATTCTTCTCAAAGACCTGACCTATAGGAATCTAATAGGTTTACCCATGTGAACTTTGAACCCCATTCTTTTGTTGACACATTTAGGTATTATTTAATGATTAAATAATTATATATGGGTTTATTATAATTTTATATACCTATACTACCCCTATCCAATCTACCTACAACTCATCTGCCTCAATTTTTCATGCCATACCTATATGTGGTAGTCTTAGGCTCTTGACTACAATTAAGATGTGAATTATTTATTCCTTGGAACTTTATTTTTATTTAATAGTTTTATAATGTGTATAGTTATTCTAAATATTATTTACAAACCTATGGATATTCTTATATATAAAAATTTAGTACTTCTCTATTTTGCACACATAATCCTATGTATACCTTTTTAGGTGTCTTGACTAAGCCTAATATTTTGAATGAGTTGATCTCCATGACCTATAATTTTTTTGAATATTAAATAAATAATAATTATATTCATGTTTCATATATAACTTAAATACATATTTTTTTATTACCCCAATATTTATAAGTCTCTTATTTTTCCATCTACCTGAATAGGCCTGTGAGTGTTCATTTGAGACGATGTTTTACTAGGATTGAGGGTAATCTCTTGGTATGAGAGGGTGAAGAGAATGATAATTATACACAATATATAAAAAAAAAATTAGTATATTTTTATTATTTATTATATTCTTTGTAATTTTCTATGCAACATTCAATAATGCATATATTTTCCCATGTAGGCCTGTAACTATGACTATTCCATCTCTAAGAGTCATGCATGGTGATTGAAGTTTATAAACCACCTATATTATTTGGATTGATATTCTAGGATATTATAGAGTCATATATATGTTTAATAATTTGTATTATAAGTTCCAAGTCTTGCAATTCCTCATGATCATGGGCTCATAAGTCATAACCATCCACTTATAGATCTGCATATTTATGGGTGGACAAGAACCTCTTTAAATCCACTTATGAAAAAACCTAAACTATCCCTACTTTCTCAGACATAACTAATATTCATATACCACTTTATTCATCAATTATAATTTAGGTTTGGACCTTTTAGAGCATCTACAGGTCCTTTTTATCTCAAACCTACTTTATTCCTTTATCCTAACATGTATAAGCTATGACTTTGTATTATTTTTGTTTGGTCTATTTAGGATCAGATGATGCCTCTTAATGGATTGAGAGATTTGGATAAGATGAAATACATATTTTATTAAGTTAATACCATCATCCTCATGTTAAAATATATTCTACCTTTAGTGACCCTTCCTGTAACTCAACACACATGGAGATTTAACTTCTTTTGAGGGTCACACATGCCAAATGAGGCCTAAAAAATCATGAATGAATATTTTTTTATACTCCCTAGAACTTATATTATTTATATCATGCCTTTGACTGACTTAAAACTACCATTTCAAGGAGAAAACTAAGCATATAGATTTTTTATAAGGTTTTAGACCACCCTACCTTCTTAATGATTATTTATAAAGGATGAGCCATAAATATGAGAACTATGACCATGGATTGGAATTAAATTAGGATCCCCTTTTATTCCCAAGATCTTAGGTCACCCCTATCTCTCCTCCAAATAGAATGAGCATATGAAACTACCCATTGTGAGTTTACCAAGGTTTCAATGGAGATACTGATGAAAATTTTGGTTTATTTGTATTTGTGAAAGCTTGTTGAGGTTGAAAATGACCTAAGGGAGCTGAAGATTCACTCTGAAAACATTTTCACCATAATATGGATCCTTTCTACCTATAAAAGTGCTTAATATTGCCTATAAAAGAGTGATTTCCTCTCTTTTATATGTTAAACCTACAAAAACTAAACATGATATGACTTGTACTAACATTATTGACATATATACACTTATATATCTTATTAATATAATTTTTAATTACACAATTACGTACAAGACTTCATATTAGCTCAAAGAGTGACATGGTAGACCTTGTTATGCATTAACAAGTGAAAAATAAGACTAATTCATGTTTGATGGCTCTATGAGGTGAGTATAAAACTTTGTAGGACCATATTTGACCTAAATTAATTTGTCAACCATTTAACTTAGTGACTCATGTAAAAAGGAAACCTTGGGAAAACTTAAAATGACCACAACAAAAACCTTAACCTTGTCAAAAACCTTAAAAAATGCTAAGTTACCTTAACTTTTTCAAAACATGTCATTTACGACTTTATACCTATTAATACACTTGTTCCTTTTCCACTCACTTAAGGACAACCTATGAAGACTTATTGCATCATTTGATTAATTAATACATGACCTCATATGGTGAGTTTTCACACCAACCTTAATGTATGCAATAAAACCTTAAAAGCTACTTAAAACCCCTAAAAGTTCATTATAAAACATTGAAAGACTATAAGATGACTATCAACAAAGTTAACAAGCATGAAAAGACAAACTATGAACTAGAAAAACACCTTAAAATCTATCAATAAGGTTCAATATGAAATAAAAATAAATTTTTAATGAACCTATCCTATGGAAGCCAAAATTTGGCTAACATCTTTGGTGACCTTCTAGGGATGCTTGCTTTCTAAGCATGATTAGAATAATTACCTTGTCCATCTATTAGGCAATGGAGTCACTTGCATTCAAATACTAACTAATATAGTACCTTAACCTTTGACTTCAAGCTCTTAAAACCATACAAGATAGCTAATTACCTCACCAAGACAAATAAAATAGAAACAATACCAAAGCAACACACACAAAAAGTAACAAGAGAAAACAAAACAACACACTTGTGATAATAATTTTTTTGGTGAGAAACCAAGTAACCACTATACACAATTGAGCTTAACATGTCTTTATCCTCTAGGATCAAATGGAAATATCTTAAGGTCACCATACTACCATGAAATAATATTTTTAAATATTGAGTGGAGTCTAATCAAGCATTGTTTATGGAGTCAGATTTTCCTCCCACATTCTGAGATGTTGGCATACTAATGATTTTCATGACTAGAAATAAGACCATCTTGCTTCATTACTTTGTTCATGAATTGACTATGTGAGTCAAGCATAAATTCATAATTATCTCAGTATTGGCTACTCGGCATAATTGGTCTCATCTTTGTATCATCAATAGGCTACTCTTGATCAAACTGAATAATCTAATATATATTTTGTGGCATGATTGTAGAGTTGGCTTTAAGGAGAGATGCAACTTGATTATTGAGAGATTGAGGCCAATAGAGTTCATTTTCATTTTCCACTTGAGTGAAATTTTTTTATAAAACTTGATTGATAGGTTTATATATTTCCTTAATAACATCAAACAAGTCATCATTAAGTAAAAATTTCCTCTTAGAGTGTTAGAATTGAGGAATTATATCTTTCTTACACGTTGACTTGCTTGTCAAAGCTTCCTTATTTTATTTTAATTATCCTATGCCCTCCTTTTATAAGGGTGAAACCTAATCCAATCACATAAAACAAGTATTAAAACTTCATTTCATTATCAATTAGATCAATTAGGTCTTTTTGTAGCACATCAAACTCTTTTTTGTAGCAAGTGAGAGTCTCATCATTTGAGGAGAACAAGGAGGTCTAAAGTAGAAATTTACCTTCCTGAACTCTTCATACTTGATTTAAATATCATCTACTATTGTATGATCATCTTTAACCTACTCATCCACATAAATCACATGTCAATGTGACTGATCCATGTGGTTATTGATATCCCTTTAAAAACTTAACTATGATTTGAATATTGTCAACTCATCAAGGCTTTCCTTCTCCTCATATTTAAAAATTAATCTACATCCATTTTAACTAAGTGGTGTATTATTTATAATTTATTCATCAAATACACTCAATGTATCCCATTCATATCCTTATTTTTAATTATTTATAGATGAAATTTGACTGTCTTCCTAAAGGAGGGGTTGTTCATCCTCACAAACTAGTTTTTAATTTCCACAATCAAAGAGCTTGTCTCTCTCTTCCCTCCATTAACCAATTACTTTCTCAAAATTTAAAATGTTTTGGATTTAAAATTTCTCCACAAGGACTTATTATTTTCCTTATATTCCTTCTTGAATTGATTTATAAGATGGGAAGGCTTTAGGCTCTTTACAAGGGATGAGTGGGTCTTTCATAGATTCAAGTTTTTATTTGGTCTCAATTCCCCAATATAAACTTTTTTCACTTTTTTTATTCCATGAATTAACAATTTGATTCCAACATGGAATATTAAACAACTTTTAGGGTGGGGGGGGAGGGGGGTTATTGAGGAAGGGGAATGGAATTGTGTGCTAAGATAGCCTCTTTAGTTTCTCTCAAAGTATACATCAAACACTCAAATTCTTATTTGTCTTGATCCTCAACCCTTTAAAAAATAACCTCATTCCTATTTTTTATGTTTTTTTAGATTAATTTCCATGATTTTAAGGCTTAAGGGGTATGGGAAGGACTTGGGACACTTTTAATCTCACTTGAGTCGATCTTTTGAGTAAGAATGGGTGTCAGAAAAGAGGGATAAGGTGGTATAAGAGAAGGCACATGAGGATGATATCACTAAACTTGTTTCCCCTCATGAACAATTAGTTGTTACTCTATGTATTTAATTAGGAAACCTATGCCCATCATGTCACTAGGGAGTCTTTGCCAAATTTCTCTCTCAATAGATGCCCACTCCCTCCTTATTAGTTGTAATGAGTGTTTCACATTCTAAATGAGATTACTAAGAAGACTTTGACCATATTCACTTTGTGTGTTGATCCCTATCATATACATTTCATATCTTAAGAGAGTTTGTTTGAATATTAAGATAGACTAATTTGAAATATGACTATGTTGACTAGGGGTGGCATGGTCTTGATAAGGCTGATTAGAAGAATGAAAAGGATGCCAAAGGGATGAACTATCTTGGTAAGATTATTGAGGAAAAGAAGGAAGGTATCACTCTTTATATAAAGGCTAATAAGATTCAACATACTATCGATAATGGTTAACATATATACACCTAAAACCAGCCACAATTGACTTCCAACTAAACTTCAAACCAATTTCTACCAACCATTGCAAATTAAGCTTAAGAATCATTGAATGTCTTAAATTTACTTGTGAATAATTTATAAAAGCTCAAAATCATGTTGAGACATCCATAATTTGGGTATTTTATCATATATAATAATAAACTCTAAAGGATTCATCCCTAATCACCTTGTGACATCACAACTATTAATTTGGCCTATGGACCTATTAAGTGAGACAATTACACACTTAATAATACCTTGAAAGAGATAAAAGGCTAATCAAAATTAATTAACAAATTAAAAAAGATAAAATTCTTAGTTAAAGTATCCAATTTATATTAATGAATATCTAAAAATATAAATTCCAAAAATCAAAATATCAAAGCCTTTCATCATTGCTTTTATGAGTTTTCAAGCTCTTTGAAAATATCCTAAAATATCTAATTTGATATCTATGCATATTAATTATAAATCATAATTAATTTATAACTATTAAATTAAATGGAGTTAGTTTTAACTCACAAAGTGTTAGTTTTAACCCATTCCAAGCCTAAACTAAACCTTAACTCACCTTGGGTAAGAATTAATTCCTAAGGATATAAATACAAATCCATGCCTATTGGTTTTTAAGATATTTAGATGCAAAGTTATGATAATTAAATGACTCCAAACCTTGGATATTATAGAATTATTAAGCATGATTTTCTCTATAATACTCATGCAAGTAAGGTTATGATGCCCAAATCTTAAGCCAAGAAACATCAAAGCCAAGGTATCAAGGAGTGAAGAAGCCAAAAAACCTTCATTATAAAATATTTCTTGATGCACAAGCCAATCAAGCCATTCAACAAATCCATTTGGATCTCCAAAGGAAGGTAAAAGTCTAACATATGACTAACCTATGAGACTAACATAAGATTAACCTCCCCTCTATGTCAAATTACTAGTTTACAAGTTATCATGTTGGTGGGACATTAAGCATCCCATAAAACCAAGGATATTAAGATGCTACTTTTATTTTTGCTAATGGATGATTAAGAATATTCAAAATTTGATTTTTTAGTTCATTTTTTCACATATTTATATTTTTAGCAACTCACAAATTATAGGAATCGACACCATTTTATTTCAAAATTGATAAAAATCAATGTCAATTTTATAGATTGATGTCAATTAATTTAATTGACCATGATCCCTATGTGAAAAGCAAAACATGATAGAGACATATCTAACAATGGCTTTTCTTGTTTTCTCTTGTTATCATTCTTTACCTAACCCTTTTATTTTAGGATCTAGTGGAACATTTTGGTTTTGAGATCATGATATTAGCCATTTTTATATCAATATAGAGTTATTTTTTCTATGTTTTTAAAGTAAACATCATCAATAATTTCAATTGACATCGATCTCTATGTATCGGCATCAATCCCTATGTGGATTAAAATTGATCCCTACATAGATCGATGACGATCCATTTAGGAGACAAAATATAGGAAACCCAAGAGATCATTTAAAAATATTATTTTCTCACTTGATTTTGGGCATCTAAGTAGGCAAACTCTCTAACAAATTATAGGTCCTAAGGTGGAAAAAGATAACTTTGAACATAGTTAAATCTTACGCAATTTGTATTTGGTGTTTAAAATAAACTTAGTTCTTTTCATGCCTTATTTATTTTTTAAGTTTTGAAAAAATTATTAAACAAAAAATGTAAAGGGGATTAAACTTCACAACACACTTCATTTTTGAGATTAAAATAAACTCACATTGGTTATATACTCATAAGAGTTTAATCTTTCATGTTTGTTTATTGAAAGTTATTTTTTTGAAAAAAATGTGTGATGCATGTATGCTCTCCCCCATCCCCTTTAGGGAACTTGGGTGAACAAAAATGCTCAAATTTTTCCTTAGTTGCTTTAGTCCAAAAGTATAAAAATAAATTTTCTAAGGCCATCCTAAAATCTATATGGTTTGGCTAACCCCAAAATGACCATAAAGTCTTTTCACTTGTCTTTATTTTCATGCATATTAGCTTGCGATAAGGAGTTCATCACCTCTTTAAGGGTTATTTAGGGAATAATAGACATAATAATTCACCTCCCTACATTTTATTAACCCTAATCCATGGTGGGTTATATAAATCAAGCTAGTGAATTATTGAGATGGTAGTTTGAGTGGTTAAACTTACCTTCCTTAGTAACTACTTCCCGTAGAATGTATGATCAACTTAGACATTACACTACACTAATCAAGTGATGGATGTAGTGGTTATGAAAAATACAAGACATTTTCATAATAAATTGATTGACATGGATCCAAATTACATGATTTCATATCTAGTATTGGCCACACATGGGACTATTTAGAAATAAAATAAAACTTGATAGTTTATAACAACCCCACTTTCCATGGGCATATTGTTGATGCAAGGAAAGTAACCTGAAGTTCCATGTCATAGTACAAACTCTTAATAGAAGAGGGGGCCTAAAAAACCCTACTTTTCATTAACTTTTAATTTTTAGATTAACCATTAAAATCCTTTGAAGAGCGAGTATATTGATGAAATTCAAAAGTATTAGGTAACCTTATCAATTTTAGGATTCAAGACATTACACTTAGGTGTTTGAGTTATTTTATCCTTTCATGCATGGTTTTTGAATATAAATATTTATTTACCCTACCACATCAAAATGAGTCTTATTTATAAATTACACATTTTTTGAGGAGGTGTTACATTACTAATTTGACATCGTACATGTGACTTAGTATTTTTATCAACCTTTGTGTGTGTGTGTGTCACTTGATTGAAAATGGTGTCATTAAGCTACCTATTTCATTTTCAAAATCTTGTGTCATTGAGTCTTAAAACAAACCTTTGGTCACATCTTTAGAGCATGATAATGTCATTCCACTACTCAAATCATTTCAAAGACTTTTTTTGCCTTGTGTCTAAATTCCCATTTCAAAACCAAATCCATGTGTGCCGTTTGGATCTATATCTAGTGCCATTATATTGTTTATTATTTTTTAGATTTTTATTTGTTTAAAAAATCCTAGTTTTCTAATTTGATTTCAAAATTAACTTTAACAAGTTAAAATCCAAACATTGATTGATTTATGTCTATGCCTTAATGTAATTTTGGCTTAGACATCGATCTTTCTCTTTTGGGTTGTGTAACTTAGGTTAATTATTTATTCAAATTTAAAACTATTGTTTGTGCCTACATTTGGGGAAAATAGCCTATCTTCTAAGTTCCTAGAGTTTATTGCCTTATACCAACTAACCAAGTTCATGTTTAAATCTGAATGCCTAGTTTATGCCAAAGTGTTTTAGAATTTTTAGATTAAATATCATACCTTGTTTTGTTTAAATTCTATCTTTTGTTCGTTTTATAAAAGACTTAGCACATGTCTATTATGAGCCTAGATTTTGTGCATTCTCTGAAGGACCTATAAACTTTTATTATATTTAGATTATACTTGTTTGAAACACTTTGTACCTAAGTTTGGCATTCTGATTTTTATTCATCCACTTGAGTTTTTTGAGAAAGACATTTTACATTAGACATTTGACATTAGGCTATTTTGTACCAAATTTTAACATAGACCATTTGGAGATACAACTCCACATTTTTTACCAAGTTAGACCAAGTTAGAACCATTTATCCTTTAGACATATTTTTTAAGAGTTTATATAACTCTAGGAATTATTACACAAAACATTTATCATTGATTTGAATATGTCTAACTATAGTCGTAGTTGATCCATGTACAATATAGGATATGATAATGTGGTCACACAATATGACTTTATTCAATACCCTTATGGTGATGATGTAGTCTATAAGATATATTATTATCCTCATGAAATGATCAATCTAGGGAAAAAATTCAAGATCCTCTAACTCACTATCTATTTAACATTCCTCCATACTCAAAGAAGGACCAAGAATAAATAATGTAGTACCTAGCTAGTGTACTTTCAATTGTAGACCAATTTCAACAATAATCATACTATGTTATGATGCAATATATATATGATACCTATTTAATTAATCATCACTTACTTGAAAATAAGGATGAATTTTTAATTATATATGAATAGGTAGGGGCAAAGTTTCCAATAGACTTCCCCCATGAAAATTTGGCTAGTTTAGTTAGATTGCCTTCAACTATGCCTTACAACCAAACCATTGAACATGACTCTTCTATAAATCCTAAATAACTCATGTTGATGACATAACAATACCCACATATGCTTGTCATAGGAAAAGGCCTCATGGAGGACCATTTTATATAAATACAGAAAGCATATTAGATCTATTTAAATTTAGCTTGAAATTTCAATAACATGCCCATGTCAAATGCTCTTGTCATAAAGATAGCTCCTTCAACAAGAGTATTGATCAAATTGATAGGCCAATATAGTTTATATATAGAACCATTAATATAAATCACTTCAATTGGAGACATGTTCAATAACCTAGATATTGAATAAGTTTTTACTAGTTCTATGCAAATGAATGTGCCAAATATGGTGGATACTACACAAGTGTCATGTAATCTAGGCCAAAGTGGTATAATTACACAAATAAATATTCCATAATAAGTGACTTTAATTAACACGATGAGTGGTTCAAAACAATAAGGGAAATAACTCCTATGCCCTAACATTCTACCTCTAATCCTCAACCAATTGCTTCATCAAGTACACAATTGTAAGTATTAAGTAGTTAAAAATAAACTAGTGTCTTGCCTCAACAAAGTGTGATGAATGTTATTCTACCATAAAAAGTGATGAATTACATTTCAAGATAATAGGCATAGTCTAGTATACTAATGTAGTAGAGATTGAACATTCTGCCACCTCAACAAGGAGTAGTAAATGTTCCATCTTATCTAGTAGTGACAAGTATACCTTAATAATCATAGATTAAAATGCCTTTACAAATGTTCTCTAACCAACAACATATGTCTTTTGGTCAATGATAAATGTTTAACACTCAATAATCATCTACTTCATAACAAATGTTTTTAAAACTAAGGGTACTACTATTTAGCAAGTGCTAATGAGGTAGTAATTGCCATTCATTATAAATGTGCCACAAATTCAACAATAGGGCCTTGGTTCACAAGTTCCCCTTATTCATCTAGGTTTTAATAGTTGGTAAAAAGTCCCTATTCAACCTTAGCAGGGATAGTACTTCACTCAAAGCCATATGCTTCCATCTCAGCCATAATTCCCTTAGAACTAGGCCTATATATTGAATCTAAACTAGAATATTATAGTGCAACACATGTAATTTCAAAAATCACATCCTAATATATGGATGCATATTCCTAGTTGGTTCCCCAACTAAACCAACATGCCATAGAAAACCATGCCTCCATTATACCCCTATCAAAGTAATCCACCTAGCCTCTACCTCAAGCCAATATTCCATCTAGCTTCTTGGCATAAGAGCTACAATAAATGAAGGATTCAATTTACACCATAAGCTAGGAAATAGACAAAGAAGTTTAATTTATATTAAATGTGTTCTTACCCATTCAACATGGAGTATCTATAAATACCATTTCATCTAGGGTATAAACCACCAATATTTAACAAATACAAGGGTAAAGGAGACCCTAAGGCCTTTTTAACTAAAATCTTTGTTGCTTGCCAACTAGTGGCTTATAGTGACATATAACTCTTACTTTTGATTACTTAGAGTCTAGCAAGATATGATTTAGAGTGGTTTTTGAAATTTTCAAAGAACTGTCTCTAATTTTGATGATATTTCAAACAAGTTTTTGAAGCATTTTTGCTACAGTTTTGAATGTGATATTTCATTAGTAGATCTAAAGCAAGCCAAATAGAAGGTCAGTGAAGGTTTTTCAAGTTATCTACAACAATGGAGAGTACTCGATATCCATTTCACTCATATCTTATTATATAAATAATTATTTATTTTGAGATGTTATCATTAATGTTAGAGGGTTTGCTATTTAGTAAAAAATATGGTCATTGATGTAAGGGAATTTTTGTGAGCAGCTACAAACTGCATCAAATTTTCTATGGACTACATTAGAGTTTTATTGCAATAGGTTTGCTATGAACAACATCAAGCATGTTATATAGTAAATTAGGTTTGATACAAACTAAATCAAGTTTAATATGGATTATATTAGGTTTTTTATGGATTACATTAGGTTTTCTATAGATTACATTAGGTTTGCTACAAACTACATTAGGCATGCTATGGATTGCATTAGGATTCTATAGATTGTATTAGGTTTGTTAAGAATTACATTAATTTTACTATAGATTACATCAGTATTGTTATGGATTACATTAATTTTTCTATTGATTACATTAGGATTGCTATAGATTACATCAAGGGTGATACAAACTACATCATTACTATTATGAACTACATCAAAACTACTACAAACTTCATCAGGTTGACACTAAATGTATTTTAATGATTTTTTACTCTATTATAGTTTCATTTCACTTAGGATAACCTATGTGAGTGAGTTTTTATATAATATAATGGTAATTATGTTTGTAAAAGATAATAAATCACTAGATAATCAACTATAGAGTTTTAAATAGCTGAATTTCAAGAAGTTATTGATCACTATCTTGTATATAAGTAAGATCAAATTATACTTTTAAGGTATGAAAATAGAGAATAATTATTCACTAATGAGAAAAGTAGAGGTTTATTGAAGAATATATGTCTAGAGAGGTGTAAGTATGAAATCATTGACTGATTCATACATAATCCTCTGAAAGAGATGAGTAGATAAGTTAGAGAGGATAGAGTCTTTAAAAATAAATATCAGAGAGGAAGGAGAGCCTAATGTGTCTATTTTATTGATAAATATAAAAGCAAAAAAGTAAATGTGAGATTTATAAGTAGAGAGAGCATAATTATACCATCTTTTATTGATAAAAGCAACTAGGAAAGGTAGATGATCTAAAACATCTAAGTCAGTGCTTGGTAAACATGTTTGAAGCCTCCTATATATTGGTATCTAGAAATTAGGGAGTTGGTGATTCCTAGCAAGTGGGTGTTTGCTAAATCTTCTTATCAAGATGGTGCTTAACTATTTGGGGTTGGTGCCTCAAGTTGAGTGGGTGCTCAATAATCTTGTTGACTCATTATATATCTGATTTAGGATATGTAGTCCATGAAGTGATAATTGTGGGTTTTCTAACCTTTAAGGGTTTCCCACCTATACCATGTGTTATGTATATATTTTATTTGATGTGGTTTTATTACTCTATGAATTTTTTATTGATGATTTAACAATGAATTAAAGAATTAGAATAAAGTTTTGAGAGTTTACTAATTCATCCCCCCACTCTATGGTTATGATTCTAATAATTGGTATCAGAGTGGGTCCTTCAAGGTCAAGATTGATATATAAAAGGTACATCCTAATAATAACAATGTCTAGTCATCAAGTATAAGAAGGGTTTCAATAAACAATGCCCCTTTATTTACTAGGACAAATTATGTCTTTTGGACAATTAGAATGAAGACCTATTTGATGGATCTTAGATTTAACATTTGAAATTTAGTTGTTGATGGGTATACTGTCCCTCAAACTCCTCTAACTAATGTTGAAATAAATAAATAAAGTGAGAACAATTCAAATGATATGACTGTTATATTGTGTGGATTAGCAAAATTTGATTTTGTTAAGGTGATGTGATGTGAGTCAGCTAAGGCAATTTGGGACAAGCTACAACTTATCTATGAAGGTGACACCAAGGTAAAATTGGTAACGCTTCATACCTATAGAAAATAGTTTGAAGATCTAAAGATGAAGGAATAAGATAATATTGTAACATATCTTCTTAGAGTTGATGAATTTGTCAACATAATCATAGGTCTTTGAGAAAAAGTTAATGAGTCAACTATTGTCCAAAAGGTTCTATGATCCTTGATGCCAAGATTTGGCTCAAAAGTGTCAAAATTTTAAGAATTAAAACACTTAAACAAGTTACAAATGGATGAGATTCATGTAACACTTACTACCTATGAGATAAGGACTGATGATGGAAGATCTTCCAAAAGGGAAGTAACATTCAAATTTGCAAAGAAAACACAAATAAAAAAATTTGAAATTAATAGTGACACTAATGTTGATGAAGATAAATCCAAAGCCTTATTTTTTAGGAACCTTAAAAAATAATTAAGTAAAAAGGCATGATACCATTTAAATGTTTCAATTTTGGTAGGACTGGTCATTTTGTTGCCAAGTTTCCTTAAAAGGAAAAACATGATCATGATGAAGAACAAGGTGAAGAGAAGAAGTTTGATAAGTATGACAAGAGGAAGAGTTAATTTAAATTAAGGTGACTATAATAAAAATTTCTTAAATAATAAAATGAGTCTATATTCTAAATAATATAATAGCTCTTCTCAAGTCAATGATAAAGATGTCTCAAATAGTGGTGATTTCATTTCATAACATAGAAGTGATGATGCTATGTTAATGTCCATTGAAGTTGAAGATGGGAATATTTAAAAAGAACAAGTATTTATGGATGAAGAATAAGCCAAGGTTGATCTTGAGGCATAACTTATTAGCTCTCTAGATGAATTGAAGAGTCAAATAAATAAAAACCAAAATTTGAAGTCCCTAGTCAAAATTTATGAATAACATATATGTATCTTGGAAACCAAGATAACTAAGAGTTCCAAGAATCTGAGGAGGTCATCAATAATCTCAGGACTCAGTTAGAAGAATAAAATTCAAGTTTAAAGTCCAAGGAAGTAAATTTCAATGAGTAAAAATCTTAGATAGGTTCATTGAAATTATATTTGAAATAGTCCATAATCAAATTGAAAAATTGACAAAAGTTTGAAAAGAACAAGTGGAATTATTGATGACATATTGAATAGTCAAAGGTAACCTCTCATAAAAATAGGCCTTAGGCACATAAATGACTAGAAAATTATTAAGGAAGATCATAACATAAGTAATCCAAATACATATATTGATGCTCTCAAGAAATTTAAGATTATGAATGACAGTCAGAGGTCAGGATAGGTCAAAAAGATTATCTCTCCTCTTAGAAATAACAAAAGTGTCAATGTGCTTTTCAAAAATCTTCATAGCTAATTTCCTATCAAGAAAATAAATTCAATAAGGTATATGAATTCATTCTATAGCTAGTATTTTTATTATAATTAGTTTAGACATAGAGTTATAGATTATAGATCAAATGTTAGAAACAATCATGCATGGAGAATTGATATGAATAGTTATATATTTTCAAAAGGATTCTCAAATTCATTTATCCAATGGTCAAATATCAATATAAATAATGTGATTTATTAAAATTGTAATATAATTGGACATTATGTAAAACCCCCTTGTTAAAACAAGAAGGTGTATGTTAAAATTGATAAGAAGTTAGAACCTTTGAAAATACTTAAAAAGAAGCAAAAAATGATGTTCCAAAAAAATATGAATCCATGTCAGCACAAGCTACTTTTCACATTCAATATGAGAGTTTGAAATGGTACATTAATAATGTATTTTCAAGCCATATGATAAGTGATAATAATGAATTTATATCTTTGAATAAGACTTCTAAAGGTATAGTCAAGTTTGAAGATAATACAACTAATATTGTTGGCAAAGGAATACTAAGTCTTGACAATGGAAAAACCAAAATTAAGAATGTGTTATATGTAAAAGGTATAAATCATATTTTTTTGAGTGTTATTCAAATATGAAATCAAGGATATACTTTGATTTTTCATGTTAAAGGATGTGATATAAGAAAATCAAGTTGAAGAAGATTGGTAGCAGACACTAACAGGATTGAAAATAATTTATATGTTCTAAGTGGGATCAATAAAGATAGGTGTTTGATGAGTCAAGTAGACACGATCTAGATTTGACACATAAGAATGGGACATGTAAAATTTGACAACTTAGTAAAGATAAGTACTAAGAAATTAGTTAGGAACATGCCTAACATCACTAAGCCTCCAAACACCATGTGTAAGGCATGCCACATGGAAAAAAAACAAGAAGAAGGATCAAGGTAAAATAATATTCAACTAGAAATACTTTAGAGTTAATTCATATAGATCTATGTGGTTCAACTGGAACTCAAAGTATTCAAGGTGAAATTTACTCCATGTTTCTCATTTATGATTACACTAGATGACTTGGGTTGTATTTTTAAAGGAGAAATCTGAGGCTCTAGATAAGATCAAGGTGTTCAAGGTTTTAGTTGAGAATGAGATGGACTTAAAAACCAAGTGTATAAGATCTAATATGTAGGATAATTCTTATCAAATGAGTTTGATGACTTTGGTATGGAACATGGAATCAAGAGACATTTTTTAGCTACATGAACACCACAATAGAATGGTTTGGTAGAAAGGAAGAACATAATTTTTTAATAAATGGATAGCACAATGTTAAATGAGTACAAATTTTCTGATATATTTTGGATAGAGGTTATAAACACAAAAATTCATATTTTAAATAAAGGTCAGATCAGCATAAACATCAATAAGATTCCTTATGAAATATGGAAAGGTAAACCAAATTCATTGGAACACTTTAGAGTGTTTAGAAGAATATGTTTCATCAAGAGAGATGAAGAGGATCTAAGAAAATTTGATTTAAGGAATCATGAAGGCATCTTCCTTCGATATTCTTTAGTCAGTGTTGAATATAGATGTTACAACAAGAGACTATAAAAGATTATGAAGAGTAAACATATGAGAGTGATGAAAATAAATATAATAAGGTTATCACACAACCAAGAGTTCATGTAGAGGATATTAACCTCAAGTAATGATAAAGAACATCATATGAATAAGAAGTAACAAAATAAAGTCAAGAATAAGAAGAATGGAAAGATACAAGGGCACCATCTAGATTTGTTTAGAAAAATCATGCAGAAAGTCAAATCATTGGTGATATTAATGCTAGAGTGAAAACTACGAGAAGGTTTATGAATACATCAAAAAATGTAAACATCTCTCTATTTTTAAAGATATAACTATTTTAGGCTTAATTTACACCTTTGGAGAGGGTTCTTCAGGCTCTCTCCAACTAAGCTACATAATGGGAACAACCTCAAGCTGTGGGTATCCTATTATGACATTGAACCTTTGGATTAGGTTATATTTCTCTTTGATGCTCACCTAAAAATAATGCCAAACTAATTCATTGGGAAAAGGGTTAGAAAGAGGATAAGGGCTCCTAAGATGGTTAACTAGGTGATTCATCAAATAAAAATGAGAGACTCCCATAAGCTTGAACCCACACTAGAGCTACAGAAGACAATGCGAGCTCACACAACCTCAAGATCAAGCTAATTACATAAGTATTTCTTAGAAGAGGTTCAAAAATCAATGAATGTAAACAAAGAGGAGTTTTAAGACTCACTAAAAGATCACATTAATGGAAGAAATAACACTAATCTAGACCTATAACTCATCTTGATTACACCTTAGAAAAGGAGAAAGAAAGAAGGACCATGGATGAGGAATATTATCCTTCACACAATGCCATAGTTCATAGCTCACTGAACACAAAACTAAGGCAATAAATAGGTAAAGAAAGTCAATTATTGAATCAAGAGGTAGTTATTACAAATGTTTGATGGGGTCGAGCTAAATCAAGATGAGCATATTTTAGAATATCTCAAAGAGTATCCCTATCTCCCAGAAAGATAAAAAGGCTAAAATCTAAGAACGTGTACAAAGGAGAAGAGAATGGAATAATATAAGAGAAAGGGATAAAAGAGAAGAGGGAGCATGTTTTGAGAAAAATTAATGAGCTACCAACTTTCAAGGGATGCTCCACTATCCTTTAGTCCAATCATGACTAGTTAGAAAAAAAATTGACAGTGTCATGTTATGGATGGTGGTTAGTACCTATTTTGCCAATGATGGAGCCACATTGACATAAGAGACCCTTTGCATTAATAATGTATATTATTCATTTCCATTTATGGATCATAGGTTCATCTATAGATAAAAAACCAATCAATGATTATTAGTTTTCTTATAGTTTTCTATATTAATGAAGACTTATATAATGCATAACCTCTTTTCTAGTTCTAAATAGGTCCAAAAGACCCAATATGTCTCTAAAGGAACCAAGAGTTCATTGTATACATAGGTCCTACATAGAAAGGTGAACATAGTTGTAGAAATAACCCCAGAGGTGAAAAAAATTATAAACTAGAGGTTTTTATTGAACCTTAATGGTGGTCCCATATGTTCCTTATATCTTACTACATCAGTGTGTCCATTTAATGGCATTGGATTGAGATTCAATAGAGATTTTGTGATCCTAAAAAACCTATTTGCTTCCATCAAAAATGGCTTCTCAACTTCCATCAAAAATCTTGGGCTCACCTTTGATCTAATTGGATGTCAAGATCTAACTCATCTTGTTGACATATTAACCTTTGCTTGCATCATCAATCTTGATCTATATGATCAAGCTCTAGCCATCAATATTACCCTTGAATTTTCAACTTTGTCCAATCTTATGCCACATGTCAAATATGCATTGATCCTCAAGATTCACTATTAGTCTACAACCTTACATGCTTATGACACATGTCAATCTCTCAAGCTCCTTGACCGTTAGAATCATCTCGTACCATCAGATCAAGATGTATGATGAAAAATGGACCATTAGATATACTAAGAACCACTATTTTAAATACAATGGCTACTTTATGAGCTTAAAATTGACATTTGTACTCTTGTTAAATGACATTCATGTGACTTTCATTGACATTTGTGCAACCATCAAATTTAATCTCACAAGAGTTGGTTTTGATCAATCTTTATTTTGACATTAGCACAAACATCTTATGTTGTAGATCCAAATTCAAAAGCTTATAACTTGAGTTAGAAATATCATGTGGGCATGAAAATTTTAGAGGATGATCTTGACATGTATAAATTCATGGTGTTATAGTCCTTTGGCTCACAGGGGCTTCCTAAGTGAAGATAAAAATTACACAATTAGACTGGTCCATTTGCTCTTGTGTGATGTCTTGGTGACATTTTAGATCAAAAACATCCACAAATCATCTTTTGACCATTCTCTTGAGCTATTTATTATTTTCTAAGGCTTTTGAAACCTAGTCCATGCTCTTGAATTCTTGGAACATATGAGAACCTACTTGTATCCTCTCCATTTTGCAATATTAGACCTATTTTAAATATTTGGTCCACTCATTCCACATGATCTCTACTCAACTTTTCAAATTTTGGTATGTGGGCCAAAAACGGCCAACATCTTTGGTGAATCAAAAGGGTTGCATGTTTGCCTATGCAAAAGAACCTAGACTAGTTTTCCTAGTCTAATCCATTGGGAATGGAGTCTCCTCTCTACAACTAAGATGATCACGAAGATGATACAAGGCTGACTGTCTAGAACCTCTTTTGAAGCAATAAGGACAAATAAAAAAATAACAACAAAGTACCCAAGGCACTTTGCAAAAGGAAACAATAGAATAGAAAGCAAATGTGCATAGTGCACATAGATAAAATCATGAACCTACTCTAATATATACAAGGCTATAATTTACAATCATTTTCCACCTGGGTTAAATGGAAAACATTGATTGTCATTCACTTGAAACAAACTAAGTTAAAAAATACCTAGATTTAGAGGTACCATAATTGGTGAACCAAGAAACTTGATGGTAATTCATTTTAATGTGCTCCTCAGTGGGTGGAATGGAATGAACATGTCTCCAACATAGACATCCTAGTCCAAGCCTTCCAACCTTGTTTCATGTTGGAATATGGGAGCACTTTATTCTTATTTCTCATCACTCTTGAGAGAGTCTTACATGAGGACTTCATTTAGGCTCTTGAAAGTAACTACACTTGGTTTACTTGGTGGTTCAAAAAGACAATGTTCTTACACATTATCTTTATGTAGATCAGGACTGATCATACTTAGAACAACATGATCATGACTTTTTAGAAGAAAGACATGTCCCTTAGCCTCTTCAAATTCTTTGGTTATTATATTGAACCATTGTCATAACTCTTTAGACTCTTCACTGGTATGCTCATCAAATTAAATCACTTTAGCACTTGAGATGTATCCTTCATCAACCTCACTTAATATTCCATCTTGTTCCTCAATTGAAAATGAGGGTTGATTTGACCACCCAAGGTCTGAAGTATCATACCTATTTTTCTCAAGATCTGATTTGCTTTCCTCTAACTCTAACATATTAGGGCTATCTTAATTTTGAACCTCATCTTGAAGTTTACATGTTATATAATTAATTTTGACCCTTTGAGTGGGTTCTTCAAAATCTCTCCAAATAATCTATAATATCACAATAACCCTAGGCTATGGGTAACCTAATTAGGGTTGAACTTCTAAAGAAGGCTAGATTCCTCTTGATACTCACCTAAACCAATGATAAAATAATGTTTCATAGGGAAAAAGGTTATAAATATGGTTAAGGGATCCTAAGAAAGATAAAATGGTGATACACCAAAGTTAAATGGATGTTCACATAAGCTTGAACATGAACTCGATCAACAAAAGACAACTATGGCTTACTCAATCTCACAATCTCACTAGTTACATAAATATTTCATAGAAGAGGTTATAAATGGAACACTAGTATAGACCTACAAGTTAGTTTGAAAACACCCTCATAGAGGCCAACAGAAGGAAAATAAACTATGAATAATCTCCTTCACAAATTTTCCATGCATAAGGATATTATGTACTGATTAAAGACAAGATACAAGTAAAGATTTGATGCTATTACTTCAAAAGGTAGTTCTTATAATATTTTGATAGGGTTTAAACATATAAAATGAACACACTCTTGTAATATTCTTGATGAGTATCTTTGTCTCAGAATATAAAATGCTAAATTCTAAAATTTGAGAGCGCCCTCAATGGGAATGAGAATAGGATATATAAGAGAAGAGAGATAGAAAGAAAGGATTTGTGAGCACACTCTATGAAAAATAACACTTGTCCTAGGTCATTAATTGAGCCTAAGCCTCTGCCTTTGCATTTTAACCTATGAAAACCTTTCTATTTATTTGATCAATTAGGACACTACCCATGGCTTATTGAGTAAGAAAGTTACCAAAGGTTTTGAGGATGCATTGAATGCTCCTAGATACAATTCCCATCATTGGACCTTTTCTTTGATCCTTCATGCCATCTCTCATTTGAGTACAAAACCTCATGATCATGGATCTGACTGAATCATGGCTTTATGATTTTTAGGTGGATGCTTGTCAAGGTTATGTCCATGCTAAAGAATGAAAACCCTTTGCATTAGTCACATTTTTGCTCCACTTTCATATTTAGATCATAGGCCCCACTTATAGATAGAAAATCAATCTAAGGAAATTGGTTTTATTATATTTAACTATATTTAAATAGACATATAGGACATATAGCACCTTTTGGATCCCACTTTATTTTTATAGGAGCCAGGAATTCATTATACATGGATCCTTCTTTAACTCAGTAAACTAGTCTTAAGAATGAACCTTGTAATCTACAACTTATCAAACCATAGATCAATATTAGCTCCTATGGTAGTCTTTTTATATTATTTATATTCTAATAGATTAGTTATACCACTCCATGGCATTTTAACCAGCTCAAATTACATCAAGAAGACCCTATAAAACCCTATGTTCATGGTCAAAAATTAATACTCAACCTCTGTCGAGAATCCTAAGCTCATCTTTAAACTGATTGGTTTTAAAAATCTGACTTGGCTCATTAGCATGTTGATTCAACTTTCTCTATCAATTTTAATCTATAGAAAGGCCTATGGATCATCAATCTTCTACATATTGAATGCATCCTTGACATTTATCATGCACACATTCTCATTTAAGATTCACTGACCATTTGACCTTCACTTGCCATTAGACATGGATGATCAATAAAATTCTAACCATTGATCTATTAGGACCCACCATTTGAAATCCAATGAATAGTTCATGACCCTAAAATTTATACCCTCATTCCCATCAAATGACATTCATGTGACCATCATTGATGATCACATGACCATCAAATTTAAGCTCGATAGGATTTATCTTGCTCTATCTTTAAATTTGATGTCCTACCAACCATAATTCAATGTCCCATAGAATGTGATTGACATCCCATAGACCATCAAATTTAATATAATATAGATTTTTGCTCAATATTTAATTTGATGTTAGCATGAACGTCTTAAGTTTTAGGTCTATTTTGATCAACTTTGAAGGCTTATATATTGAATCACAAGAATCATGGAGGCACCAAAATTTTAGGAGATGTTCTCCTAGTCAAAAGGAATAAAACCATCTAGTCCACTAATCCTAGGATATTTCCAGGTGAAGATATTAAATACTCAAATTAGTTGGCCCAATTGATCCTACATGACATCCTGGCTCAAAAATGCCTAAGTATGGAAACTTGGTGAATTCTCTTTGAGGAGCCAACTTTGCACATGTATGAATCCATTTACACTTTGGTGGAGGATGTGAAAATTTTAGTGTAATAACTAGGGACTAAGATGAACAAACCCATGTGACCATTTTCCCTTGAAACTACCGCATGTGTGAGATATAACGTCAACTACCGACTTAGCATTTTTGTCACTAGACCCAAGATGCCTAGAGAACATAATGAAAACCTAGATGGATTCCTTCAATTTTCACACTTAACCCAATAAATTTTGACATCCCATAGGGTCTCTTTGCAATTATAGATCTACCCCTTAAAAATTGGCAAGATACACTTTTAAGCAATCTCATAGTGTTTTTAAAAGCTATGAATTATATAATACCCCTTTAGTCCATTAATTCATCTATAAATCCTATCAAAGCCTTGTTCGATACTTGATGCTTAGGAAAATACACTATACTCAAGAAAGTTTGGTATGTGGGCCAAAAATGGTCAACATCTTTGGTGAATCATAAGGAAGCATGCCTTATATGCTTTAAGAACCTAGACGATTTGTCTTATCTAGCCCATTGGACATGGAGTCATTATCTTATACAACTAATCAAAACCTCTATTGAATAAATAAGGATCAAAAGAAACAAAACAAAACAAAACAAAATGCCTAAGGCACTTTGGAAAAGGGAACAATATAATAGAAAAGAAATGTGCACAAGGAACTTAGAGCAAATCATAAATCTATTCTAACATGTACAATATGTTATAATGGATGAAATGCTATTCAATAAAATGAATTTAAATGAATGTCATTGATTGGGATGGGTAATACCTATCCATCTAGTTGGGTAAGCTAAAAGGCATTGTGTTCCTTGCATCTATAGATCAAATAAGGTCCACTCTACAAACTATCAAACTTGGTGTGGTTGCCTGGTTTGGTCTTATTTGAGTCCCATTATAGGACTAGGTCCCCTTCCTTAAAGTTCCTTGCTATAGATATATTATCAAAGGCCTTTTTATCCTAAGCTTGATGTGATTCCAACATTTTCATAGCAAGGTCTCTGGTTTTTTCCATCTCTATGAGTTCTATTATCCTCACATTTATGGGTTCATCTCCATCAACTTAAGTTGATGGGTTAATTCTAATGTAGTCAAATCAAGGGAAATAATCAATTTTGATTCCCTTCCATACAAGAACATATGGATAATTTATAATGGTCATTTTAGGAGTCACCTTAGCATCCCACAAGTTATTTTTATCTTAGTGTGCCATGTTCTCTAATTCTCTTCCATGGTCCTAATGATGATCCTCCACAAATTATTTTTTATGGATTCTGCTAGTCCATTTCCTTAAGGATAACAGTTGGAAGAGGTGCTGAGGTAGATGCCTAGCTTAAGAGCTCACTCACTTATCTTCATACCAAGGAATTCTAATCCATTATTAGAAATTATGGTGGCTCAAACACCAAACCTAGTTATAAGGTTGTCATAGAAATCCAAGACTATACCTTCATTAGCCTCCTTCAAAGTAATGGTTTTTACCCACCTAGTGAAATAGTTAGTTACAGTAAGTACCCATTTATTCCCTATGCTTGATGATGGATTGATCATCCTTATGAAGTTTAATCCCCATTTCATGAAGGGTTGTTCCACCTAAATAGGATTGAGTGGAAGGGCTGTTAGTTTTTTCTTTCCTATAAAGAGGGCACACTTTTGGCATTTTCAAATCCTCGCATGAGCATATTTGAAAATATTGGGCCATTAATAACCAGCCATCATTACCTTGGTTATTGTAGTCTTTGGTGAAAAATGGCCTCCTAGAAGTCTATCATGGAACTGCTCTAAGATTTTGGTCACCTGGTCATCATCTATGCATCTAAGGAATACCCCATTGAGGTCCTTTCTAAAAATAACACCATAAAATAATGTCTAAGGTATAGATTGAAGCCTAAAATAACTTATTTTGGCTCTATCCAAACCTTGGTGGAATTATTATGTTGTTAATAAGTGAGCCATATCTTGAAGCTACCTCTTTTGAAGTGGAAGTGTACCTTCTTGCGAGTTGTCTTGGGTTAGAAAAATAGCTTCCTTATCTCCTTGGAGGTCATTCACCATGTGTTCACACAAACCATTTCCCTTGACTAGCTTAGTAACCATTATCTCTAAATCATATTCCATGACCTTTATTATCTAACTTGTTCTCTTCTCATTCAAGTCTTTGTTAAGGAGACAATCCCTAACTCTATGATGAGACACCATAAGATGGATCTTATTGTTGGAGAGCATGGGCCTAAACTTCTTGAGGCTTGTCAAGGATTAAAGAACTTGATTCTTAATTAAATTTTACCTCACCTCATATCCTTATATTCATTGACGAAAAAAGGTAATTGGGTTCTCCATTGCATTACTATTCTTCTACATCAGCATAGTTAATATGTTGTCAATGTTAGCAAAGGTTTACAAGATGAAGTATTTGGAAAAATTAGGATTTAAGAGTGAGGGTGCTTGGGAAATGGCCTAATTTATGGATTCAAAATATACCTTGAATTACTTCTACCAAGAAAACACTTAGCTTTTCTTTAGCATGGTGTTGATAGGCTTCACTAGGTTTGCAAAACTAGGTATGAACCTTATCACAAAGTTGATCTTCCAAAGGAAGTTTTGAATCCCCTTTCTATGATTTGTTAAGGATAAGGATTAGATATTAATAAATATATTAGGGCCAATTTATAATCCCTCTTTTGAAAAAATATGACCCAATAGTTTTATTGCATGCATAAAAAACACACATTTTTTAGGATTTAAAGAAATTCCATACTATTTACATATTTATAATATTAGCCTTAGATGGTCCATGTACTCGCTAGCATTATTGGAAGATATTGTGATGCCATAAAAATATACCAACACCATTTAATTTATAAGTCCTTGGAAGTATATGCCAATCACTCTTTGAAAGGTTTCCCTAGCATTATATAATCCAAAAGGCATCTTATGATAAGCAAATTCCCCCCACTTGGTGGTGAAGGTAGTCTTGTATTAGTCCTATTCTCTCACTAGCACATGTTTATAACCTAAATATCCATCTAAGAGAGAGAAGTGTTATGAGCTTTCAAATACTTGCATGGGTTACTCTATGGATGATAGAGGGTAATGATCCTTCAAAGAGACCATATTAAGACTCCTAAAGTCCACACACAGTCTAATCTCACTACTCTTATTTATGATAGGTACTAGATTAGCTACCCATGAGGAGTGTTTGATTGGGAAGATGATTATAGATTCAACAAGATTGGGGAACTCCTTTGTCATGAGATCTTTAATTTTGATATTTATGGGCCTCTACTTCTACTTGATAGGCTTGGCATTAACCTCTAGCTTTATTGTGTGTTGGTCCAGATTAGGATCAAATCCCCTTAGGTCACTATATTTCCAAGCAAAGATGTCTATGTATTCCTTATAGATCTCTATGAAAGCATGCCTTTCAACTTTAGTGATTACCTTTTCAATTTTGAGGAGATTGTCTTCAAAGATAAGAACTCTTTCATAGCTATCTTAGTTGACATTACTGCTTTATCTTTCCTCATATGGTCCCCTTCATGAAAGAGGCTTTCTAGGGTGACTAGCCATTTAAGAAGAGTATTGGACCTTAATTAAACAATCTAATCCCCACATTGATTCTATAATTTTTATTGGTTGAGGGAGGATAACTCAAATTCTTTTTTCAATAAAGATGCAATCCATTTGTCATTTTCAAAGACCTACTAATGAGCTTTGTTATTTGGCAGTAATGTTATTATTACCACTTTGACATGTGGTTGAACCTTGGTCAATTTCAATTCATTGGGGATATAAAAATGTGTCCTCATAGCTACTAGCTTATCATCATGTTTATTTTGGCATCTCAACATTGATTAAATGTTGAAAGACTCAAAGTCCTCAATGAGGTCCCACACTCTATGTTTATAAGACTTCATTAAAGGGTTCTTAGTAGCATTTTGACCTCTAACTTGGTGTACAACCAATTTTATATCCCCATAGACTTTCAAATAATTGATATTTCTCTTATTAGCCCATTAAAGGTTATGGATGAGACCCTCATATTTTATCACATTGTAGGAGTAGCTAAATTGGAACCTATATGAAGAGAAGTACTTATCATTTGAAGGGGATATCAACATGACACCTTTAACCACCTTGTGATTTCTCTTTGAGCCATCAAAGAACATAGTCCATAGACCAATAGGATCTTCTTAAGGCCTCATGAGGGATATCATAGGCTATTTTTCTTCATACAAACATAAGATACCCAAGTCCCTTTCTTCAACACCTTATAAGGGTCCACCAAATGAATATCATTCCACATCTCATATAGTAACATGTATATTACCTCTTCTAGATTAGTGTTGAAATCCTAACCCATTATAAATTCATCCTCATTAATTATGGTGTAATTTAAGTTGACACTATCTGGTCTATAAGGCTCTATATGAAATTGTGCAATGGCATCAACTTTGATTGACACCTTAGTTCCATACTTTATATTGAATGTTATATAGGATGAATCTACTACAAGATAGCCTTTTATCTTTGTTGTGAACTCTTTGGACAAGTATAGTGAAAATAAATCCAAATCAACACATCTTGGGCCACTAAGACACTAGGACAAGATTGCAAGGTCATATTGAGGTCCCTGATTATGCTAGAAGGCTTGGGAGAGGAACCATCAAGTTGTAGCACTCCTTTGGATTGGGGCTCATATTTCAAACCAAGCTAATCATCTATGGAATTCAACATCATTGAGCTACTATCCCTACTATCGAATAGGAAATTAGGCACTAGAGAGTGACAAATGATTACTGAAATATACAAGGGAAGAGGCTTGGTTTCTTTACTTGATTATCCTTCATTTGGCCCTTATGTTGTATTGGTGAGAACTTCATTCACCTTGATTGGTGGCTTATCTGTAACATTGATCTTAATATTCGTTAATAAAGGATGTCTACCTAGATAGGTAGAGAGAGCATATCCTACATGGGTTCACTCACATTTGACTTTTTTATTTGTTTAACAATGTTGATGGGTGAGCCATGAACCTTTGCTTATCCTTTGGGAGCTTCCATTATTATTTGTTGAACTTGTGAGCCTTGGGCCACAAAAGGATTCCTTTGGCTCTAATTTTTTAGAGGTATTGAGGCCTTTGGAGTGATAGAAGGTTCACTTGGCTTTGTTAATGAAGGAGTAGTGCTAGGGAGCTCTTTGACTTCTTCCTAACTCCCATCCATGTTCCTTCTTTTAAATTTTGTATATTCCTCCACTAAAATATAGGTCTGGCTAGAACTAGCCTATTGGCTAAATGTGTAACACTCTTCTTGTTCATAGTTCATCATTTTAGCATCCAACTAATTTGGTCCCTAATTATACCCTTGACCTTGTGGAGGTTCTTCTATCTTGGTCATCATATGTACCTCTACATTTTGGGCCATTAGAGCTTGGTTGTATCTAAAATTAGCAACTTACTACCATTGATCATTGAAGGTTTGGCTAAGGTCAATATTTAGGATAATATGTTGACCAAAAGATTGGTTCTAAGGCATGGTAACCTATGATTTTTGATACAAATTATTTTTAACTAAGAACAAGGAGTTGGAATTACTAGCAACATTAGGATTGTAGTTATTCTACCTATTATAGCCTTACTACCCTTATCCTTGGTTTTGACCTTAGCACTAACCTTGGTAGTTCCCCTTATATGGTGGCCTATTTTATTAAAAGGCTTATTTCTAAGGTTGATATGAAATTTGATGAGGCTTATTGAAATCTTGTTGCCTTTTGACATTTACTAGCTCATTGCCCAAGGACTGAAACATGATTTTGAGTTCATAAAATCTCTTTTGCTCTAGTGAATAACTAGATCTACTAGTAGAAGCTTTCTCTTATTTGGTGTAGGGATTGAAGTAATTTTTGGTGTATGGATAATGAAATTGAATATAGGAATAACATGAGGTGGTCTAATTTTAGGAAATAAGGGCATTAGTGGTCTAGGTGTAAGTTTGCCAACTTACACTAGATAATTTTCTACTTTAATGGCCACCTCATAAGCATCTAGAAGTATATTTCATCACATATATTATACCATCACTACTATGCCACTATTTAAATTATTTAAATAATATAGGAAGTCAAAGTTAGGGGTTGGTCTAATTGTGATTGAGATTTTATCCCAAGCTTTTTGGAGCCTTGTGTTGAATTCTTGTATGACTTCATGAGGATCTCTTGAAATGGTAGTTAGTTTCTCAACAAGTGATAAATGGTCACATTTATCCTCAAATATTTTACACAAGGCTTAACCTAATTCATCCCATTTTTTAATGGATTTATAAATAAGGCCTCTATACCAATCTAGGGCATTTCGTTTGAAATAAGTAGTTAAAAACCTAATGGCTATATTCTCTTTAGTGACATTATGGATATTACAAAAGTTGTCTATGTCCATGAGGTTATCAAAGGATGTTATAACTTGGTCTCTGGTGTAATAGGAAACACTTTTAAGGGATGTAAATGGGATAGGATCATAATGAGTAAGGGATAGAGAGATTTAGTCATTAAAAGCCACAAAAGATCTATGGGTTGTCATAACTATGCGAGGGGGTAATAAAGGTTTTATTTTAGGGATGGGGTTTGGAAATTACCTAAGAATAAAAATTCCATAATATGGATGAGTATTGGCAAACCTTAATATTTTTTATGAATTTAAAGGTAGTTCAAAAAAATGAAAAGGAATACCTTTTGAAGATGACCTTGTTGTCACCTTTGGCATGAGATGAAGCTACTACTCTTCACCATAGTGTTGATTCTTCCTTTTGGAGTCACCAAATGCTATTATTTGGGAGATTAACTTCTATAAATTTGATCAATATTCCTTTTAAGAGAAGTGGGTCCCATAAGGCATGCTATAAACTATTATAGACTTAATTTACACCCTTGGAGAGGGTTCTTTAGGCTCTTTCTAACTAAGCTATAATATTGGAACAACCCCAAGCTATGGATAACCTATAGTAGGTATGAACCTTTAGATAAGGTCAAATTCCTCTTAATACTCACCTAAACTAACACTAAACTAATGCTTCATAGGGAAAATGGTTAGAAATATGGTTAAGGGATCCTATGAAAGATAAAAAGGTGATACAACAAAGTTGAATGGATAATCGCATAATCTTGAACACACATTAGATCAACAAAAGACAATTATGGCTTACTCAGTCTCACAATCTCACTAGTTGCATAAATATTTCATATAATAGGTTATAGATGGAGAATTAGTCTAGACCTACAAGTTAGCTTGAAAACACCTTCAAAGAGGCTAGTAAAAGGATAGCAAACTAGGAAGAATCTCCTTGACAAATATACCATGCAAAAGCATACTAAGCACTAATTAAAGATAATAAATAGGCAAAGAGTTAATCTTAATACTTTAAAAGGCAATTCTTATAATATTTTTATAGGTTTTAACCATATAAAATGAGCACACTCTTGCAAGAGTCTCTATGAGTATCCTTATCTTTAAAAAAATGCCATATTCTTAAAGTTGAGAACCTCCTCAATGGGAATGAGACTAGGATATATAGGAGAAGAGAGATATAAAAAAGGATGTGTGAGCACACTCTTAGAATAATAAAACTTGTCCTAGGTCATTAATTTAACCCGATCCTCCACCTTTACATTTTAACCAATGAAAACCTTGCTACTTATTTGATCAATCAAGACACTACGCATGGTTTATTGAGTGAGAAAGTTCCCAAATGTTTTAAGGATGCATTAAATTCTCCTAACTATAGCTTCCCTCATTGGACCTTTTCTTTTATCCTCACACCATCTCTCACTTGAGGTCAAAATATCATGATCATAGATCAGACCAAATCATGGATTCATGCTCTTTAGGTGGCTACTTATTGAGGCTATGGCCATGTTGAAGGATGAAACCCCTTTGTATTAATCACCTATTTGTTCCACTTTCATATCTAGATCATAGGTCCCACCTATATATGAAAAACCAATCTATGGACACTACTTTTATTGTATTTTTCTATATTGAAACAAACCTATAGACCATATAACACCTTCCAAACCCCACTTTATTTATATAGGAGCCAAGAATTCATTATACATGGATCCTTCTTTAACTCAGTGAACCAGTCTTAAGAATGAACCCTATAAGCTTTAACTTATCAAACAAAAGATCAATACTAGATCCAATGGTAGTCCCTTTATATTATTTATATTTTCTAATACAGTATTTAGACTTCTCCATGGCATTTGAACCAACTCAAATGGCATCAGGAAGACCCTATATAACCCTATGTTTATGGTCAAAAATAGCTACTCAAACCTTGTTGAGAATCTTAGCTCATTTTTAATCTGATTGGTTATCAAAATATAACTTAGCTCATTGACATGACTCAAATTTCTTAATTGATTTCAATCTATATGAATACCCTCGGATCATCAATCTTCTACTCATTAAATGTGTCCTTGACACTTGGCATTCACATATTTTCCCTTGAGATTCATTGACCATTTGACCTCTGCTTGCCATTAGATATGGATACTCAATCAAATTTTGACCATTAATATACTGGGACCCACCATTTAAAAATCCAATGGCTAGTTCATGACCATAAAATTGATGCCCTCATTCCATCAAATGATGTTTGTGTAACCATCATTGATGGTAGAACTATCAAATTTAAGCTCGATTGGATTTGTCTTACTCTATCTTTAAAGTTGATGTCCCATTAAATATCATTCAATGTCCCATATAACATGATTGACATCCCATAAACCATCAAATTTAATCACAGGTTGATTTTTTCCAAATATTTAATTTGATGTTAGCATGAATATCTTAAGTTATAGGTCCATTTTGATCAACTTTGAATATTTATATCTTGAAGCATGAGAATCATGGAGGCACCAAACTTTTAGGAGATGTTCTTATGGTTAAAAATAATAAACCCATTTGGTCTATTAGTCTTGAGAGATTTATAAGTGAAGATGTTAAATGCTCAAATTGGTTGGTCCACTTGATCTTGCATGACCTCTTGGCTCAAAAATGGGTATGGAAACTTGGTGAATTTTATTCAAGGAGCCAACTTTGCACATACATAACTTTGCACATGCATAATTTTTCACTTAGAACTTGGTGTGTAGTAACTAGGGACCATGATGAATAATCCCGTGTGACTATTTTCCCCTATAATTGTTTCATGTGTGAGATATAGCATTAGCAACCTACCCACTTGGCACATCTACCACTAGACCCAAGATGCCTAGATGAACATAATGAAGAACTAGATGGATTCCTTAGAATTACATAGTTAACCCACTCAATTTTGAAATCCCATATGGTCTCTTTGAAATTGTAGGACTACCCCTTATAAATTGGCAAGATATAACTTTAAGCAAGTTCAAAGTGTTTTTAGAAGCTTTGAATTATGTAAGATACCTTTGGTCTATTAATTCATCTAGAAATACTGTCCAAGCCTTGTCTATACTTGATCCTTAGGAAAATACATTTTATTTAGGAATATTTGGTATGTGGGCCAAAAATGGCTAATAGTACCCATCTCAGACACCTAGTCCTGATGCTCCTCTTGATCTATGTAGAATGGACCTTTAGTGGTCCATTCAAAATATTCTCTATTTTCATCTTGAGGGTTAACCTCACTAGGATCTTGTTCATTTGTGTCAAATCTATGTGAATAAGGCTAGTGAAAACCTAAATTTTCCCCTTTTGGATGAAATAGATTACCCATCATGATCTCTTCATCATAGACACTTGCATTGTCCTCTTCAAATTCACCTATGATTGCAGGTTCCTCCTCTATATCTTGTAGAACATGATCCTACTTTATAATGGAGATGGTGGGAGGGTGAAGAAGTTCACCTTACTTGAATACTAGGGGGGTATCCTTCCATCTAGATACTTTTAATGATATTTTAGGTGGTTCTTGAACTGAGGAGAGAGAGTCTCATAACTCTTATACACCAAGCTCATTGAGCTAATCTATGGTTACTTGATTCATTTCTTTCACAACTAATCCTTCCTATATAAGGATTGGTTATTATACTACCCCAATTAACACCTCCCCTTTCTTCTTTATGCCCTCCTTGATTTATTTCCAAGAGAGTAATGTGTAAGACTTGTCCACTTTCTCCTTTTCCTAAATGGGTGTGGGAGAGTGTGGTTTCACAAGAGAGGGTATGAAATAGTTAGGGTCATAAGAGAGGATCCAAGTTGGAATAATATCATGATATTGAGTGAGAATGGGAATAGGTGTAGGAGAGGGTAAACTTATTTGTGCAGGATTGACATATTCTTTCTCCCATTGCTCAAATACTTCTTCAATGGATAATACCCACCCTTTCATCTCTTGCTTCTCAACATGTGGGTAGTCAGTCTCCTCAATGGATGCCCATACATTCCATAACTCTATCATTAATATATTTATACCTTCCATGGCATGAATAGGGAACCCTTGTCCAAGCTTAACCACCTTATTGATCTTCATTATTATTCTTCCTTGGTCCAATATTACCTCTTTGACTTTTGACAAGGATGGACTTTGACAAGGTTGACTAGGGGGATGATTAGGGACTCTTAAAGGTTGAGCTTGAGGATCTTAGAGGGGAAAAGGTACATAAGGCTAGTCTAAATGAGCATACTACTCTTCATAATATATTAACATACTATCTACATTTTGGACCATGTTTCTTATCATTGCTATGTCCTCATTTCTATAAGATGACCATTGTTATATTTCACAAATTGACCATTTGTTCTTTACTAATTGAAGGACACTCCTTTATTTTTGTAGAGAATGGATAGGAATGATTGGAAAAAATTCCAAACCCTTGCCAATATCCCTTATCAACTCAATATAAATTATTAATTCTTTATTTACTCTTGACAAGCATGTAGCAGGGTATTCTCAGTCTTGACAAGGGGATGTAGATGACTAATTTGAATGCAAAGAAGGTTGAGATTCATCATGTTCAAGGGTAGAAGGAGTACAAAGGCCATGATAGGCTTGATAGTCTATTTGAGGGACACTTAGAGAGACCACATAAACATTATTTGCTTGATAAGTGTGATTATGAGGTAGAGAATAAATAGATTGATCAAATGATGACTGATTATACATACCAAATTATGATGATTAGGCACTTAGGCTACTTAACTAATTGATAGATGCTCAAATTCACCACTGATGTTTGTAAAATGCCTCCAAAGGTTGATATATAAGAATAACACAAAAATTACTTCTACTAATTTATACCTTGGTCCCATCAAGCATGATAGAAAATATTATAGGCTCAATTTGTACCCTTGGTGAGATTTCTTCAAGCTCCCTCTAATTAAGCTACATAATGGGAACAACCTTAGGTTATGGGTATCCTATAGTGAGGTTGAACCTCTAGAGTAGGCTAAATTTTTCATTGATGCTCACCTAGGACTAATGTTAAATTAATTCTTTACAGGGAAAAGGGTTAGAAAGAGGATAAGGGCTCCTAAGAAAGTTAACCAGGAAATGCACCAAATAAAAATGAGAGAATACCATAAGCTTGAACCCACACTAGATCTGAAAAATACAATGCTAGCTCACACAACCTCAAGATCAATATAATTACATAATTATTTCATAGATTAGGTTTAGGAATCAATGAATGTAAACATAGAGGATTTATAAAACTCACTGAAAGCTCACAATAATGGTAGAAATAACACTAATCTATACTTACAACTTAGCTTGAATCTACCTTAAAAAAGGAGCAAGAAAGAAGGACCATGGACAAGGAGAATTCTCCTTCACATAATGTCATAGTGTAGATCTCACTCAACATAGATCTAAGGAAAGAGATAGGCAAAAAAAGTCTTCTATTACATCAAGAGACAATTCTTACAAATTCTTAATAGGGTTCAGCCTAATCAAGATGAGCATATTTTTCAATATATTAGAGAGTATCCCTATCTCTTAGAAAGATAAAATGTCTAAAATCTAAGAACCTTTACAAAGGAGAAGAGAATGGGATAATATAGGAGAAGGGTAGAAGAGAGGAGCATGCTTTGAAAATAATTAATGAGTTACCATATTTCAAGGGATGTTTCACCATCTTTTGGTATAATCATGACTAGTTTTTAAAAAATTGATAGTGTCATGCCATAGATAGCAGTTAGCACCTATTTTTTCAATGATGGATCTATGTCGATAGATGAGACCCTTTGAATAAATCACGTATCTATTCCACTTCCATGTTTGGATCATAGGTTCATCTATAGATGGAAAACTAATCTAAGATTATTGGTTTTCCTATAATTTTCCATATTAATGTAGACAAATAGACAGTATGGCCTCTTTTTAGGATCCAAATAGGTCTAAAAGTTCCAATATTTATTTACAAGAACCAAGATTTAATTGTATACATATGTACTCCATAGAAAAGTGAACACAATTTTAAAAATAACCCCATAGGCTAAAAATATATGAACCAAAGGTTTGTATTTAACCTTAATGGTGGTCCCATAAATTCGTTATATCTTACTGCATCAGTGTGTCCCTTTAATGGCATTGGATTAAGATTTAGTGATGATTGGATGATACTATAAAACCTTTTTTCTTACTTCAAAAATATCTTCTCAACTTTTGTCAAAAGTCCTAGGCTCACCTTTGTTCTAATTGGCTATCAAGATCTAATGCAGCTTATTGACATATTGACCTTTGCTCATACCATCAATCTTGATATGTATGATAAAACACTAACATCGATCTTACCCTTGACTTGTTAACTTTATCCAAGATTATGTTACATGTCAAACATGTATTGATCCTTAATATTCACTATTAGTCTAAAGCTTCACATACTTATGCCACGTGTCAATATCATGAGCTCCTTAACTATTTGACTCATCTCTTAATATCAATTCAAGATGTATGAAGCAACATAGACTATTAGATCTATTGGGACCCACTATTTGAAATCCAAAAGATACTATACAATCTTAAACATAATGTCTAGGCTCTTGTAAAATGATGTTTACATGACCATCATTAATGTTCATGTTACCATCAATTTGAAGCTCAAAAGAGTTGGTTTTGCTTAAGCTTTATTTTGATGTTAGCAAAAACATCTTGTGTTATAGGTCCAACTTCATAATCTTATAACTTGGTCCATAAATCTCACATAGGCATGAAAATTTTAGACAATGATCTTGTCATGTATAACTTCCTAGTGCTATAATCCTTTGGCTCATGGGGGATTCTTAAGTGAAGATAAAAATTTCACAAGTGGACTAGTTTTTTTGCTCATGCATGATGTCCTAGTGATGGTTTGGCTCAAAAACTTGCAAAACTTATCTTTTGATCATTATCTCAAGGTTTTGATGATTTTATAATGTTTGTGCAACTTGGTCCATGCTATTGAATTCTTAGAACATATGATAACGTAATTAGATCCTCTCCATTTTCAAATCTTAAACCTGTTTCAAATCTTTGGTCCTTTCATTCAACATGAACTCTACTAAGCTTTTCAAAGCTTGGTATGTGGGCCAAAAATGGCCAACAAGAACTAAAAACTTTTTTAGAATCTAGAAGGGATAATCATTGGGTGAATTCTATAGAGGAAGAGCTCAATTAGATTGATAAAAATAAGACTTGGGAACTTATTCCCATCCCTAATGTTAGTAAAGGTTCTTAGGTCACCAAAACTTGGTAATTATAGGTATAGGCAAATGTGATATTGAAAAATAACATATTAAAGGACCTTTTCTAGACCTATTCAAGGTTTATATAGAGAAATAGTAGGGTTTTATCATGATTTAAGGCTGTATCACATAGATTCTTAGTTGCAGGAACATAAATACATAGAAATAAAACCCATAATTGAAAAATATAGAACATGGAATATTTCATAGGGTGACTAAGTACATTTAAATTTTTTGTAATTCATATAAGAAACATGGGAACATTCAAGCAAATAATGGAGGACTTATATAGATCAAAATATTTCATTACATAATATTATAGAGATAAAATTTTAGACTCTTACAAGACAAACTCAATGAATAAGTACTAAATTAATCTCATCACAAAGTAATTACAATAATAACAATTAAGCTAACAATCAACCCCTTTCCATACAGATGCATCCATGATATAGCTTGAAGATGTTTTAGTTGTAACTTCCTATCTATTCTAAGTAGCTAACTATGCCAAGTCACTTGTAGCATCCTCTATTTATTACTAACTCAAAATATGCCAACTACATTTTGATCTAACTAACTATTTAGCAAGATTGCATAGTTGAAAATGGAAGTTGATACTATGCATGAAAGATATAGTCAAACATATAGAATAGTAATATATTTGAATAGATAACATATATATTTCAATATTTTCCCACTAATACTTTCCCAAACTTAAATTGTTATCTCATCCTAAGATAACATCATGAAAATGAAAAATAATGCCAAAAAATAGGACTCACATGAGTCATAGATCACCCAGGGTCTTATTTATTGGTTTTCACCCTATGCACACTATGTAGCCATCCTCATGGGTTTTTATATCAGTAATGACCTATGAATCACTATTTATCCATCCGAAAACAAAAATTTAGTAGAAAAATGTAAAAATTGTGATACCTATGCACTATTTAGGAAGTGGGAGGATTTGGGTCCAACTAGCCAGGCACCAAAGAAAGAGGCAATGGGGGAATCTTTCATGATTGTAGTTAGGCCTATAATTCATCCAACAAAATGAAATGAGGGATATTAAGCATAGGATTAATCACTGGATCAAAATTTGACAATTCAAATTTATAGGCTTGCCAATCCAATAAAAATTTATTGCATGAGATGAAGCAATGCTCATAGGTAGGCTTGTCAAATAAGTAAAGCTTGAAGGTCTTAATATGTAGTTGTTGAAAAACTAGTGCAAGAAACAAGAGTTCACTAAATAATATCTTGATGGAGGTCTGAGAACTTATCAACACACCTTTATGCTTGAAGACTAGTGAAAGTATTGGACTAGGTGCACATTTACCACTACTGTAAATTCACTAGCATGGTGTCCTTAGAAGAAGAAGAGGATCTAAGTGTGATATCTAGGTCATATATAGAATTGGTTAGGTTAAGGATGGTTATTTGGTCCTAGCAGCTTTTACAAACATCAGTTGTGCGGTACCCCAATATTTTGATTCTAGACTAATAAGTGTTTGGATACCTATATGGCCTATAAAAATGCAACATGGATAGAATTTTTATATTCATCTAGTAACCCCAAAAGTAATTTAGTTTTAGCTTTGATTCATAGACCTTGAGTATATAGAATCTATAGTTGTTGAACGTGTTATCAAACTTGGGTCAATTGTGTAAGAAGTACTAGGAGTTTTTGCATAGAATATGGACTCTTCACACCATGATTTACTATAGCAGGATGGGGTAGGTTTCTTCAATGAGCTGATAAGTTTGGTGTAGGTTGGTTTATAGCCCTATATTTTTTGATGTTAACTAGGCAATTCTATTCTCCAATGACATGAAATTTTATGAGATTCTATCTTGAAATGTAGTTATACCTTCCAACTACATGGCTAATGGTAATTGAAAAAAATATAATGATGATTCTATTATGGGCATGCAAATATCTAGATCAAATATGGATGTTGTTAGAAGTACCTAATATAAGGATGTAATTATCAAGGAAAATTTTATGCAATAGCAAGAGGTCATTATAAGGTCCCACGACCAAAGACTTTGAGTGTGAGGTAATACCACTTGTTCATGATCATGCAAGGCATGTTCAATCTTAAGGGCTTTAGTAGTGGGTATCATAACAAGTTGTTCTGATCTAAGCTTTAGTGGGTTTTATTAGGTTTCTACTTCTCTTGGTGGTTATAATTTTAGCTCTGGTTGTGGCTTCTCAATAACCTCCTTGGCCTTATTTGCTTCCTCATATTTTTTATTCATAGTGTCCTCAACATCTCTTCAACATTGAGTATAAGCCTTTGGCTTAGTCTTTACCTCCTCTACTATTTTTGTTGCTTTAGCTTGTTATTAAAGTTCCTTTTTTATTTATCCCTATCCCAAGAAACCATCATAACATTAGATTCACATATCCTTTATTATTTTAGTTCCTCCTACCTACATTGTTCATCTTGGGATTTAGATACTTCCTCTTGGGCTTTGGATTTTACAAATTGAGGAAATTCTTGTTGATCTTGGAGTACATTCTATGATTTTAATTCCTTTTTTTGCCTCTGCTTTGGATTTGGACTTTTCATCCTAGTGCACTCTACATTCTGTAGATCTCTTTGCTTCTTCATGAGCCATCTATTATTCCATAGCAGTGGTTTGGGTAGATTCAACTACGTTAGGATCAAGAGAAATATCCTCAAAATGGGATAGAGATGAGCTAAGTCTCTACACATAAACCTTTAATTTAGAAACCTGAAATTTCTTAATGAGACACCTCTTTGGTTTTATAGAAGATGTTGTTAACTAGTGTTGCATTATGGATTATGGTTGTATTGGGTCAAGATCATGTGTATATATTTATGGTCCAAAAAATGTCTCACTTATGTCACAACATATTCATGGAGGTCATAGTGTAAACTTCCTATGAGTGAGATTTTCTGAAGGACTATCAACTAGAAGATTAGAAATGATGGGGTGTATAGTATATAGAAGCAATGGGCCTATAACTAGGACCTCTAAAACTTTACACAAATTTTATTCTTCTAATACCATGTCCATGATGATGGAATATGGGTAAGTGGGTAAGTCCACCAATAGGTGTGACAAAACCTTATTCCATACCTACATGGTAAGTATAAATTTCCTAAATAAGTATTTCTTCTCTTATTCTTCTTCATAAAAGTCTCCATCCATATCAACAAGCATGATTTGATACACTTATTGATAATTCATGCCCAATTATAGAATATAATAATTATTTACAATGCATGGAATACTCAAATCATTAACCATGTAGCCTAGATATGAGTTATGCATTGAGGAAGAGTTGGGGATTGCTAACTTATATGTACTTTTCACTTTCCAGTATCTCTAGATTATATGATAAAGGTAGAAAAAAGTGCATCCAAATATAACAAAGCCATAGGCTATAGAAGAATAGATTGAAGAGTTGTCACTCATGTGGTATCCATAGCCTTTTTCCTAATGATCTCTTGTTATGAAATCTACATGTCAATGAAGAAAGGAAATGGTTCACATGGGACTTTGGGTAGTTCATTTATGTGAATGGAAATAGCCCTAGGTACCTTTTTGGCAATGACATATTACTAAAAGTATTACAACATGTCAAGGGGAATGCATAGGTTTATTTCAATGAGCTCAATTAATTCTTCCCACCATACTTTGAATTTCAATTGATGGTCAATATACCCACATTCCCTTATCCATGCCAACTTGGAAAATTATTCATTTGGTTAGCAATCTAAATCTAGATGTACCTCACCTTTAGGAGACTTCCATTGTGTAAAGACCAAGAGAAATACCAATAAATAGTACTAAAAAGTGAGCTTCGTTTCCTAAATAACTTTGTCAATGTTTGTGGTTAGTTTAAGCACTAAAAACTCTAGCCAATTGAACTCTTCATGAAGGTGGACCATGTGGTGGGCAATGCTAATTACCCACTTGTTTGTTTATTTTTCATTTTTAGTGGTATACCAATATTGTCTAGTGATGCCTTTTACTAATATGTACATTGGTTTATCTATGATTTTTTTAAATCTTAGCCCTTCTAGATCTCCTTGCATAAGTGTTGTGCATTTATTTCAAAATAAGTGATGCCTTAGAATTGTATACTTCCATGGATTTCCCTCTCATTATTAGGTTGGTCACACACACCATCACATTTGTGTAGATGTACATTATAACCTCCTTAGAAATATACATATTCCTACAATTATAGTGGCTAAGTAAAGTATGCATGATTTTCCCCAAATAACCAAATGTGGGAAACCAAATCAGTCACTCCACTTTAGTGTTGAAAAAAGGATTCATCTATGCTAATGGCATGGGGTATGTACCTTAGACTAATTGAGGGATAAATAATCACTATTCAACCACTCAAATGAAGTGGAGTGCTTCAAGGTCTAAAAACTTAGTTTGATGTAGTGATAATCTGATGCCCATATCTTCTTTTTACAAATCATTCTGTGGCATGAGAAATTAATATATGATAATGGTTTCCATTATGTATGATGTTGTCTTGGATTACTTAAAAAAATTTGTTTGACTCTTAGATTTCTATCTGATGCACAAGTTGTCACAAAAAAAATTGAGTTCAATTAAAACCTTAGCACATTTATGATGGTAATGAGCAAGTCATCTTGATTTTATAACTTTTGTCATAGGAGATGTAGATTTCATTACTTTAAATATTCCTTGGTTCCATTCTAGCTCCACTCATTTTCTTTAAATAAGCATGATATAGATGAGCAAAATTATCTTCAATTTTCTTAGGTGGCATCTACTTTGGTAGTCAGCAACGATCTTGGTGTGATGTGGCCTCTAACCATTTTAACATCATTTTTTGATATTCCTTGATTAGACATTAAAACACAATCTCCTTGATAAGAACTTAACCATTGATCACCTACCTTGCCATTAAGGGTCACAGCTAATGATTATTAATAGTTATCATAATCTAATTTGATTATACCTATCATTTTTTAGACTTAATTATTGCTTCATGCCATTTCTTTATTGATCGACAAATGTCATATTGCCTTTGAAATGGATAAAATAATCTATGAATCCTTATCTATGATATTTATTGACACACTTCTAATCTACTCAAAAAATCAAATCACTCAAAACACACAATAGTCAAAATGGAAAACCTTAAGCTAACTTGGTGCGATCTAGAACCTATTATTATTGTGGTCCAATTTTTACTACCTGTAGACTTTAATTTTATAACCATTAACTCAACATGGAAAGATTTACCTTGTAAATCTTGTAGAATTACTATACCTAGCTGAAATATCTAATGGATTATGTAAGGAACCTTCCACCTAATGTTTATTTTTTTAGGAAAAGTCTTGAATCTACTATCATACAAGAGAACTCACTGGTTTAACTTGAATTCTTTAGCTCGTAGATTTTTATCATGCCAAGCCTTTTATCTTTGATTTTTAATTTATTGTATCCATATGGTTTTGTCTTTGTTTTTATCCATGAAATTAAGGTCCAATAACCTATGTGTGAGGGATTCTTCATTTCTCATATAAATAATCTGAATAATTCATAAACTCAACACAACATAGTTAATGGGCATCACAACTTCTATCCCATACACCAACTAGAATGGTGTGAGGGCCATCACATATTTGTAATGTGTGCAACAAGCCCATAAAACTATAGGAAGTCTATCTTCTGAATCATCTTTTTGGACATCATAGATTTTGGTCAACATCTTATAAATTACCTTGTTATCAACTTATGCTTGACCATTTGTTTATGGATTATATGTTGTGCTTTTATGATGTAAAATAAAAAACACATCTATCAAAGTTTTAACTATTTTGTTCAAGAAATGAATGCCTCTATCACTTACCAATTTGATTGGGAAGCTAAAATGGGTAATGATGTTATCATACAAAAATTTCATAGTATCTTTGGCTCTATAATTTTGTGTCATAATAGCTTCAACCCATTTTATAAAGTAGTTTATCACAGTGATAATATACCTAGTTTTGTTATATTTTCTTGGTGGGTTGATGGTGCCTACAAAATCAATGCCCCATTTCTCAAATAGATACTATGAAAGCATTGGTTATAAGGGCATTTCATCCCTCTAATTTAGTTTTCCCATTATTTGATAGACATTACACTATTATGTGACTCATTGTGCATCTTGAAATAGATAAGGATATCATAATCCACTTTTTAGCACCTTTATTATAGTGGAATCCCATGTGAAGTGGCCTCTTACAACCATTTTATGTGTTTCTTAAAGATCTGTGGTCTCTCATGTTCTAAGAAAGTTCTACATAGGACCTCATATTATCCTAAATAATAGAGATATCCATCAATTATACTATAAGGGAGTGCTTTCTTGATCAGCTATTTCTTCTCCCTCTTTGTATAATATTCAAGAAAGGTCCTCTATTCTAAAAATTGTGCAATATCTTATAACTATTTTGGTATTATAGTACCCTAAAATGGATGGCTATCATGGGACTCATCTAGGATTTTTTCAAGTTATTCACCATTATCCAACCTAATCATATGGTTTGGACCTACATTTTCACACCCTGGCTTTACATTGATTTGAAAATAGAACTCCTAAAATAACATCAACCATCTATAAATGCATCCTTTGAGTAGGCACTTATTGACTAGTATTGCAGAGCTTGGTCATCTATAAATAGATCAAAAGGTGTCACCAAGAGGTAATGTCAAAACTTTTGTAGTGAAAACATAATGTCCAATGTTTCCCACTTAGTTTTTGTGTAATTATTTTTAGTATTAAACAACTTTATGCTTATAAAATAGATTGGATAGTCCAATACTCCCTCTCCCAGCTATGTGAGAATTAGTCCCAATGTGATTCCTTAAGAATCTAAATGGATATGAAATGGTTTAGTCTAGTAAATAAATATTAAATTGGTGTAGTGACGGATCTATGCTTAAGGTCTGAGAATGTTGTCTACATTTAGGAATCCACAAAAATTGTACTCTAATAAAAACTTCTCTAATGGCATTGAGATTATGGCATATCCTTTGATAAATTTGTGATAGTACCCTGTATGCCCTAAAAAGGCTCACATTTTAGATGAAGTACTTGGTGGTGGCATACCAACTATTAATTTAATCTTTTCTTGATCGATTAATATGCCTCTAATGCAAACTACATGACCAAGTAAAACATCAAATAGTGTGAAAAACAAACATTTTTTTAAATTTACAGATATCCTCAAAAGTTCACACCTTCTAAAATTAATATCAACATATACAAGTGCTATTTAAACAATGAGAACACCAATCATCTAGATAAACCTCTAAAAAGTCAAATAAAATCCCTAAATGCAACAATGATGGCTCTAGAGAACACCACTGGTGAAATTTTCAAGCCAAATGGCATTACCTTATAGGAAAATAATTCCTACTCTATTTTCAAGGTAGTCTTTATTTGATCCTCCACTATGATAGGTATCTGGTGGTAGTCACTAAACCCATTTATGAATGAATAAACCTCATTACCTATGACCAACTCTAGTACCTCATCAGTGAATGGAATTAGGATGAGATCATTAACACAAACAGCATTTAAGATGTGATAATAACTACAAATATTGACCTCCCCCATATTTTTTGGCTGTACCACCATGGGGCTTACCCAATTAGCTATTTCCATATGAAAAATTATTCTTATTGTGAGCATCCAATCCAGTTCTTCCTTAACCTTCATTTTTATGTTGGGGTTTATCTTTTAGGGTCATTTTTTTTATTGGCCTTACATATTATTCAAGTTTTATGTGCATTTATCGAAGAGAGGGATTGACACCTTTGACTTTTATGAATATGGTGAGGAAGATGTCCTGATAATCTCTCAGAAGCTATAACACTTATGAAATGTTAACTTGTGTATAGTAATCACATATAATATAGCTTAAGTACCTCCTTTGTACCAATGTTCCCAATATGTTCTTTTAGAGGATCTTCAACTATCTTACGCTCTCCTTCAGGGATGGTGTTGCAAAGTTGTCTTTTAACCTCTAATTCTAGAAAATGAATTTGTTGTAGCCTATCTTCTTTTGTTTGTTCTACAACTTCCTCTAGTAGTGGTTATAAATCCCTTTTTGGTATAAATATATCTTTAATATTTATATCATATTTGATTTCTTGGTCATATTTTTCCTCTATGTGGTCTTGGATCAAGTGACATGTTTTTCCTACTCACTATTCCTACTCCTAAAGTAGGGTATAAATATTTGATGTCTCTTCTAAATTATAGTCTAGATTCTATTTTAGAAGAGAATCCATCAGAGTTGGAAAATCATCAACTCTTCCTTGGCATATAAAAGTGTCCATTTTCTTTATATCTCAATGAAATATGTGATGATTTCTCTCAAATACAAAGGTTTGAATAAAATCTCTTTGTATTTTTGCCTAATGCTTCATTTCCTTTATACACTCTCGGTGAATGTACCATACCTTAGGAATGACCCCAAGAGTATAAATAAAACTATGACACCAATATTTCACAATAATTCCTTATCCCATCCAAAACTTAACACACCAATAGATATACAACTTGGGAGGTTATCCTTCCTAAAAAATTGGCCACTCTTATTACAAATTTTCTAGTAGCTAAAACATTGAAATCAACAATTTGTAGGCTTAGTCCCATGTCATGTGGACTTCTTTATACACTAATCACTAATTAATAACAACCCATTTGAGTACATAATTGAGAACATTGACCCTCTAATTTATATTAGGGACATTTAGCTAAAATCACATAAAGAATTCATCTACATATTTAGTTTCAAATTACTTAGGTATCCATTTTTTTATTATGTATACCATATGCCGAGATTGTAGTTCATGATCACCCTTGGCCCAATTCAAGAGATGTGTATCTAAATCTCCACTTACTAAATATATGTCATCCTAAGATAGCATACCATCAGGTGTTGGATCTATGTAATCCTTGATAGTGTAGTCTACATTATAGATGAAATCAACCTCAAACTATGTTGGTGACCTCATAGATATTGATTATGCTTCCTACTTCTTCAACTAATGTTTTTGTGTAGTAATTCATACATGAATACTAGAAAACTCTACATATTCCAAGACTTATGTTTGTGGACTAGGTTGGTTATAAATAAAAATGTAGTATATAGTTCAAAGAGCTTGTTACCTATCATTTATTGTCACTTTTATCTAGTTGGTTTCTATGACTACATAGGGAGAATTTTTCTCCTTGAGGATGATATATGGATTTACATATACTTTATTCAAGGTAATAATGATGATCTTGTCATCCTAGTGAGATTCAAGATGATTCATGACTATATTTATAGTCATCTACCCATAATAGGCCCATTTTTTCCTAATGAGAGCAAGATAGTGAGTCTCGATAGTCCTCATGTTGATGACTTTAAAATCACCTTGCAATCTGAGATATGTGACTTTAATCTTCACATCTTCTAACATTACTGTGCATTATACCTTCCCATAATTTGTGAGGCTAAGTGTCATAGGACTATAACTCAACATAGGTCATCCAATGACCTCCCAAATAGATTTAGGATTCATATTGATTGTGCTTCCAAAATCACATATATCAATTAGTATTTTATATCTCGCTACTTTGATGTCTATTCTCGCATTGATATCCCATGGTTTCTTGATATTCACATACCAAGACATCTTGTTAGTTATTTGTTGACCTTTATTCAAACATTATAATAGATTATGTGAAAGATTCATTATGTTCTAAGATATATCCTCATTTCACAAGGTACTAAGGATCTTCATCAAGTTGGTTAGTGTAGTGACAACTCCTTCATATCATAAGATTCATTTAATATAGATATACATCTGAGTGTTCATGGCCACATAATCTCCTTCAGTGCTTCCTTGCTATTGGAGACTATTTAGAATTTGTGTATCTTACCACATCAAGATTTGATTGACACTAGGCTCTAGATACTTATCAAGCCACACTTTTTTGATCCCACTATTTGTAAGCATCCCTAATGGAGGAATTATTTGAGTTACATGATGTTGACATGTGATGGCCTATGATAATGTGGCTTCTCTTATATGTGCCTATACCATGTATAAATTATGCATAAATTTGTTTCTGCATTGGCTCTCTAACACCAGATTGTCCTCTATGTCATGTTAGTCTAAAGTTTTGTAGTAGGTGTAGTATGACTATTGCTAAGGATTATATGGACAATTATATTATACATCATTAAATTCACCATATAGATAAAAACTAATAAGATGTCTCCCTTATCCTCTATGTGTGCCTCCATTGTATCAACCTCAATAATTACCTCTTCCTCTGGTACCTTGGAATCATAAACCACCTTGTTGTTGCAGCCTTTGACAAATTAGGTAACTTTGTCCTTTTCTTCCGTAATAAATTCCACTTTGTTCATGACATCTAAGAATATGTGATCATAGTATTCAATAGTTTTTCTAGGCCCTTGTTGTATCTCCTTTAGATACTATATAGTCTAACTTGTTATATTATTTATCTTGAACTCTATAATCAACCATTTCTTTATCTTGTCCAATGTCTCTGAATTGGTATCTTTGAGATATATGAATTCTAAGGCTCTTCCAACTAGATCACTAATTAATGCATACTTCATTATATTTTAATTTGTAACTCCTTTAACTTGAAATTTCATTGAACATGTAAGAATATATTGTTTAAGGTTTGAGGACCTATCATAGGGTGCTATACTGATAAAATCTCTAAGTTAAAGCATCATACTTGGTGCTTTTGTAGTCATAGGAATCTAATTTTATTAGGTGTGCTTCTTCATAGTAATATATTGTTAGTATGTCTATGATTATTATACAAAAGGATGAAATATATGGATACATGATACCAAAGTGGGGCTAGGTACTTCTTATAAAGTCATAGTCTGCTTACAATAATGTTATGGCTTGTCATAGGATAACTGGGTTAGTCTCTGTCAACAAAGTTGATCTAATGAACTAATGTTGTTCTCTTGAAAATTTATGTTTTCTCTCTTAGTGATCTCTATTCAATATATTTATGGTTTTATCATGCACTTTTTCTATTCTAGATTAGGTCAATATTAGTCTTTAACTCTAGTAACTAAATTATGAATGTCTAAAAAGAAATAGGGCTTGGGGGATGCATGCAACCTGGGTGAATGGTTTAAACCTCCTTCAATTTTTTATTCATCACTTAAAACTATACTGAGAATGTGACTATGTGACATTCTGCTTCCTTCCTTTATCAGTAACCTTGCCCAAGTATGTGAACCTTATCCTAGCTATTCTAACATACTAATATCTTCCTTCTCTTCTCTTTCCTCATACTTTATATTACTTTATTTATCTCCATCTCTTTTCAACCCAGGATTCTCACTCCCTTGATTCATACTTCTCTTCTCTTTCTTTGTTTCTCACTTACTCTTCACTTCTACTCTACTACCACTACCTCTCAAGTTTATAGCTGACTAGGTATTTGTGCTTTGGTTCTGCCTTCTGTATTGTTGTAGTGTTTAGTCTAACTCTAAGGTATTCTTCCTATAGTATTACAATTATTTTTATATATATTGAGTCTTTTTAGACTCTTTTTTTGTTTTTTTAACATCTTAAGTCTAGGTTCAAGCCATCCTCATCATCTATTCTCCATTCACCATTCTATTTCACACATCCCCATCCTACCCACATTAGTACTCCATGTTAGGTAGAGTGGGCCATATGGTTCTTTCTATAGTCAAAATTTAATGAGAACTTGAATTCATTGTAAAAATTTACCTTGTATTCCCATCACAAACTAATCCTTTCTAGATTCAAATTTAATATAGCCTTGGACTACTAATTTCCTTATATAACTATCAATGGTTATGTCTACCTAGTGATTAATCACACACATCCAAGGTGCATCCAATATTTGTAAAAAATTTAAATTTTATTAAATCCATGATATATCATGCATACTTATCAAATGGTGGTATAAATTTTTCCAATCTTTCCACTCATGCATCTAATAAACACAATAATTCATACCAAAAGATCTCAAAAACATCTACATATAGGTTATCTTGAATAATTGATTTAATAGTACTTCATATACCCCTTGCCTCCCCTTTTATGAAATCATTAATTTTAATATCTAACCATACTTATATATATCTTTGACTTGGAAACCAATGCAACATACCCTTTAACAATGAGTTATATTCTCATCACACCATTGTTCATAAAGGTTACTAGATCACCAAAACTTGTTAATTATGGGGATAGGCAACAACAATATTGACAACTAACATATTAAAGGACCTTTTATAGACCTATTAAAGGTTAATAAAGATAAATCATAGGGTTTTATCATGATTTAAGGTTGTATCATAAAGATTCTTTATTGTAGGAACATAAATACTTAAAAACAAAACTTAGATTTGGTAAATACATAACATGATAATCCATTGGGTGGCTAAGTATATTCATATTTTATGTAATTCATATAAGAAACATGGGAAAATTCAATAAAATAATGGAGGACTTCATCTTATATTGATATAAATACTTCATTACATAATATCATAGAGATTAACTTACAAACTCTTATAATAAAAACTCAATGAACAAGTAATACATTAATCTCATCACAAAGTAACTAAAACAATAATAATTAAGGTAAAAATTAACCCATATATATATATATATATATATATATATATATATATATATATAAATCCATGATATATATTTATTAATTTTTAGTTATAACTTCCCATCTATTATGGGTAGCCATCTATGTCAGGTCACTTGTAGCTTCCTTTGTTTGTTACTAACTCAAAATAGGCCAACTACATTCTGATCTAGCTAACTTTTTAGCAAGATTGCAAACTATAAATGGAAGTTGTTACTATGCACTACATATAGAGTTAGACAAACTAAATAGTAATATATTTGAACATATGACATATAAATTTAAATATGTTCCCACTAACACCTAAGCAAAAGAATGTCATTGGAACCAAATGGGTGTTTAGGAACAAATTGAATGAAGATGTTAGCTCATGAGAACCAAAGAAAGGCTAGTATGTAAATTTTATAATCAAGTAGAAGGTGCTGACTTTGAAGAAAAGTTTTAACCTATGGAGAAAAAAGAAGCCATAAGACTATTTTTAGCATATGTTGGTTCTAATAATTTCAAGATATATTATATACATGTAAAGTTTGCATTTCTTAATCGATATTTAGAATAAGTGTATATATAGCAACATGAAGGTTTATATTTGTCAATCAATAATGAATATTTATATAGACTAAATAAATCATTATATGGGATAAATCAAGCCGCTAAAGCATGGTCTAAAATACTTGATAGATACTTTCTTGATCAGGGTTTCAAGAAAGGTATTGTTGATAACAATCTTTAGATCAAAATAGAAGGTGAGCATAAATTAATCATAGTTGTGTATGTTGATGATATTATCTTTGGTATTGACTATGATAAGATGTCTAAGGAGTTCATATAATTAATGCATCAAGAATTTGAGATGTTTATGTTAGGGTAACTGTTAATTTTTCTTGGATTTCAAGTGGTTTATTCAGATAAGGGAATCTTCATCTCTCAAGATAAGTACAATAAGAAAATGTTGAACAAGTTTGATATGAAAGACTAAAAATTAGTAAGTAATTAAATGACAAAAATCTATAATTTGAGTCAAGAGTATAAGTCATCAAAAGTCAATTACGCCTTATACAGTTATATGATTAGAAGTCTATTATATACTATTGCATCAAGACCTATTGTCATGTAAGAAGGAGGTCTAGTGGCAAAATTTAAGGCAAAACCAAAAGAGACACACTTACAATCAATTAAGAGGATATTAAAATATCTCAAAAGTACTATGGATTTTGGTTTATGGTACTCAAAGGTAAGGATTTCACTTTAATAACATATATAAATGCAGATTGGGTAGGTAGCACTGATGATAGAAAGAACACAAGTGGTGGTGCATTCTTTCTTATAAAAAGTCTTGTGTCATGGTTGAGTAATAAATAACCATTAGTTTCCTTATCCATAGCTAAAGCTGAGTACATATCATAAACATCAATGTTGCACACAACTTTTATTTATCAAACAGACCTTGAGTGACTTTAAGATTAAGAAAGACAGTCTAATTTCTATATTTTTAAACTATACCAGTGCCATTAACATCTCTAATAATACAATAAGGCATTCAAACACTAATCGTGTTCCAATCAATTATCATTTTCTAAGGGAGTAGGTGTCTAATCAGATTATCAAACTAGAGTATGTAACCACAAAAGAACAAGTTGCATACATTTTTACAAAACCTATTCCAAGGGAAACATTTGAGTTTCTAAGGTAAGAATTAGGAGTAATTCCTTTTTTTGTTAATCACTACGAAAGGTATGAACTGAGGGGGAAATAACCTTTGGGTATATTTTAGCTTCAAAGATCAAGCTTCAAGAGTCTATGACTATCAAAAGATGTTCAAGTGGTAGTGATTTGTATATTATAGTTTTCTAAGTAGAAGTTTATAGAATTCTCATCAAGGAAATGATGATGGATATTATCAATTCTTAAGAAGTGGAACTTTATTTGGGATCAAATAGATTTCAAGTTGTGCAAAACTTTGCCATTGATGTCAAAAGGGGGAGAATTAGACCAAGGGGAGAATTATCAAGCTAAGTATTTTTAGGAAGAAATCATGCAACAATAGAGATAGCTGTATAAGGGAGAGAAATAAAAAATTGTGTATGTGTTGTTATGGTGTAAAGGTAAAATCATTGAATGATAAAATATGTTTAGTGGGAGTTTGTTTAGATGTGGATAATAATTCTATTTTCAAGGTTTTTCATCAATGACAAAGGGGGTGTTTTTCCAAATGTTGTCATTGATGTCAAAGGGTTTGATATTCAATAAAGAATATGGTCATTGATGTCAAGGAAGTTTTGTGAGTAGCTACAGACTACATCAGGTTTGTTATAAACTACATAAAAGTTTCTATAGATTATAATAGGTTTGTTATGGACTACATCAAGCATGTTATGGAATGTACTAGAATTTCTATAGACTACATTAGGTTTACTATGGATTACATTATATTTTTGATGGATTACATTAGTCTTTCTATAGATTACATTAGATTTGGTATGGAATACATCATGCATGATACAAACTACATTAGGCTTGCTATAGACTGCATTAGGTTTGTTATGAATTACATCAAGTTTACTGTAGATTACATCAAGATTTCTATAGATTGCATTAGGTTTGCTACATATTGATTCAATATTTATATGGATTAGATCAAGAGTGATATGGATTGCATTAGAGCTATTATGAATTGCATCAAGACTACTACAGTCTTCATCATGCTGACACTAAATGTATTTTAATGATTGATTCATCTATTCTAACTTTGTTTCACTTAGGCCAACCTATGTGAGTTTTTATAAAATATAATTGGAATTATGTTTTTAAAATAGAATAATTTATTAGAAAACTGATTATAGAGTTTTTACTAGATAACTTTCAAGAGGTTGTTTATCACTATCTTGTATATAAGCAAGATCAAATTATCCTTTTAAGGTATGAAAATAGATAATAATTATTTTATAAAGAGTAGAGCAGAGGTCCATTAAGGAACATATGGCCAAAGAGGTGTAAGTATGAAATAATTAAATTATTGATATAGAATCTACTAAAAGAGATGAGTAGAGAAGGTAAAGATGATAGAGTCTTTGAAAATAAAGAGTAGAGAGGAAAGATAGCCTAATGTGTCTATTTGATTGATAAGTAGAAAAACAACAGAGTAAATATGAGGTTGATAAGTAGAGAGAGATACAAATTATACCATTATTTATTGATAGAAGAAACTAATAAGGGTGTATGATCTGAAGCAACTGAGTTAGTGCTTGGCTAAGGGGGTTAAAGCCTTTTGTAGATTGGTATCTACAAATAAGGGAGTTGGTGCTTGCTACCTAGTGGGAGCTTACTAAATAATTTTTTTAAGTTGGTGCCTCAAGCTTAGTGGGTGCTCAATAATATTTTAGACTCATTGCATATCTAATTTAGGACATGTATTCCATGTAGTGATCATTGTGGGTTTTATTCCCTTTAAAGATTTCACACCTATATCATGTGTTATGTCTTTATGTTCTTTGTTATGGTTTGATAAATATATGGATTCTATATTGATGCTTGAATAAGGAACTAAATAATTAGAATAATGTTTTAAGATATCATTGATTCATCCCTAAGTCTTAGTGGTTGTGCTTCCAACAATCTGTTGTGTTTACCAAAAATTTATGAAGTGAGATATCTTACCATTTAGAGCTATAATGTGCACAAGCTTTTAAAAAGATAATTATCAAAGGTTTCTAATTTAAAAGACCCTTATTCACAAATGGATTATCAATCTAACCTCATCAAACCAAAATAAAAATCAAAACCAATGAGATGACCAAAATTAAAACCAAAATTAAGTCTAAGCACAAGCATCGACACCAACCCAACCCAAAAATTATGAAAAATACAAGAAGTTTAGCCACAACAAGAATTTTTTTGGAAATGGAGTAACTAAGTTACGACATGTCCAAAGGTGTAAACATCATATACTCAACCAATATCATAAATGAAAATTACTCCTCACTAACAACCTATTCAACAAGTGCATCCTTCACATAAACCTAGATGTACTCAACAAATGCAAAAATCATTACCTTTGTAAACCCCTCCTCTAAGGAGAAATGTGCATATTTATTGAGTGTTAAATGACCTTGGAGAGCCCATTAAATTTAGGTTTTGAAAATTAGCCACTGTTACTCTGATTAGTTGTCCAATACGAAAGCACTATCCTAAGGGCATTCCTTATCTAGATTGGTATAAACAAAATGAATTCTATATATACCATTAGGTTCATGGGAATAACTTACATCATTATGTGTAGATCAAGAAACTAATTGAAAATATGTTAGAAAATAGGGAGATAACATTAGATAATAGAGCATCTAAATCCAATCAAAACTTCGGTATCTACTAAAACCATTTTCCATTAAATAATAATAATAACTAGAAAAAACAAAAATAGAGGAAAATATAATAGAAATAATAGTATTAAAAATCAAGACAACAACAAAAATACTAGTAGTAACAACAACATCAACTAAATAGATGGAACGAAGGCCATAATGATGCAAATATCCAAAAGACTTGCCATGCAATTACACATGACTACAACAAATTTTTAGGTCATATTATGAGAGGTTGTATTTCTACCATTACCATTAATCCAAAACTAGGTGCTAATTGAATAGGACCATTGCTAACCAATTCTAATCAACTGATCTATGCTAGTGATCCTTCTTTGACTTAGGACCGCATATAGGCATACCAAAAGGTAGGGATTACTACTTTTGGAGCTTATGCTAATAATTCATCATTACCCCATGACCACATACAAGTGCATTAGAAATCAAGACTTATTTTATCTGGGCCCCCTCCATATTTTTTTAACAAAAATGGTCTTGTCTCTAATCTTGATTATGCAATCATAATTCAATGATCAAATATTACCATTCCAAGCTCATAACCACCTACTATTAAACCTATCCAATCCATTATGTTAGGTAAGAATAAACCACATACCATTGTGAAGGAATATATGCTTGATATTATGGAATAACTTAAAAATATGCCTACACAAATCTACATTTTATATTTATTTCACACATCAACTATCCATAAGAACATCTTAAAATATTTACTTGGTCAATCCCAAGTTCCAAATGACATATATCTAGATAAATTCTAAGCTTTGGTTAGGCATCTAGCCATAGGCCATCAGTTAACCTTTAAGTAAAGTGATATGTCATCCCTTGACCCTTTCCATAATAATCCATTATATATTGAAGTTGTCATCATGTAGCATAAAGTGAAATTTGTCCTCATAGATAATAGATCAGTCCTAAATATTATGTCTATGAAGCTCATAAAGGATCTTGAATATACAATAGTTAATATCTAATTGGAAATGATCACTATCAAATCTTATTACAGTGACAAGTAGGAATCACAAGACACCATTAGTTTTCTAGTTATCATTGGGCCTTTAACCCACAACACACTATGTCATGTGTTAGAACTAGACCTATCATACAATTTTCTTTTGGGTAAACCTTGGATACATGAAATCAATGCAATCCCTTCAATATTGCACTAGTTTATTAATCTCTCTCATTTAATCTTGGAAGTCACCATTCATATATATTTATAACCCTATGAACATTATAAGCATTTAGAGGCTAAGTATGAGAGTTATAACTACCGCTTTGGCCCAGATATAGTGCCCAAAAGGGATAAGGGGAAATAAATACTTGTTGATTTTCTAAAGGACATCTACATAGATGTAGATACCCTTGATTCATCATCCCATATGCCACCTCATTAAATGTATAATCATTTTACCATCACATCCAATGGCCTAGGAGACTATTTGACCCATGATACATTCCACATATCTAAGCTTCCATAAAACCCTAAGTCTTATGGAGGACCTAAAGCCAAGCTACCTTGTTTGGAATGGAAACAAAAGGGAAAAGATAAATTACATAGTCTAGCTCCTATCATTTTCATAACAACCAGTGAATAAAAATAGTACCCATTTACAAATGATAAAACCTGGTTATACAATGATAAATTGGCCAAATGTTACAAAAATTATAAATACCCCATTAATAATAGAATTATGGAGAATCATGCATATCAAGGAGGAGGCCTCAAGATAAATTAGTAAGGAATACTTGAGCCAATCTATATAACTCTACGCAAAATAACATATGGTCTTGGATTTAAACTACCTAGGGGTGATCCCACATATTTTATTCATGATCCAATACAAATGACTAGTGATGGTGATGCTAATAATGATGTAGAGTCTAGTCATATCCTTTACAAATACCTAGCCAATACCAATCTATTTGACACCCATGCCATTTATACCCTTACACTAGTTCATAATAGCCTACTTCCTTTCTATCACCCTCAAATTATTTTCTAAAACTAAAAAGAATCCATAGTGCTTATATACAAGTTTGAGAATGATGAGGGATTTTGTGATTTTCTAGGCCTAAGAGACAATGTTCTATTGGGAGACCACAATAAAGGTTCTAAATCAAACTAGATATTGTAGCCTATTTTGGATAATGGGTGAACACTCAGCCAAAAATAATTAAATAAAACATTGAGGTACCAAAGTGAAAACATCTTTTAGGATCTTTTAGACTAGGGTAAAAGTAAAGAGAAAGGCCAATTTTATAGTGAAAACATATTTCAATCACCATTATATGGGGGTGCTCAACTTTTTTCAAACATAACTCAGGAGACTACCAATAATGAACTTGCATTTGGGTCTAATTTTAGTTCTAAAGAATAACATGTCTTTGACAAAATCATCCAAGAGTTTCTAATAGTTTTTTCCACATGGCCATCCATGCCATTGGGAAAGCATGATTTATATTGCCTAAGAGAACTTAAAGAATCATTGATTCTAGAGGACTTTGTAATTATAGGCCAATTCAAACCATTTTTAACCATTTTGGAAGATGGTTCGACTCTCCTTGTAGAATACATTAGAAAAGTCAACACTAGGACTCTAGATGACCAAAAAATGGATCAAATTAGGCATGTACCTCATTAATGAGGAATATGACATCTTTACAACCCTTTCAAGGGAGTTTTTGACATATTTACTTGGGCCTATTTAGACATGTCATTTTTGGGCCCCAACTTGGTTTTACTCAACCTGGTTATACATCCTAATGCCAAATCCATGAAATAAAAATTATCAAATATGCATCCTTATGTTTAAGATAGAATTTTCACTTTTGTGACTAAGAAGAAATAAAGAGATAAAAGTTGTCAAAAAGGGTAAAATGGATATGGAAAAAAAAATTGGTAGAAATGCACACATGAACTAGATGAGGTGGAGAACTCTTCTTTGGATAGGGGAAGATGTCCTGTATAAGAAATAACTCAAAGTAAGCTTATTTTTTTAGATAAGGAGGAGTGGTGGATTGCCTAGCTAGAACTAGATCCAAGAAAGTTTGAGCTATCTATGGAGGCTATTGATCCACACCTGTAAAACAAGTTAATTCTAAAAGTAGATGAATGAAAGCAAACATACACAAAAGTAAACAAGATGAATACTTTACTAATATAAGTTAGAGATCTAATAAATTAACAAAAGACATGATAATTTACTAAATGAATATTTTGTTCTATTCTGGTTTGGTACAAAAAATGAGAATATAGGGTCTGGTTAATGGTTAGTTAAATGGTAAAAAGATGAGGGTCTTAGGTCAAAGGGATAACTATTGCTGGTTATGGGTAACCATCATTGGTTAAGGGTAATTATTGGTAGTTACTTGAGGGAGTTGGGAATACCTAGAATTTACATAGGAAGAGATTTTTAGATAAGGTATAGGTCTGTTCAAGATATGGTAATGATAAGATGAGAAGGTAGAGGGTCAAAAGTAACTGAAATGAGATGGGAAGGGTGTAAGGAAGAGGATCCTAATGGAGATATTCAAGTAGATGAAAAGTAAATAGAAATGAAAGAAATCAAATGTTTACCTGATCTTGAAGAGATTTTGGAAGCATAACAGTACCTGAAGGAAAGCTAGAAGAAATTCATTAGAGGTTTAGGTTGGTGGCTATTGGAGAAATTGCATGAAGAATCTTTGAATGAAAAGAAGACTTGAATATATATATATATATATATATATGAAGATAGCCCGAATGTCAAATTTCAATATGTATTTTGTGGATCCATTTCTCCTCTTTCTCACTTCCTTTTATAAGCAAAATTTGATGAATTAAGAAGATAAGATTGTAAAATTATGAGGTGTTTGTGATGTGTTAGAAGATGGATTAGGTAGAAACTATTAAATTTATGCCATTTTGCCTTGGGAATAGCTAGTGATGTGTTACTACCTCAGGGACCTAACTATTGATAGTTAGGGTAATCATCAATGATTAACTTAATCATTGATGATCAAGGTACCAAGCATAAGCAAGTTAAAAAGTGGGTGAAAGGGGTGAAATTGGTGGATAAAGGGTGTTAGATAGAAAAAGTGAGTTGAGTTGGATAATTTAGCTAACCTAGACTCAAGGTGGGTTGGGGCAAGTTTGATGAATATTTTAGATTAAAATAGGTCATTTTGATGTTTAAGTGTTAAAGAGATGATCTAGGCACTTTGATGACTAAAACCGAGTGTACAATTTTCTAGTGTCTATATTTTTCCCCTTTTTATTATGTGGCTTGTATTTGAAAGTTGCAAAACAAAAATATATCATGTGATTAAAGGTTAGATGAAGGTTATTTCACCCCAAGTATGGAATGAGTTCCCCCTCAAACTAGGAAAGGATGAGGAAAAACTAAATTAGGTTAGGGTTTGATTAATGGTCTAATGGTTAGTCATAAAGTTGATTGAAAAGAGGATGGTTTAAAGCTCAAAATTTTGAAATGCAAACATGTGCACAAGATGCAAAAAATATTTTATGGCCAAGATCATGCAAGGAATAAGGATGTAAATATTGGTAAAAATAAGGCCAGTGCTAAGAAGACAAGTGACCAAAAAACCATGTGACCATATTATAATGGCTAGGTACACTTGTTAGCCTTTGAATAAAAATGGATTGGTGTCCATGGGGGTATCCAAATTCATAAGTGATCTTGTGTGCAGGTCTCTGAAATAAGAAGTGATCTTTTAGAGGACTCCAATGTTTTGGTTGTGTACTAAGTAAAAAATGTTTGAATGTTTGAATGTTCAACATGGCGAAGTTGGTCAGTGCAATCAAAAAGACCATAGCAAGGTCACCATAAAAAACATGTCAAAGTTTTAGGTCAAAATGGTCAACATTTGAGGTTAACATGGTGTAATGGTTTAAGGATAATTTTCCATGTTTGATGGTTGAAAATAAAGGGATGGCTGAGCTGACTCTAGATGCACTAGGCAAGTGAACAATACCTACATAGTTCCATGGACATAGTATCCAATAAAAAATTTAGGCTGAATGTAGTTATCCCAAGTGGAAAAGATGGAGAAATGATGTCTCCAAATAGTATATAGTAAAATATGGGTTAATGGTTAATGGTTGGGTAAAAAGGTATGTTGGAAAAAGGGGTAGCTGAGCTAACTCTATATACACTAGGCAAGTGAATGTAGCCTACATAGTTCTATGGACATAGTATCCAATAGAAAATTTAGGCCATATGTAGTTTTGGATCGAATTGGATGATTGTTAAAAAGAGGAAGGAGTAAGGAGAAGAGTAATCTCCAAAAATCTTGGGGAACGAAATTTCCTAAATAGGTCAAGGTGGTTTTCAAATGAGTTTACCTAATTTGACATACCACATGATCTAGGTTTTATTGAAGGTAGTGTTGGTTCTAATCAAATAAAGTGGGTTGATAAAGGGTGCAGAGCAATACTCTCCAAGAACTAAGTGATGGAGAAGGAGTCTCTAACATAGAGATTGTGTTTGGTTTGGGGCTGAGGTTATGAAAAGGTGAAAAGGTTATAAAAGGGAGAATTAAGAGATGCATGTTTCCAATAGTTAATAATAGAAGGGAAAGAAATATAAGTATTATGAATTTTCATTGGTAAAGACCAAAAACATCACTAAAGTTATTTGGGGCTTGTGATCTAATATTTGACTCAAGAGAGGATGGTTAGTATGGTGTTAGTTCTAAAATGAAAACAAAATGAAATAAACACACTAATAGCATAACATCTCTAGGCCTAGACACTAGGGAGAGCTTAGTTAACAAAAAAAATGACAAACAAAACTAAAAATTAAGGAATAAAACACAATAATTCCTTCACCTTCCTTGGATGCTCCAAATGCTTTTGTAGGGGTGGCTTGCTCAACTTGTGCTCATGAATTCCATGGTAATGGAAGCTTGGATACCTCCATCTCTCCTTGACACCTTTGGCTTGTGACTTGGCTTGGCTTGGAATCAATTTGGCATGGTAAAATTAGTTGCTTAAAGCTTTGTAATCAATTATATATTATAACTTTGCATAATCAAGTCTCAGAAATAATGTTCATGGCCTCTCTATTTATAGATTTTTGTAGATGTCTAGAATCAACTTGAACCATCCATCCCAAGATTAAGATGTGTGGTTGAAGATTAATTCAATTTTTGGAATTAATTTTATAATTATCCTCATCATGAAATTGGAAGAAGGGGCAATTAAGAGGCATGGTGGGCATCATGAAAGGCATTGATGAGGCATGGAGGGCATGAATCCTAATATTTTTGGCATTTATGGCCTAGGGATGTCTTCCCAAGAAATGAGGTCACCTGATGATGCAAATATTCAATATCCATTTCCAAAAATAAGTTTTCAACAAGTTTTCATGGAATTTTTTATTAGGCCTTGATTTGGGATAATTAGCTCTTAAGCATGATTAAGCACTTTATGCACAAATTACTCAAATTGATTAGGATGTCTTGTTATTGATCTAAAATTTGATTAAATTAGAATTGGAAGTCCATGTTAGATGTGTTAGAACCATATTCCAATATAGTATGTTACCAATAGAAAATAACAAAGGCATATGTCTCATGTAAGATATTTGATAGTAAACATCAATCCAAAGCACCTAGATGCAAAATTTGAATTTTGACTCAAAATGATTTGATCAAAGTTAACTATCCCATAAATTTCATTACCCCATTTAGGGATACCCTATCCAAAACTACACTTGAATATGTTAGTTTGACATCATTTAGTTCATTTTAGTGCTTTTAGGCTAAATTGTGATTTTGGGTGGAAATTGGTCAAAAGTTTGATTGGAGGTTATCAATGGCTAATTTTAGGTGTCTATAGTTTTCCCTTGTTTGGGAATGAGTTATAAGCTATAATCACAATAAAATCTTCTCAAAGAATGAAAATTTCCTATATTCCTGCAAATACAATGATGATAAACTAACTATATGATTCCTCCTCGAGGGAATGGTTGGCACAAGCAGGTCAGCAAATGGTCCCTCGATAAGAAGCAAAATGAGAGGACTAAAGAAAGGAAAGATGACGGGGTAAAAACAAAATTATAGGTAAAAAGTATTCAAAATCATTGAGAATGTAAATGGGATGATGTATAATGGTTTTCCCAAAGGTGATTATAAGCATTAGACCCTGATAGTGGCAACGTGGTATGATAACACAATGATTTGCATAAAGGTGGTTATAAGCATTAGACCTTGATTATGGAAACATGGTATGATAACACAATGATTTTCCCAAAGGTGGTTATAATCATTGAGAAATTCAAGTGTGATAATGCATAATGGTTTGCCCAAATGTGTTTATAAGCATTGGACCCCGATAGTGGCAATGTGGTATGATAACATAATGATTTTCCCAAATGTGGTTATAATCATTGAGAGGATGGATTTTCCACAATTAGGATAGATAAATAAGATAACATGCCCCTATATAGGTAGAACGAGTAAATTAGTGACAACACAATGATTTGCCCAAAGGCGGTTATAATCATTGGAATTTGATTATGACAAACATGATAAACATGGCCAAGGATGATGATAACTTAACATAGAGGGTAATGATGAATTGGAAAAACCTACTAGTAGGGATATTCTCATCTAAAATAATAAATGTTGAAATTCTTTTGTGATTAATTACTCTATTTTGGATATGATTGGGATTTCAGGATGTTAGTGCCGAAGAGATGTTGATGTCGCCATTGCTGAATAGGCTTATTGAAGCTAAAGTTTATTATAACATGTGTTGGTAGGCATCATAGTATAACATCATGAGGGCTTGGTTAAAATATGAATAAATATTTACTCCCAAAATCCAATCCTCAGTAGAAAATAATGCAATAATGATAGAAACCATGATGACAATGTAAACATATGAATATGGATGGATTTAAGTGTAAGTGTGGGCAAGGAATCACATAATGAAAACACATAAAATAAATCAAGGAAACAATGCTAAAATTAAATAAAAAAGAAAACAAAGAAATAGAATAAGCAAAAACATACAAATAAACAATGCAATAAAAACCCTATGAACATTGCCCCTAGAAAATAGGTGATAACTTAACAAACATAAAAAATGGGGTAATAGAAGAAAAAGAAGGGGGTGGCTGAGCTATCTCCATATGAAATAGGCAAGTGGAAGAAACCTACATAGATCCATGGATTTAATATCCAATAAAAAACTTCAAGCCAAATTTAGTTCTCCCAAACAATGGGAAGAATGTGAAATTGAGGGAAAAAAAGATAATGGATATGATATAAGAATAGGAATGGTCTTGCAAAATAGAAAGTGTGTGAGAGAAAAATGCCAAAAAGGATGGTGAAACTATAAGATAAGTGATATTTATTGTAACTTAGTAAGGGTTCCCAAAATTCTTAAGGTAAATAAGTGGTCAATGTTTTTGTTCTTTTCTAATGATTTTTGAAATTTTTATTTTTGAAGTATCTCAACTCAATCAAGAATGACAATACACTAAATGGTTCAAGTTCACAAAATGGTGAGAGTATGGCATAGGTTTCTTGCAAAATGGTAAGATAATTCAAACTTAGGTTTCTCACAAAATGGTGAGAGTATGGCTTAGGTTGCTCGTAAAACAACAAGAGCATTCAAACATAGGTTACTCACAATATGGCAAGAGTGTGGCTTAGGTTGCTCACAAAATAGTGAGAGTATATAGAAAGGGTGACTGAGTTAACCTCAACAAGTATTAAGCACTACTTACATAGTCCCAAATTAGGACCTCAAGTCACTATATTTTTACCTTTACAGTGGAGGAATTTGACGAGTGTAGCAATAAATTCAAAAAAAATAGGCATAGTTGGTAAAAATACATAGTATGAAGTTGGTACATCAAGGATTAATAAACAAATGTTTCCCCTAGTTCTCCCATAGGTATTTATAACCAATATACAATATCATAGGTCAATGTTACTAATTTTCTCAAAGGTGGTTATAATTAATAACAAGATCAGTGGTAAGAAAGGCATAACAAATGAAGGATGCAACTATTGAAACTTTTGTCACACTATCCCAAAATATAATCTTTATCTAAAGTACTTGAACCAATTGATGAATTTATTAGATACCTCGATGCTAAAAATGTGTAATTAATGGAAAAAACCAAGGTAAAATGTGATAGGCTTTATAACACACTAGGTTGATAGAGCAATAGCAAAAAGTGGATATGGCAAAGAGGATAGATAAAGATGGTACTTTATACGAAGAAGAATAGTGATAAAATGGCATAACTAAAATGGTCATTATAGACAATACACCTTAGCACTCAAGGATAGTACCACTTGAGATGAATAATATTCATCTTCTCAAGAAGTTCATCTCTATCTAGTGTGGTGAGCCTATATGCTCCTGATCCATAATCTATAATAATGATGAAATGCCCTTTCCAGTTTGGTTTGAATTTCCCTTTATGATTTTTCTCAGTTATGGTATTATTTTGGTTTTATTTAAGAATAATTTCACCAATTTCAAATTTTATATACTTAAAACACTGATTATAATGGCCTTTGAGTCAATTTTAATATGCTTGAATAATGTTAAGCATGGATATGCATTTCTCATCAAGTAGGTCTAGCTCTTACAGGTGAGCTACTCAACAGTCATGATCATCTAAGACATGCTTGAAAGAGATGCATATTGAAGGTAACTCAACCTTAATGGGAAGGATGGCTTTAGTACCATAAATGAGTGAGTATGGAGTGGCTCCTGTGGGGGTAAAATGATTGGTACATTATTCCCAAAGGGTATGAAATATTTACAAGTGCCAATCATGACTGGCATCATTAACAATCTATTTGAGAATATTGATAATGGTTTTATTGGATGCCTTGGCTTGGCCATTACCTTAAGGGTAATATGCTATATAAAAATGTTGTGTGATATTATATTCAATACATAACTAGTCTACATCCTTATTATTGAATTATCCTCCACTATTAGATATAATGTTAGAGGGGATACCGTAGTGGAAAATGAGATGGTTGAAAATGAGTTTGGAAATTTACTTTCCAGTCACGTAAGTGAGGGGTATAGTTTCAACCCACTTAGTGAAATACTCAGTGGTAGTAAGGATATGTTTATGGCCATCAGATGAAGTGGGGTTGATCTTCCCAATAAGGTTAAGTCCCCATGTATAAAATGGCCATGGTGTCAACATTGGTTTCAGAGTTTTTGTTGGTGCATGAATCAGATTATCATGTCAATGAAATTTTTAACACTTCTTTACATATTTGGTGGCATCTACATCTGTTGTGGGCCAATAATAAATAATATGTAAGAGATTTTTGGATAGGATTGCCCCACTATAATGAGATCCACATACTCCTTTGTGAACTTCTATTAACACTAGCATAGACTCTAATAAATTTAAACAATAAAGCAAAGTTCCATCAAAACTATGATGGTAAAGGGTGGATCTAAGTAGAGTATAATGAGTGGAATGATGAATAAAGGCTTTGGTTTGTTTTTGGGATAGGTTAGGTGTTATAAATTGGCCATGAAGGTAGTTGTAAAGTTCTGAGTATTAGATAGAATTAGGACTAATAATATCACAAATCATGGCAACAATTGAAGGTTCATGAGCTGGTGCTAACAAATTCTTGACAAGGAACTGATACTCTCTAGCTTTATTAATTTTTCAAATTACAGAACCATTAATAGTCATGACATCTATAGTTCTATTACTAGCCCTTAGTATGTGCTCATACTAAATATTGGCAATTTATTGCTTAAGAATGTCGATCATGGCTTTATATGGAACCAACTTGTTGTCTTTATTTTGAAAATGATCTATGACTTGTTTTAATATTAACTAAGAATCACCATAAACTTCGAGATGAGATATATTCCAATGCAATACTTTTTGAAGTCCTAAAACAAATGCTTCATAATTGGCCATGTTATTTGTATAAGGAAAGCTGATTTTAAATGATTTAGGAATTAGATCCCCCTATGGTGTAATAAAAAATAAGCCTACTCCCAATCCATGTGTAGTAAATAAACATTCAAAATGTATCTTTAAAAGTTGTTCCTTAAGGGGTGTGTCAATGATGGTCATTATAGATTCATCAGGAAATTAAAACATGAGTGGTTGTGTTTCTATGAGAGGTGCTTCAACAAGTTAATTTGTAAGAACTTGTCCCTTAATTACCTTTTGATTGACATACTCTATGTCAAACTCACTGAGAAGCATGATCCATTTAGCCATTCTACCTTGAAAATTTATTTTATATTGTAGATACTTGAGTGGATCTACTTTTAAAATGACCATGGTCTTATTATTTCACATGTAATGGTGTAGTTTCTGAGCTATGAAGACCATATCCAGATAAGCATTTTCAACAGGTGCATATTTATGTTCATATGTAACCAAAGTATAAATTAGGTAGTATATAGCATGCTCTTTTCCATTATCATCATGTTGAGCCAAGAGTGCCCCTAGGGCATTATCAGTAGCTGATAGATATAACAAGATTGGCTTTCCTGGCATAGGAGGTAATAAAATAGGCAAATTAACAAGATAGTCTTTGAGTTGTTGAAAAGCTATTTGGTAGTGATCATCCTAGTGAAATTTAAATCCCTTTTTCAAAAGGTGTGTAAATGTATGACACTTGTCTGCTAACTAGGAGATGAAGCATTGGATTGACTGGATCTTACCTTGCAAACTATGGAGTTGCTTCAAATTAGTTAGTGGTGGCATCTCGATTATAGCATGGACTTTAGCTAGATCAAATTCAATACCTCTATGAGACATGATGAATCCAAGTAAATTTCCTGATGTTACACCAAAGACACATTTATTTGGATTGAGTCTGACTTTGTACTCCTATAATATTTTAAATATCTTACCTAGCATTGTTGGATGGTTGACTCTGGTTTTGGATTTTCCTAATATGTCATTGACATAGTATTCAATAATAGCATGCATCATATCATGTAATATGATATTCATGGCTCTTTGATATGTAGCTACAAAATTTTTAAGGCCAAATTTCATTATATAATAACAAAATGGTCCCCATGGAGTGGTGAACACTATTTTATGTTGGTCTTCTAGTGTTATTCTAATCTAGCTGTATCTTGAAAAGCCATCCATGAGTGAAAGCATTTCATAATTGGATGTGGATTTAATGATCATGTTGATATTAGGCAAAGGAAAATCATATTTAGGACAAGCTTTATTGATGTCTCAAAAATTAGTACAAATTTTGATCCCTTTAGGATTTTTACTAACATGTACCACATTAGAGATCCATTCTGAGTAGTCAATGGATCAGATACATCCTGCTTCTAAGAGTTTTTCCAACTCTTTATTTACCAATACAACAATGTGAGGATGCATCTTACGTAAATTTTGATTTACTGGTTTGGCATCAGGATTAACCATAAGGTGTTGGAAAACTAAGGCATGGTCTAAACCTGGCATGTCAGATTAGGCCCACGCAAAGATATCTACAAATTATCTCAATAAAGATGTAAAGATGTCACGTTTCTCCTCAATGAGAGATGCCCACAATTTTGTTAATTTCAATTCTAATGGAGTCTTGATATTCACCTCTATTGTATCTTCAACTAGAAGGGTCAAACCATCTTCTAGGATAGTAGGCAATGACTTGAACTATTGGATTATGTCAAGGTCCTCTGTCAGGACTTGCTCTTTAACATCTCCTAGGCATGATGAATCTGAGTCCTCTAATGGGAAATATGGCCATGTAACAAAAATAGTAAAAAAATCTTGAATAATTTGACCAAATACTTATTATTTCTCAAATTTGAACTTGGATCCATAAGCAATTTCATCATTGGTGGTTTCCTAGTCTAAATTTGAAGAAGAACAAACACCCCCATCTAATGGCACCTAAAATAGGTTTTCACCACTAGACTGACCTTTATATTTACTTTTTTTTCTAGTTAGAAAGTGCCTCAAAGAAGTTTTCACTTTGGGACCTCAATGTTTTAGTTATTTGTTTTTGGCTATAGGTGTTCACTATCTCTCCAAAATAGGCTTTAGGATCCAATGTGATTAAGAATCCTGATTTGTGATCTCCCAATGAAATGTTGTCTCTAAGGCCTAAAAAGTCATAAAATGCCTCGTCATCTTAGAACTCATCAATCAATAAACTGAATTATTATTGGTCCCAATATATTAGTTGGGGATAATATAATGGCAAAGGGTTATGATGAACGGCCAAGGTAATGGTACAAATGGCATTATTATCAAATACATTGGTTTTAGCTAGGTTATCAAAGGTGAGGCTATGATCATACTCTGTTTCACTATCAACATCATCATCACTAGTCATTGGTGATGGATTTTGAATAAGATATGTGGGGTCACCTCCAGGTGGTTTAAATCTAAGTCCATAAGGTCTTTCATACTTGGTCATAGAAATTAGCTTGATACTTATTGATTTAGTTTGAGGCCTTTTCTTTCATAATTATGACACTCTATGATCCTATTGGGAATAGGCTACTTTTCATTTTTATAGAAATTAGCTTTGTTGTCATTGTATAAGCATGATTTGTCCCCTTCAAGAGGTTTAGGTCCTAAGCCAAATGCTGGTACAAATGTAATAGGTCTCTTATCTTTATTCTTTTGTTGCCAATGCATATGCGGGGTAACTTTAGGTCACCTAAAGGTTTTTGAATTCTGAGGAAGATTAGCAATATGAAATGTATCATGGGTCACATACTCTCCTGGTCCATTATCTAAAATGGTGAAATGATTATAAGGTTTAGGAGGTAATATGTGGGAAAGGGAATCTAAGGTAATAGGGTCTATACAATTATCTAATGAAGGATCAATAAGTATAGCTTTTCCTTTATCCTACTTAGAGCTTAGATTCATATCGTACTAATAATTATATCTTGGAAATTTGGCCTCAAGATGCTTGTAGTGTTCATATGGATGTAAATCTCTTATAATATTCACTTGCATCCCTGAGTGGGAAAATTTGATACATTGGTGTAGCATTGATGGGACTACTTGAATCTCATGTAACCAAGGCTTGCCTAAAATCATGTTATATGATGAATCAAGATCAAGCATATGGAAAAGTGTATCATGGGTCAAAGTCCCAATGATAATTGATAAATTAATAGTGCCTTATGATTTTCTTTCCTGATTATCATAGGCTTTGATAATTATTTTTTCTAGCTAGAGATCTGCCATTGTGTACCAAGAAACTTGATGAGCTTTTGTGACACTATGTTGAGGCTAGATCCATTATCTATAAGGACACATTTTAATTTATTCCATATTATATAAACTTCTATTTATAATGGATTATCATGGAGTGAGCCAAGAGAAGACATATCTCTTTGGTTGAATGTGACTTGTTGGGTTGGAGCTAGGTGTCCAACCAAAGCTTGAAATTGATAATGGGATATGTCACTAACAACCATGGATTGGATAAAAAATTAATTCAAGTTTTTCTTATGGATTATTGACATTCATAGAAAATCTAAAATAGAAATTTGTGCTAGTGTCTTTTGTAATTATTACACAATATCAAAATTCTTACCTTGGTCAGTAGTAAATGATTTATTTTGAGGCTGAATGGTTGGTTAGATGATAGGAAAAGTGGTAGATGGTTATGATCATGGGATAGTAATATTTGACCTCTGAGTTATGATTGCACAATTGGGATTAAATACTAGAATATTATTACTAATAAATGCTAGGAATGGTGTGGGACTAGATAGGATAAGTATCGGTTGTTAGTGCACTTGCATGTGGTCACATGGTAAGGATGAGTTGTCAATATAAGTTCCAAAAGGGGGATTCATATTTTATTGGTTTACTTGTATACATTCCCAGTCAAATAAGGATTATCCATGTAATTTGACTAGATTTTGTTGTTTAGAAATGGTCTAGGCTGATTAGTGTTTGGTCTAGGATTAATAAAGATGGTATTAATGCTACCCCATACAATATGACCTACAACCCTATTATAGTCATGTGAAAATATATGTTAGGTTTGTATTTTTACCTTTTTGACCTTATTTTTGTCTATTTTTTTGTCATTGTGGGTTTTGTTATTGATTATACTAGTTCAGCCTTTAATGTTGATTTTGCTACTGCACTAGCCATTGTTGTTGTTATTACTGATTACTTTACTATTATTGATTATTATGTCAAGGAAATGGGTTTTGATAAGTCCCAAGAGTTTTATTGGAAGAGGAAGCACCATTATCCAATGTTATCTCCCCATTATCCAACATATTCTAAATTAAATGCTTAATTTGTACACATCTTCATAGATTATTCCTATTGACTTGATGATAGTCACATAATTCATTTTCATGGTACCATTTAGGATAAGGAATGTCTTACAGATAATGCTTTGATATAGGCCAACTAATCATATTAGTAACAATAATCTTGAAAAATACAAACTCAATAGGTTCTCCTAGGTCGTTAAAGATATGACATACAGGCACAATTCTCTTAGGAGGAGGGGTTTACAATGGTAAAGACTACTATATGTGTTGTGATTATAACATTGGTTGAGTAGGAGTAAGCTAAAAAGATAGTGCAGATGTTGTTTACATATTTTGGACAGGATAGGATTTGATTACTCCATTTCCCACAATATTTTTATTGAGGTTGAATTACTTCAGTCTTTCATGGTTATTGACCTATCCTGGTTACAATGCTGGCACTTGAATGGGATGTTGGTCATTTCCCTAATTGATATCTTGATTTTATTAGTTGAATTAAGCTTGATGACTCCTTTATTAATGAGCACTCAATCAACAAACCTTTATCGATGATTTCCTTAAAGTATACACACATTGTAGTTCCAAATGATAAGTTATCTCACTATGAAAAATTTTATTAAACACAGTGGCTAATTTTTTATCTAGTAAACTATGAGTGAAATGGCTTGCAAGGGCTCTCCATCACTATAAATAACTTGTAAAACTCTCACCATATTTTTTCTTTACGTGTGTTGAGTCCACTAATAAAATCTCATGTTCAAGATTATAGGAAAAGTGCTGCACAAACTTATCAAAAAGATGATCAAAATTTATTACTAAATTTTTGGGAAAATTTAAAAACCACTACAAGTCTTGTCCATACAAGATCCTTGAAAACAAAAACAAAAGGTATATGTCATTATATTCCACTAGTTGACATGTGACAAAGAATTTGGTCAAATGAGCCTTAGTGTCACCTTTCCCTTTGTATTTATTAAATTTTGGTGGTTCATATCCTGGAGGAAATGGTATGTACAAATACTCTATGTTGAATGGATAAGAACATATGTCAACCAATTTGATCTTTTTAATTTCTTTCCCAACTTGAATGGTAATAATTTCATCCTTCATCTGTTGTAATTCTTGGGACAAGAAACTAGAAGGAATATTGGTTTGAGGGAAAATTTGGGTTTAGATAGATGGTTAAGAGGTCATAAGTGGGACACTTTGACCAAGGTATGATGGAGATATCTATTGGGTAACATTGATTTGAGTCACATTGATATGTGGATTAGGATGTACTTGAAATTTCAAACTTGGTTGTGTGATATTCTAGTTTGGATTGGTGATAATGGTTTGACTTAGAGGATTTTATGGTTGGGATGGAGGAATATAACTATACTATGCCTATTGTGATTGAAAAGTGACATGCTACTGACTAATTGAACCTTCTTGTTGAGTGGGAACTTATGGACCAAGACCTTGTCTCTAGATTTGTGGCACATTTTGAGCCAACGGTTGTGTAGTAGGTAATTGAGAAACATGGGAACTTCCTTGTTGTATGAATCCATATGAAGAAGTAAAAGCAAGTTATAGATTCAACATCTATTGTTGACCAATATTTGTACATTTTGACTAGTCATTACTTGGTTTTAAATTGGCATATTAGTCTACAATTGAAGAGGTATGTTCGTCATTACCCGGTAAGGTTGAACATTAGTTTCCCCTAATTGAGGTGGAAACATATTTGTCCTTTATTACATTGATATAATATATTGTGCATATTGTTATGTAATACTAATTTTTACCTATTGAGGAGGAGTAGGGTTCATCACATTCTATCATTGAGGCATGACATTAGTTGTTATTTGATTCATAATCTCATGGGTTTTACTCTTGAGGAAGTAGCCAGTTGAGGTTGGGGTGTAGAAACTCCTACTCCCTGTTATGATGACCTATTGATAGGATTAACCATAGGCATATGTTGTTGGCTAATTATTTGCATATTAGTACCACTTTGATCAGGACTAGACATTATTTACACATTGTCTACTATATTTGGCTCACTATTTTGTGTATAGGCCGAAGACACTTCTTTAATAATGGGCATATGCATCAAGTTATCTATCAAATGAGTTTGTATGAATGGGTTAGAACTCAAATTGTCTTATCCAGTTAACTCTATCAACACTCCTATTGAAGGAAATAGGTCAATAATAGGCTTACTTACCATGTTCATCTGATTGAAATCATGTGCTAGATTTAGGTAGGTTTGATATGCTATCTGCATTTGGTTAAAGTGATCGTTCATGATGTTTTTACCTTGATCAAATATATTAGGATCTTGGTACGTTGTTTGGACTAGAGCCATAGGATTACTAAAAGAAGCCTGTTGATCATAAATGATATTGTGGGGCACTCTTACTAAACTTGGTAAATTTTCATCGGAGAAGTTTGCTGGAAACTTGGCCCCTACCTCTATGGATCTAACCAAAATATCATCTTTGTTCTCTAAAAAATGTTTCTCAAATAAAAATGGATTATACATGGAAGTCATATTATTAAAATGTGACTATTGCAGAACTGGCTCATCCACTATAGGTATTTTAGCTAGGTATTGTGTGGTTTGCTCTTGGTCTTGCTCTGAATAAGGTGGTGTGTTAACTAGATAGTTATCCAATAGATCTTGGTTTTGTGCCCCTAATTTAGTATTATAAGAGGGATAAGAATCCATCTCATAAGCAATATTATCTACATAGGGGTCTTTCACCATTTCTTCCTGTATAACTACATTATTAATCCCTGGATTGTATATGAGTCCACTACGAGTATAGGAATACATGTTGGGATCCATAGTCAATGTTTTTTGTGATAAAATGTCAAAGAGTTATACAAAATCTAAAAAGGACAATGTCTAAAATAGGGGATGTTCTAACTTGGTCTAGATTCATCAAAAATATCAAAAGGTTTATGCAAATATTTGTCAGGAAACAAGCTAGCATAAAGTATCTAACATTTCACTATTCACACAAAGATAAGTAAGTAAATGGACCTAAAATCAAAATGACAAAATCTAAGGTCAAAGTGTTTCAAATCAGTCTAATCTAGGAATTTAAAAGTTGCTAGGTCTTTTGGCCAAATGCAATGTCAAAATCTAGGATTAAACAAGGCATGTGCTAGGAATCTTGGCTAAATGGTGTCAAAAGCTAGAATTTTAAATAGATGAAAGTTTTGATCTAAAAAATTTGAAATACTTATAAAAAACTCTAGGCATTTGATTCTTGGACATGAACTTGATCAACTAGGTATACGGTATGAAATAAAAAAGCACTTAATAAATAGTGTATTTTCTCACAAAAAATGGTATAAAACTTAGTTATTTTAACAAATAAGCTAGATAAAGGTGATCAGTATAATTATTTTAGATAAATATCACAAAAGTTCACTTTGATTGGTTTGAAAATGTAGGAACAAGTTTGGAATGTCTATGAAAGAGGCTTTATGAAATAATATTTAAAATGATTTGGGTAGTGTAACGATGCTATACTACCCAAAATGTGTGATAAAAAGGTTTGTTTCAAAAAGCCTCTAAGGCAAAGACATTTTCCTACAATTTTTATAGCATAACACTACTTTTCTTGACTTAAAATATTACGGTGCATAGACTAAAAGTGTAAGGGTTTAGCATAAAATGGCTTAAGTATATCAAGTGATGATAATGATTATGAGTCTTAAATGACCTTCAACCGAAATTGGAAATTGAACCTAATTTATCTCAAGTTTAGTGCTAATAGAAAACCCACTTAACACATCAACTGTATGAGCTTATAAAGGTGCAATTTCAAATTTTAGATTATGAGTGAAGGACTTAAACAACTTTGGTAAAGGTCTAGACTAAATTGGGTAACATAAATGTGCCAAAATGGATGATATGACTCTCAAGCTTTTGATGAACCTTTGAATAAGTAAAATTGATGATCTCATGTGGGTAGCAAAATGCCTCTTTATTAAAAGGAGAATTTGGACTATGTATTTGGTTTAGATAATTTTTTACACCAAGTTTTAACTCCAAACAAGACTTTAATATAGGATAAGATTAACTAATTAATCACCCTTAGATCCTAAAGTAACAAGGTTTCTTGGTATTATTAGAATCCATCAATATACATCATTTGAGAGGATTTTAAGTGTTCATACAAAAGTAAATGTACATTATATAGTAGGGTTTTTACACCAGCCTTCTCTCAAATGATAGTACTATGACATGGACCTTGAGGCACACCTTGCACCAACAATACTTCCTTGAAAAGTGGGGATTCATCTAAGATCTAACAAGTTTTTAAATGATCTATGGGAATCAATTTCACAATGAATTTCATGCCAAAAAATGCAAAAAAAAATCATGAATTTTGGGTCTATATCACTTGGCTTATTGCAAAAAGGTCTAGTCTTTTTTGAAACCACTACATCTTATTGTTCACTCAGTGTAGTACAATGTCCAAAGTGCCACTACATCCCATGTGAAACTCCACTTAGGATCTAAATGAAGTTAATGCTAGGAGGTGAAACCCTAGGTCAAAGCATCCCTAAAGAACTCATGGGAGGTGATGAAGTCCCCCTCATAAGCCAAGTTTGTATAAAAATAAAGTATGAAATAGAAAGACTTTAGGGTTATTTTCAAGGTCACCCAAACTTTGACAAGTTTTTGGGGAGTACTTTAGATGACTTTCTTTCTATGCCTTGGACTAGGCTTTGTGCAATAGGAATGGTGCTTTTGATTTCAAGGGTTCCTTACAGTGGACAAATGGAAGAGCATACATGCAACATCCCTCTTTTTTCCAAACAAAAATTTAATCTAAATAACTATTACAAATAAGAATTGACAAGTGTGTTCAATTTTAAGCCCAAAATGAAAGATTTAGTGATGTTCATTTGACCCCTTGGTCTTAGTTACAAACTTTGAAAACATTCACCAAAAAAATCTAAATTCTTTGTTAAACACGAACACAAGGTTCCTAATTGATTTTTAAGCATGCAAAAGGTGATTTAAACATGTTTCTATCAAATGTCAAGCTTGCTCCTACAAAACAAATGTTATCATGTCCTTTATCTTTTAAGCTCTTTTTGGTTTGAAATAATGAACTTTGAAAAATAGCTCTTGGGTTTATGTTTTTGGAAAAACATAGTGACCGATATCGGTTATATACAACTGACGATGGTTACTTTGGCTAACTAAAATCTAACCGATGTCAGTTTTGCTAACTAACATCAATTAAGCTATGTAATTGATGTTGATCTTACTTTTTGACATCAGTTATTATGTAAAACTATGGCAAATAAAAATAGAAAAATAAAGTTAGAAAATCAATTTTTATGAACACACTAACAGCATAACATCTCTAGGGCTAGACACTAGGGAGAGCTTAGATAACAAAAAATGACAAACATAACTAAAAAGTAAGGAATAAAACACAAAAATTCCTTCACCTTCCTTGGATGCTCCAAATACCTTTGTAGTGGTGGCTTGTTGGTTTGTGCTCATGAAGTCCTTGGCAATGGTAGCTTGGATACCTCCATATCTCCTTGGCACCTTTAGCTTGGCTTGGAATCAATTTGGCATGGTAACACTAGTTGATTAAAGATTTGTAATTAGTTATTCATTATAGCTTTGCATAATCATGTCTTAGAAATGATGTTCATAGCCTCTTTATTTATAGATTCTTGTAAATGTCTATAATCAACCTAAACCATCCATCCCAATATTGAGATGTGTGGTTGAGATTAATTCAATTTTTGGAATTGAGTTTGTAATTATCCTCGTCATGACATTGGAATAAGGAACAATTAAGAAGAATCAAGGGCATCATGGAAGGCATTGATGAGGCATGGAGGGCATGAATCCTGGTATGTGTGGCATTTATGGCCTAGGGATGTCTTACCAAGAAATGAGATCACTTGATGATGCATTTATTCAATATTCATTTCCAAAAATAAGTTTTCAACAATTTTCCATGGATTTTTTTATTAGGCCTTGATTTGGGTTAATTAGCTCTTAAGAACGATTAAGCACTTTGTGCACAAATTACTCAAATTGATCAGAATGTCTTGTTATTGGTCCAAAATTTGACTAAATTTGAATTAGAAGTCCATGTCAGATGCATTGGAACTATATTCCCATTTATGATGTTACCAATAGTATATAACAAAAGCACATTTCTTATGCAAGAGATTTGATAGGAAAGATCAATCTAGAGCACCTAGGTGAAAAATTGGCATTTTGACTCAAAATGATCTGATCAAATTTAACTAGCCCATAGATTGCATTGCCCCATTTAGGGATATCCTAGCCAAAATTAGCACTTGAATATGTCAGTTTCACATTATTTAGCACATTTTAGTGTTTTTAGGCCAAATTATGTATTTTTGATAGAAATTGGTCAAAATCTTGATTAGAGGTTATTAGTGGCCAATTTTAGGTGTCTACAGGGCTTAGTGAACCTTAGACTTTTGAATGATTCACATAAACATAATTTGGTTGGTAAAATTGTGTCTTGATCACATTGTGTCCAGTAAGCTCAAAATCCCTTGATTTATAGAGAATGGAAGAAGGGGAATAAGTGGCAAGTGAATGGTCGATGGGTGAATAAGGAAGATAACCTTATGTGGTTAGGCTTACCCATTTTATAGGTGACCTAAGAACCATATTTAGACAAGTCCATGTCTTATGCTTAGCATAGACTGATCAATGCAAGAAGTCTATTGAAGGGAAAGCTAGTTGCAACTTTCTTGGGATGTTTATTTTGTTTTTGAGAAATGATCTATTTTGCCTTTGCATTTTTTTTAGAAGTTAGTGAAGATGATCAATGTGGGAAGCTTCAAGGAATTGATTTTAATATATATTAGACTTATCCATCCTTCAAGGGAGTGGTCTATCTTTTAAGCAATGTTCAAGAAATGGGGCAACTATCCTTTAAGGGAGTAGTCTGTAGAATGCTAGAAAATTTATGACCCAAATGGTATATTTTGGTATCCCAAATAGTTTTAATGCTAGTTTTATACATGAAAAAGCATAATAAGGCTTAAGTGTGTACCTTAATGAGGGAAAAAATTTAGCACACGGTAGTAGAGGGTGGAAAGGAATGGGTTTTGAGAGATAAAAGACCATGGGATTTCATCTTGTAAAAGACAAAAAGTATCCATGAGAACCATGCTATGAGTAGAGTCAAGGTACCCATATTCAAGATTAGGTAATAGCTGTGATGGATAATCACATGGTTCTATTTTAACTGAGTTATCATCAAAAGTAGAGGAAAAAAAGAGTGTGAGGGTAGAAAGTCTCGTGAATTTAGGGATGAGCTTAAGTTAGACAAGAAGGTGAGTTTGATCCTTATTTTAACAATATAAAGGACACATATACAAAGAATTAAGAGGCTCATGTTCTATTTTACCTTTGAGGGAGGACAAATGATAAGCTCCTGATCCATACATATGGGTAATGATGTCGGGTCCAAGCCAATTAAAGACAAACTTGCCTCTTTTGCTTTTTTCTCATGTTAGTGACATGTTGGTTTTCTTCAAGGATGAGATATCTAATTTTGAATTATCATTCTCTCAAAATTTTGTTATATGCATTTATAATGTGCTCTTGGTAAACATGAAGGTGTTTAAGGGCTACGAGGTGATGTTCATCAAGTATCTCTAGTTGGGCTAAATGTTCTTAATGATAGTCTCTTTCAAAAATAATGTCTTGTAATGATATATGAAGAGAGTGAGTTTTTAATTTGAGAGGAAATACTACCTCTACTCTGAAGACAAGGGAGAAATGGGTAGCACCTATAGAGATTTTAATTCTAGTGTGATAGGCCTATAAAGTGAAGGGGATATGCAAGTTCCAATCCCATCTTGAAGCATTGATGACCTTGGTTAGCATTTTTTTTAGAATTTTGTTGGAAGCCTTAGCTTGTCCATTTTATTATGGATGGTAAGGTGAATAAAAGCTAAGTTTGATGACAAAGGTATCACAAAGACATTTAACTTTATTGTTTTTAAAATATTTGCCATTATCACTGATGATCTCATGGGGACACCAAAATGATAGATGATATGGTGGTTGACGAAGTCAACAATCCTTTCAACTTTGGTGAAAATAAGAGGAATAGTCTCTATCCACTTAGTGAAGTATTTGGTAGTGGTGATGATAGAGTGGTGACATTGTGAAGAATGAGGGTTAATTTCTTTGATGAGGTTTAATCCCCATTATGAGAAAGGCCACAGGTCTTTAGATGTTTGAAGGCCATGTCTGGGTGTGTGATGTAAATTAACATGTTGTTGACATTTAAAATGCTTCTTTACAGAGTAAAAATAGTCTTGATTAAGGGTGGGCCAATATTCACCAAGGAAAAAGATGCATGTAGTGATAGCTAGGCCACCAAAGTATCCACCATAGATTCAATCATAAGTTTCTTTGATACCATGAGAGGCCTCATGACCATAAAGATAATAGAGAAAAAGGCCATCAAAACCACATTTGTAGAATATTGTTCCTAATATGGTATAATAATAAGTGGTTTGGATAAAGGCTCATCAAGCATTCCTAGAGAAGTTAGGAGGAACTACACTGAGATTGAGGTAGTTGAAGTTTTGTTCATACCAAGTGTCTAAGGTAGATTATTCCACATTGTAAATGGTAGGAAGGTCAAAGTGGATATACGAGGCTATGACAAAATTGTAAATGGTGACATATAATTTGGAAGTAGTAGGTTGAATTATGATTTGGGAAGTAAGGGAAGCCATTATATCCATAAACTTGTTATTGGATTATAGAACATATTGGATAGAGTAATGGTCAAATGACACTAAGAGTACATCAACTAATTATTTATACTTTTGTCAATTGTCATTTTTGCATTGGTAGTAACCATTAACTTGGTTGATGACAATTTAAGAATCATCAAAGATGGTAATAAGTTTGACTCTCAAGGCTAAGGAAGTTTAGAGACCTATCACTAGGGCTTCAAACTTAGCCATGTTATTGGTACACTCATAGTTGAGTTTGAAAGAAAGAGGAATGGGTTCTATATTGAGGAGAATGAGAATAACTACAACACCCCTACCATGTTGGCATTTGGATCCATCAAATAACATGGTCATTTGATAGGTGATGTATTTCAAAGATAGAGTCAAAATAGACTCATCTGGAAATGTAAGAAGAAGGTGTTGATGGTGTGGTAAAAGAGCTTTGGAAAATTGGTTGATAATGACTTGCCCTTTGATTGAATTATACTAGAGGAACTTAGGGTCAAACTTGATGAGGATCATGAGACACTTATCCATATGCTAGTTTTGGTATGGTTTAGAGTGTATATAATTGAGTGGATTTGTGTTGGTGATGACATAGGTTTTATGATTAAGGAGGTAGTGATGAAGTTTGGTAGATACAAAGATGAGGGTAAGGTAAAGCTTCTCGGTATGAGTTTATCAAGTCTCATACTCTATAAGTGTTCGAATGATATAGTAGATAACTTGTTCCTTATTTGTTCATCTTTATGTATAAGCATTTCCCCTAGGGTATGGTTAGTGGTGGATAAATAGATGTAAAAGGGTTGATCCTCCTTAGGAGGGATGAGAATTAGATGAGAAAGAGGGTATTATTTGAGAGAATCAAAGGTCTAGTAATAGTCTTTAGTCCACTTAAAATAAGTGTCTTTCTTAAGTAGATGGTGAAAAGGTTGACATCTATCAGATAATTGAGAGATGGAATGGTAGATGGATTGGAATTTACCTTTTAGGCTATAGAATTGTTTAAGGTGGGTTGGAGGTGGCATCTTGAGAATGACATAAACTTTGGTAGGGTCTACTTTGATTCCTTAGAGAGATATGAAGAATCTAAGGATTTTTTTAGATAGGACCCAAAAAATACATTTATTGGGATTTAGTCTGATGTGAAAATGGATGAGGCATTCAAAGTTGATGGTGAGAACAAATAGGTGGTCCTTATGATCATTAGATTTCCCAAGGAGACCATCTACATAGTCCTCAATAATTTTATGAATGAGGTCATGGAAGATGTAGGTCATGGCACACTGGTAAGTGGCACTTGCATTCTTAAAACTAAAGGGCATGACCCTATAGAAAAAGGTTCCCCATGGGGTGATGAAAGAGGTTTTATGTTGATCCTTTGGGGTAATCAAGATTTTATTGTATCCTGAGAAACTATCCATAAGAGATAGCATTTCATGGCAAACAATATGGTCAATAAGTTAGTTGATGCTAGGTAAAGGAAAGTCATCTTTTGGACAAGTAAGGTTAAAATTATGAAAGTCAAGGTAGGGGTGAAGTCCCCCTATGGGTTTGGTGATAAGGATAATGTTAGAAACCTACTGAGGATAGTCTATGGGTTGGATGAAGTCTATGGATAAGAGACATTGTAACTTCTCTTTTACAAGAAACACGATGTGAGTACGTATCCTACGAAGATTTTGGCACATGAGTTTGGAATCATGATAGGAAATAATGTTATGGAGTAGAATAGAGGGGTCAATTATTGCTATGTCCTTCTAGGACCAGGGAAATGCAATGTTACAGTCGTGAAGGAAGGAAAATCTTATTATTCCCTAGAATCTAAAGATTGACTAATTTTGACTATGCAGGGATTGTATTGAGTACCCAAGTTGACCTCTATGGTAGATTCATTCAACATGGTCTACTTCTTAAGAGGAAGATATTTGTGGATAGAATAATTTTCTTCACCAAGGTAGGTGAGAATGGAATCATCATCATGTTGTTGAATAGTATGTATGGTAGGAGAATCATGTTTGATCATGTTAAAATGGATGAGAGGAAGGGTTTTAGTTTAACCATCCTTTTGATAGATCAAGGGGCCTAAACTAATAGTGTTGATTAAAAAAAAAGAGAAACAACCTTAAAGTCCTTAGACTTAGAAATGGAATGGGCTGGTGAGGAATGGGTTCCATCCTTAATATTGGTGATAGGTTTTGATGAATCAGTGGGTTTTTTAGGTGGTTTAAACCCAAGGCCAAAGGACTCCTGAGAATTTTGAGTTTTGATCATAGGTAGCTCATGGGGTCCCTATTCATAAAGGCCAAGAATAAATCCTTTCTAGGCACACCTATGAGGATATAGTTTGGCAAATGTTGGTTTGTCAATGTATGAGAAGTCTATAGTAAATGGTCTAGTAGAAGAGGTAATGGTGGGAGAAACAAGTGGATGATCGAGTATCCCATTTATGAAGTTAGTTTGATGGTTGGGGAGCCTGAAAAGAATGATGATGCTAATGTTGTGGTCATAGGTTAGGATCATGGATGAGGCTCTCATACTCTTGAGGAGTGGGGAAAGCATCCAAAGCGAGAAGATGATATTGTCCCAGCCAAAGATGTTGTAATGTAGGTTTTAAGGGGTCTTTTATGGTAATTTGAGATGAATGGATGAATGATGTTATTAAAGCTTCATCAGGGTTAGTGGTGGAAGTGCTGTTAGTGGGTGGTGAAGTGGATGAGGTAGGAATGATGACATCAATTAGATGATAGGTCATATTGCTTGAAGTGAAGGGACTTGGGTCAAATTTTATGGTAATGACTTGACCTACATTCTTAAATCTAACACATCAATGTAAGGTGAAAGGGACACAACTCATGGCATGAATCCAAAGGAGTCCAAGTAAAATGTTGTATTAAAACTTGCCCTTTACAACATAGAAGAGTTTGGGAATAGTTTGAGGTCCTAGATAGATGTGAAAAATGATTATGCCTAAAGTAGTGGCCATGATGTCATTGAAAGAGAAAAGGACCACTACAGTTTTATACATGATATTCTTGGTCATAAGTATGTGAGGAGATAATGTTGATACTAGCTCCTCCATCAATCATCACCCTTTTAATGTGGGTTTGGTTGATGTATGTGGTGATAATAAAGGGAAGATTAGGATCCTTAAGATGAATAGATGGAATCATAGAATCTTGAAATGTGACAAGCTTAGAATGATGAAGAGGACCAACAAAGGCAGCTAGTGGTTGAGGATCATGTGGTTAAACCTTAATACATTAGAGGGTCTTAATGAGTGCTTTGAGATGATGGGGTGAGGTGTTAATGATTTCATGAAGACTCATCTTTACTGGGGCTTGGTGAAGTTTTTTAAGCACTACACATTGCAAGGATTCAAATGGATTGGAAGAAGGGACAACCAAAATGGATATCTTGGGTTTGGTGATGGTGTAGGTAAATGTGAGGGTATATGAGGTTGGTTGGTACATTGAGAGTTGTAAGGGTACATCTAAGGGATGGATACTTTATCTTTCTCCTTTCCTTTTTATTGGGCCCTAGGTTAGGTAACCATGTGGATAGTATGGGTAAGAGAAGGCATTGAACTAGATGGTTGTTCTAGTTTCTCCTCACTTTTAGATGAGAGTGTGGGAGAGGGTATGGTTTGGAAGGGTTGAGTGGATGGTTTAGATGGTAATGGGACAAGAGGTGGTTCATTTCATAACACATCATCCTCATCCATCAAGTTATGGATAAGGGTTTGAAGATATTTACAATTTTTTGTATCATGTCTAGGTTTTCTATGATAGGCATATATTAATTGGTCGTTAAACTAAGATGGTGTACAATGTGAGTGGTCAAATTTTAAAATAAGTGTCAAATGGTTTAATGGGGTGTAAGTGGATAGAGGAAGTTTTCAATAACCTTTGTAAGATGGATTAATAGGATTTAGTTAAAGGTGTTGAAGGTGCCAAGGTTTTGGCTTTAGGACATAGAGTGGGAGTCCCTTTTAGAGGAGGTTTCGCCATTAATTTAAAATATGATTGAATAGTTATGGTGAATGGTTTATGTTGGGTTTTTATAGTTGGGGTTAGCTTTGTAGATGATTTATAACTTAAGGGTGCTTACTCGGTTATAGGTAGGAGATTAGTCAGGGAAAGTTTATCTATAAATGAAGATGATGAGGTTGATGATTTGATAGAAGATGTAGGTGAGGAAAAAAGTGAAGGATGGTGAGATAAGGAATATGTAATAGGGAGATTTGAGGGATGAGGTCCCAAAATATAAGGTAAGGTGGAAAGAGGTGGTATGGGTCTATTTTGAGGTGGAGACTTGATTGGTTTGATCCTTTTGATGGGTTTTGTGGGTGTTTGTTTTGGTAGTTTAGGATGGGCCAAGTCCAAATTTAAAGGTGGATGAAAAATATTGGGAGTATGAAGTATCCCTAGGTTTTTTATGGGTTTGGTTTGGGATATGATGGATTTAGTTTGAGGGGTAGATGATTATTTGGGAATTTTGAGAGAAGGAAGGTTGGAAGGTTCTCCTAAAGTCATGGAAGGAGAAGGGTTGGTTGGAGGTATGATGGGTTTATAGGTTAAAGTGTGGTTAAAATTTTGAGTTAGTTTTGATAAGGTATACCTAGATGATGCCAAAAAGTGGCTCTATCTAGGTTTGGTTGAGAGGTGAATGCCAAATTTTGAACCAATCTAGAAAAAGCTTTGTGGATGGGATTAGTTTCTTGATCCTTAGTTTTAAAGATTAAGCCTTTAAGTGGAGGTGAAGGAATGTTATTGGAAGAGGGTTGTAAATTTTGTAAGTATGGTTCCACCATGGAAGGTGTAGGTGAAGAGGTTTCCTCTTTTGGAGTGGTTTAAAAGTAGAGTTTGGTTATCCAATGATAGATGTGATAAGTTTAAGTGAGGGAATGGATAGGGTTTTTTCCTTTAGTTAAACCTTAAAAGTAATGATAGGTGAGTTATCCTCTATGGGTGAAGAAATAGGTGAAGAGTTAGTTAAGCAATGATTGTCTTCTTTGGTTTTTCTAAAGGAGGTGTGGGTAAGTCCATGGTTTTTTTAGTGAGGAGGGTGAGGTGGCTTCCTTAGTTTGGATGTCTAAAGTAAGGGTTTGTGAGTTGGCTAATTTAATGAGTGGGATGGACTAAATGGAGGTTGAGGTAATGGTCTCCTTAATAAAGGGTTCATCAATGATTGTATCCACTAGATTGACCTCATGTGTGTGAGATGATTCAAGATGGTTTTCATTATATTTGATAGAGGGTGTATGGTTGGGAAATGGTTTATGAAAAATATCAAGGGATTGATTAGGGGGTGCATTGGGATTGTAAAATATGGTTTCACCCTTGTTAATCATGTTTTAGACAATAATTTTGAAGGTATTACACCTACTAATATCATGTCTAATAATGCGATGGTATGTATATGAATCATTTTCATTATACCAACTAGGTGTGGGGTGAGTAGTGTCAAATTGTTGAGGAGGTTTTATGTGTAGAAGTTGAATGATGTTTCTTTTAGGATTTTATCTGAAACTAAAGCATAATATTCTCCAATAGGAGTGTATTATTTTAGAGATATATGATTTTGATTTGGGTTGGGTTGTTTGAAATAGTAAGAGGAATTGTTTAAGGGGTTGGATTGGTCAATGGTTAGAGGTGGAATGGTTTTGAGAATAATTGAGTTGGTGGATGCCTTATATTTAGAAGGGTTGGATTGATTGGTGGGTTTTGATGACAAGGAAGGATCATTAGATTTAAAGGTGGAATTCTTGTTCTAAAGTGTTAATTTTCCTTCCTAGATAGATCAGATTTCTAGTTTTCAAGCCATAGTAAAGGCCTCATCAAAAGTTCATAAATTTTGAAATTTGAGACTAGGTGAAATATGTTTAGCACAACCTCATGTAAAGATCTCAATCAATTCATCTCATGGTAATGAGAAATAAATTTGGTTGATAAGACCTCTCTATCTAGCAATGAAATCAATAATTGATTCATCATCAAATTGCTTAATGGAATAAAGGTCGGTTATGGAAACCTTTCTAGATATGTTTAACAAAAAGTGATCTAAAAAGAGTTGGGTGAGTTAGGAGAAAGCAAAAATGGAGTGATTGGTGATATCACTATACCAATCAAGAGTGGGTCCTGTTAAAGATGTGGGGAAAGTTCAAAGTAGGAGGGCATCATCATGTGTGATTAAATAACACAAATGGAAAAATGCCTTCAATGTGGGTCCTCCTTGCCTTGAAATTTGGAAAATTTAGGCAATTCTCATTGAGGAGGATAGGATTGGATTGGGATGGATGGGTGGATAGGTCCATTGCATATTTGTTCATAAGAGAGAAGGTTATGGGTTCTTGAGATGGATGACTTGAGATTGGTCATTTTGTCAATTAACATCTTGACCAAGTTGGTTTGAGGTTGGGTTGAGGTATGGTAGATGTAACATATTGATAAGGAGGTTTTGAAGATGTTTTATATTGGTAGGTGGTTGTAAAAGATTGGGATGGTACCCCATAACAATTCATGGGTATATAAGATTGATTGGAAGGGGATATGTGACCTTGAGGATTAGGCACATATTTATAAGAGGTTACATGAACTTGTTGAGATGTTATTATAGTTGGAGGTATGGATGCATGAGTGGGTTGGGGTTGAGTTTGAGTAGTAACTCGTGTGTTGATGGGTGTAAGAGTTTAAGGTATAGAAAGGACCAATTTTTAAAGATGGGTATAGTTTAGTTGGGTGGTGATGGTGTAAAAAATGGTGGAAAGAGGGGTAGAAGTTACTCCTAAGGTGGGTATGGGATAAGTAACAAGAGTTTGGGTTACCCCAACATTAGATGTGTTGGTTGGTGTAGGGGGTGTTTAATTATGTGTCAGAATGTTGGATTGGATTTAGGTGTTGGTATAAGATGGGTTATGGGTAGAAGAATGAGCTTGGGTAACCAAGGGTTAGGTAGAATTAACACCCACCATAAGCTCATGAGGCATGCCTAAAGGAGGATTTGTGGGAGGAACCAAAGTAATTAGGGTATGATGAGCTAATGTGTTAAGATAGTCTTGAAGGGAATGGGGTTATTTTCAAGGAAAGTGGTAAAATTGGCATTGGTCGTTATTTCAAGTATGTTATGATGTTTGTTTTTGTGTAAGTGATTTGGTTGTACAACATATGTATTCTATAATCAATTCATGATGATTTAATTAACTAGGTGAGCTAAATCAAGCAAGCAAACCATGAATGACAAAATTTATTTTATACCCAAAAGGAAATATTCAAATTTCATTTGATGAACATACAATAAAGAAGAAAGGGAACTAGGCCCAACAATAAGAATAAAGGGAACTAGGGTCCCACTGGATGTGCCAAAATGTTTAAGCTAGAATTTTCACTTTTATGACTAAGAAGAAATAAAGAGATAAAAGCTGTGGAAAAGGGTAAAATGGATATGCTATAAAAACTTGGTAGAAATGTGTGTGTGAACCAAATAAAGTGGAGAAATATTCTTTAGCTAAGATAAGATGAATTTCATAATAAATAACTCAAATCAAGCTTGTTTGTTAGATAATGAGGAAGGGTGGATTGCCTAGTTGGAGCTAGATATAAGAAAGCATGATCTATCTATGGAGGCTATCAATCTACACTTGTAAAATAATTTAATGCTAAAAGTATATGAATGAAAGCAAACATACACCAAAGTGAACAAGATTAATACTTTGCTAATGTAAGCTAGAGATATAATAAATTAACAAAAGAGATGTTAATTTAATAAATGAATGTTCTACTCTATTTTGGTCTATTTTGGTTTGGTCTGGTCTGGTACAAAAAATGAGAAAATAGGGTCTGGTTAATGGTTAGTTAAATGGTAGAAAGATGAGGGTCTTGCATTAGAGGGATAACCATCAGTGTTTATGTGTAACCATCATCAGTTAGGGGTAACCATCAATGATTACCTGGGGGGATAGGAATACTCAAAAAGTACATGGGAAAAGATTTGTAGATCTGGTACAATTGATGGTATAGTTCTATTTGAGATATGGTAATGATAAGATGAAAAGGTAGATGGTCCAAAGTAACTAAAATGAGATGGGAAGCATGTAAAGAGGAGGATATTAATAGAGATATTCAAGTAGATGAAAAGGAAATAGAAATGAAAGCAATCAAATGCTTACCTGATCTTGAAGATATTTTGGCAACGTAATGGTGCTTGAAGGAAATCTAGAAGAAATTATCTAGAGGTTTGGGTTGGTGGCTACCAAATAAATATGCATGAAGAATCTTTGAATGCCAAGAAGATTTGAATATCTATATGAAGATAGCCTATATTTATAATTTCTATATGTCTTTTGTGGATCCATTTCTCCTCTTTCTCACTTCCTTTTATAAGCAAAAGGTAATGGAGTAAGAATACAATATTTTATTATTATGAGGTGTTTGCGATGTGTTAGAAGACATATTAGGTAGAAACTAATAAAGTTTTTCTTGATTTCCTTGAGAATAGCTAGTGATGTGCTACTAGCTTAGGAACCTAATTGTCAATGGTTAGGGTAATCATCGATGGTTACCTTAACCATCGATAGTCGAGGTACCAAGCATAAGTGGGTTAAAAAGTGGGTAAAAGGGGTGAAAATGGTCGATAAAGGGTGTTATCTAGAAAAGGTGAGTTGAGTTGGCTAAATTTAGCTAACCTAGACTCAAGGTGGTTCAAGGCAAGTTAGATGAATAGGTTAGATAAAAATAGGTCATTTCAACATTTAAGTGTAAAAGAAGAGATCTAGAAACTTTGATGACTAGAACCGAGTGTGTTTTTTTATATTTTTTATAGCTTGCATTGTTATATTAGTAAATAAAGAGTTGTAAAAAGTCTTATAAGTGAGATGTATTCCACCAATCAACTATTTAGAGTGGATCTCAAATATTGTGCCAATCAGTAAAAAGCTAGAAGGAATTAGAATCTACATTGATTTTAGAGATATAAACAAGTCCTACCCCAAGGATGACTTTCTTCTACAAAACATTGACATGATATTTGACTCCAAAACTAGGTATGAAATGATTTAACTGATGGATTTATTTTTAGGGTACAACCAAATCTAAATTGTGCTAAAAGATCAACATAAAATAACATTTGCCACTCTATGGGAAATGTTTTGTTATTAGGTTATTCCATTTGGTCTCAAGAATGTTAGGGCCACATACCAAAGGTCCATGACCATCATATTTCATGATATCATGCATGACATTGCTGAAGGGTATATCAATGACAAATTAGGTAAGTCAAAGATCCAATCCAATCATCCAGTTTCACTAAGAAATATATTTGAGAGGATTCATGAATACAAGGTCAAAATCAATGCTAAGAAGTCCATTTTTGGTGTTATTTCAAGTAAATTACTAGGATTTGTTGTGCCCCACCAAGGCATTAAAGTTGATCTTTATAAAGGATAGGCTATTATAAATATTTTTCCACCTTTCAATTTGAGTCAAGTCCACAGTTTGCAGGGCAAGATCTAGTTTATCAAGTGCTTAATTTCTTAGTTAACTAACAAATTTCATCCATTTATACTCTTATTGAAGAATGTTATTACATTACTTATGATGATGAATGCCATAAATCCTTCCATCACCTCAAAGATTATCTTGACAATCTACCTACTTTATTACCACCTATGCTAGGAAAGTCATTCCTACTATATCTATCTACCACTGAGAAAACCCTAAGAGCATTTCTAGTTCAGTAGGATGACAATGGAAAAGAGAATGTGTAATATCTAAACCATAAACAAGTTAAGTATGAACATAATTATAATCCCATTGAAAAATCATGTTTATTTTTAGTATTTGTAGCTTATAAATTATGACATTACATGTTAAATAAAAAGACTGTGATAATTTCAAAAGTAGATCCACTTATGTATTTACTCTCCAAAATAGATTTACAAGGTCATGTGGCTAAATGGATCATGCATCTAAGTGAGTTTGAGATATAATATATCAACCAAAATGATATCAAGGGATAAGTACTTATAGATTAGCTTTCTGAACATCCCCTTATAGATATAAAATCGCTAACTTTTCAATTCCTAGATGAGTCCATTATGAACATCATTGAAATGAATTTTGAGTAGTATTGAAAGCTATATTTTGATGGATCATTCAAATCACATGGATCAAGGATAGGCCTATTATTTATTACACTATAAGTGGATCTTATCCTTAAATTATTTTGGATCATATTTCCTTGTACTAATAACATGGATAAAAAAGAATTACTTGTTGTAGGGCTTTGCTAGGTAGTACAATGTAATATTCAGAATCTCAAGGGTTATGGTGATTCTTAGTTAATAATAAATCAAGTTACAAACCACTTTCATACCAAAGATGATAATATTGTACCATACAAGGCCATAATTGATACATTCAAACAACAAATTGCTAATGTAAAATTTAAACACATACCAAAGGCTATTAAAAAAATAATAGATGTCATGTCTACCATTAAATCTTTGATTCATCATACCGATAAAGCAAAATAATATTGATTCCTCATTGAAAATATTCTAGTGCCATCTCATAAACCTTCAATCATCATAATGATTTGTGATATTATTGGTCCCAACTCTATATGGTATCCATACCTTTTCACTTACATTCATGACCATATTATGCCACTAGACCTATAATGCAAATAAAAAAAGTCCTTTACCTACGAATCCTCACAATATACCTTATTTGGACCAACCCTTTACTACCATAGATTTGATGGAACTCTACTTCATTGTCTAAATTTGACATAATCAACATTAGCATTACAGGAAGTTCATTAAAGGAGTTTATGGATCCCACATCAGTGGGGCCATCTTAGCTAAAAATTTCCTACATGCTAGTTATTATTGGCCAACTATTGATGCAGATGTAGCTATGTATGTCAAAAGGTGTGACAAATGTCAATGACATGCCAATCTGATTCATGCCCCAGAAAAAATAGTAAAACCAATGCTTACACCATGGTAATTTTTAACATGGGTCCTTGATATCATTAGGAATATTAACCCAACCTTATCTAATGGCCAAAAACAAATTCTTATCATTACCAAATATTTCACTAAGTGGGTCAAAACTATACCCCTCACTTACATGACTGGAGAATAGATTTACAAATTCATATTCAACCATCTCATTTTCCATTATGGTATCCCATCTGACATTATATCTAATAATGGTGGATAATTCAAGAATAAGGATATAAAATCAATGTGTGTTGAGTATAATATTAATCAACATTTTTACACCGCATATTACCCACAAGGTAATGACCAAGTAGAAGCATCTAACAAAATTATTGTCAACATCCTTAAAAATATTGTCAATGATGTGGGATGTGATTGACACATCCAAATATTTTTCACCCTCTTTCCATACCATATTAATTACCATACCCCAATGGGATCCATTCCATATTCCCTATTTTATGGCACTAAGGCCATTCTTCCCAATGAGGTTGAGTTACCTTATTTTCACATTCCTTTAAAACATGTTCTATATGATGAATCTTATTGAGTAGCTTTCCTACAAGAGCTAGAGGTACTTGATGAAAAATGCATGGATAGAATAAATATCCTTTAAGCATACTAGAACTAAATATGTGGCCACTATAACCATCAAGTCGAACATAGAGAATTTAAATTTAGCGATCTAGTTCTTATATAAAAATAATAGAATACCATGGCTGAGAATAACCATAAGGGCAAGTTCAAACCTAATTTTATAGGCCCATCTATCATTGCTACAAATTATGGATCTAGGGAATATAGGATTGGTACACCAAATGGGGATTAACTTGATGAGTTGATGAACATTATATACCTCAAGCATTACTTCATTTGAGAGACTTGAAAAATTATCTATGAGGCACATTTATATTGTACCATAATATTGATATTGTTATTTTTACCATACCATTATATCATATATTATTCTACCATACATTCCCTTTCAACCAAATTTATTTTAATCCTCCCTAACCAAACCCTTTGACCTTGGTTCTATTTTATTGGTTCTTCAAGCACCTTAAATGAGGGCATTATGATAAATTTTCAATAGTTGATTCAACATTTTAGATAGAGGCCATATCTTAAATTAATATTACAATGATTTGGCAATTTCATCATTCATTCCTTGTTTCATACCAATCAATCAATACTAATTATAACTGCCTTTGGGAAAATTAGAGTGCCACCATCATAATGCTAATTATAACTACCTATGGGTAAATTAATATCATTAACCTATGCGATTGTTTCTTAATTATAACTACTCATGGGCAAATTAGGAATACCACTTTTATCATGCCTTGAAGTACAACCTTGTCATTACTATATCATACTATGCCTATTACTTACTTTGTCTATTTTTTATGAACTTCCTACTACCTATTCAATTTCCTTCACTATAAAGCACAACTATAGTGACTTAAGGTCCTATATTGGGACTATGTAAGAAACACTCGATTTACAATGAGGTCAACTCAATCACCCCTTTGCCACACTCTCATAATTTTTAAAGTAAATTTAAGATTTAATGCTCTTTTTATTTTATGATTTGGACCATTTAGTATCTCATCATTCTCAATTGAGTTGATATCCTCCAAAAATTAAAATATTTGGTAAAATATATAGAAAATCCTAAAAATTACCAAATCAACCACTTCATTGCATTAAAGATTCTAGGAACCCTCACTAATTCATAATACACCACTTGTCATTTATTTTCCCCATTCTTATTTGGAATCATCCATATGCTCTCACCATTTTACAAGTTTCAATTTTGCACATTATGTATTCAAATTTGATACACTAATGATATCCAGGATTTACTGTATGCTCTCACCATTTTGTGAGCCCATTCCCATATTCTTCTACAACATCCATCATGTTTTATTACTCATCATTTTCTTCTATCCCATTACTTGGGAGAACTACATTTGGCCTGAATTTTATGTTGGACCTTGCATCCATGGAACTATGTAGGCAACATCCACTTACCTAGTGCATCTGGAGTCAGCTTATCCACCCCCTTCCTTTTCTTTTATTACCTCCATTTTGTTTGTTTATTTCATTGTCTCTTATCACTAAGGGGAAATGTTTGCCAACTTGTTTGTTCTCTATTTGCGCTAACATTATGATTAACCATTGTTTGGGTTTAGTTCAAGTTATTTTATGTTGCTTTGTTTAATTTCTTTTTGTTGGTGTTTTGTCCCTCTATTTTTTATTTTTCTATTTTTTTTGCTTTATTACTTTGCCTTATTTCAGTCTATTTGTGTTCATTAGGTTATTCCTAGTAAATTATTCTTGAATCCATCCATATTCATTCATCAACATTATCATGATGGTTTTGATCATTTATGTATTATTTTAAATTATTTAGTGGATCATGTGTTAGTCCTTATGTATATTTTGGTTATGTTCTCATGGTGTTTTTTTATCATGATGCATATCATCATGTGTTATATTAAAAATTAGCTTAGTAAATATTAAAAGCAATGGGACTACAATACTTCTCCTTAGCACCTGAAAATTTCTTGATCTACCCAAATCATTCCCCACATACAAAGTAACTAAATTATGGAATAATTTTAATACTTTCTAGTTAGGATGTGCATCTCCATACTAGTAGGTTACCCAAATTCATCTTTCTCCTTTGTATCAACTTACTCTTAATTTTTAAGTATATATTTGGTATGTAATCCCCATTATCACATTTTTCATCATATTCCCATCCAACTACCAATAATTATAACTACCTTTGTGTAAATTATTATATATTATCCAACTTACAATGTCAATGATTCTAACCACCTTCAGAAAAATCATTGTGCATCATCCTATCCATAGAGATAATGATTATAACTATCTATGGGCAAATCATTATGTTTCAATCTATCTTGAGGTCAATGATTATAACTACCTTTGGGAAAATAATTATCTTTATTATGCCAAACTGGGGCATGTTTTCATTATGATAATGCTTATAACCACCTTTGGGAAAATTATTATCTTTATCCACCCAATTGGGGCCTATTTTTATCCTACCAACAATTATAACCACCTATGGGTAAATCATTATTTTCCCTTTTAAATGATTATAACCACCTTTGGGAAAATCATTCTCTTGTTACCCTAATCCTTTTTCCAATGATTATAACCACCTTTTGGCAAATCATTATCTTTTTTTATCTACCTATGTTTATAATTATAATTACCTATGGGTAAAATGTCTTATTTATATGCCCAACCAAGGTAACATAATATGCTATTAATTATAACTACCTATACACAAATCAATATTTTTCACCCCTTTTACCTTTTGGTCCCATCATTTCCTTCTTTCAAGGGATGGATCATCGACCCCTTTAGCCAACTACTCCCTTGAGGGGGAATCTATAGTTCATCCATTGCCATTGAAGTCATAGGCATATAGGACCTTTTCATTATTTGATAATACATTATTGTGCCTATAGCTTACAATTCCTTCGTAAATAGGGGAAAATTATAGACACCTAAAAATGACCACAACTAGCTTCTAATCAGACTTCAAATTGATTCTTAAAAACTATTGTAAATTAATCTTAGGATTCATTAAATATTCCAAATTTACTTATGCATCATCCATCAAAGCTCAAAATCATGTTGAGACATCCCTAATTTGGGTATTTTATCATATGAAATAATAACCTCTCACAAATTCATCCCTAATCACCTTGAGGCATCACAACTATCAATTTGGCCTACGAACCTATTAAGAAAGACAATTGCACACTTAATCAAATCTTGAAAGAGATAAAATGCTAATCAAAATTGATTAACACAATAAACAAGATTAAATGTCTAGTTAAATTATCCATTTCAAATTAATAAATATCTAAAAATGGAAATTCTAAAATTAAAATAGCAAATCCTTTTATCATTGCCTTTATGATTTGTCAACCTTTTTGAAAATATGCTAAAATATCTAATTTGATAACCATGCCTAGTAATTGCAAATCAAAGTTACTTGACAACTATTAACTCAACTAGAGTTATTTTTAACTCACCAAGGGTTAACTTAAACCCATCCCAATACTAAACTCAACCTTAATCTACTTTGGGTAAGAGTCAATTCCTAAAGCTATAAATACAAGGCCATGCCTATTAGTTTTTAAGCTATTTTGGTGAAAAGTTATTATGTGTAAATGAATTCATATCTTGGATATTATAGATTTATTATGCATGATTTGTTCCATACAACTCATGCAAGTAAGTTTACCATGCCCAAAAATTAATCCAAGCAACATCAAATACAGGATGAAAAAGAGAGGAGATAAACAAAAAATAAGAAGATGATGTCATAAATCAAGGACTATGAAGAGTAATTTAGTGTGTTTGAATCAATAATGAATGATGATACTAGGGAATATGAAGATACTATCAAACATCTCAATAGTCAATTAAAAACTATGTCTACAAGACTAACATCCAAATAAGATTAGTTATAAATGTATGTGATTGAAATTGAGTCATTAAAATTTAAGTTAGACAAAACATATTGTAAGGCTAAGTCATTTGTGAAGTATGAAAAGAGCTCAAATGATTTTGACAATATTCTGAGTAGTCAAAAGCATGCTAGTGATAAATCTAGTCTTTGATACAAAAAATAATAAAATCATGTAACTCAAGACAAGATAAAGGCTTTGAAGATTAATCATTAGTCATGGAATGGAAGTATTGACATAATGAAGAAAAATCAAATTAGATAACCAAATGCTATGAGGTATGCAAATTTCAATGGTCATTATTACTCTTACAATCAGTTTGGTCATAGGTCAAAATATTTTAAAAGATCCTTAAGGAATGAATTTTCATGGAATTATGAGCAAGACAATGGAAAGCATGAAGAAAATCGTCACTCAAGATAGTCAGTAGGTTCACAAGGAAAGAATGACATATTTTTCTACAAGTGTCAAGGATTTGACCATATTACAAATTTTTCTAATATTTTCATCAAGAGATCAAATGACCAGGTACATGAACTAATACATAAAATTTCAAGGAATCATTTTATATCTTTATCACTAGGTATGTATAATATGAGAAACCTCATTTGTTTCAAATGTCATGAGAGAGGTCACATAACAAGGTCCTACAATAATAATTAGTATTCTACTTCAAAAATTATCAATCCTGTCATGAAGACAAGGAGCCATAGTGAATGGAGGCCTATGAAGGTAAATTAAAAACATGATCAAAGTGGATTATTTGACATGATATAATAGGTAACAAATTCAATTATCAAGGAACAAGCCTTATCTACCCAAATGGACAAGAAAATCAAGAAAGATCTTGAGATAAAAGAAAAGAATAAGGTCAAAAACTCATTCAAAGACAATTTAAAGATGAGGAAGGGCTACAAGTCAAGTAAGAGAATGGAGATATGGAAATCTCTTGAGTTTTTGGATCTTTAGTCCCTCTATGAAAAAAGGGTATCTCTACCTATTCTTCTTAGGAAACATATTTCATGTATGGAAGAAAGTGTGTGTGCTCTAGGTAATGATCAAAATGTCAAATCAGTACAAAGATATGTTCTCTTCAATTTGATAATATACAAGGTGTGCATGATGTGTGGGAGATCATATGTGAGATGTTCCAATATTTGTGGAGATATGAATAAGTATGATATAGATGTGAACTCAAGCATGTTGATATGATGACTCTAGTTAGGTGCTTTGATAATGTATTGAATCCTTATACATAAATAAAGGGAGAGCTTTGTAAATGGTTAGGTCCTAGGATCAGATGACTTTGTAGTTTAATCTGAGAGATAAGGTATAGAGGAAATTATGTTGTTTCTTCATGGTTGGAGATGGTATGAAGGTGATCAAAGGGTGCCTAAGCTTATGTGACTTAGGGGGAGTTCCTCTTATTATTTTTAAGGTAAGTTCAAGTAGTTTTTGGTGTTCATGTATATTTTATCTTCATAAGATCTATGTATGGTCAAGAAGAGTGTTATGTTTTGAGCATGTTTGAGAATCTCAAATGTAATAATTGGTATGAAAAGTTTTAGGGTGAGTTTGTATCATCTCTCTAAGGTGACACTTTCCTATTATTGGTTTTTGAAGTCTTTTCAGGTCCTTAGGATCAAAATATAAGCCCACTTTATCATAGTGTCAAAGGGGGAGAAAGTACTTGAAGAGAGAGATAGAGTCTAAGAATAAGCTTTGTACTAGTGTTGACATCAATGAAAAAGGGGTAACTTGTTTTAAAATTTTCAATGATGTCTCCAAGGTGACCGAGGATGTTGATGAGGTGTCATGTGTGCTAGAATGAAAATGACAAAGTGTGCTTCAATGTGCTTTATTATTCTTGCATAGTTATTTAGTGTTTGGCTTAGTGAGGAATTTGATGGATGTTATTTATGGTATGGACATTTTTTATAGACCCTAAGTGCTGTTACAATTTCTTGGAGTGATTGTGAAAGTGAAATTAATTCATCAGAGTAGTAATATGAGTGTCTAATTTTAAGTAGTCATCTTGATAGATAAAACTAAGTAATTAGTTTGATGACATCATATTTCACACATATGAAGGTTCCAAGAGAATTTTAATTCATGTATGGATTACCATATGAAATTTGATCATTTGGTTCAAATTTTACATCATAAGATTAAGCATAGAAAAAGCTATTAAGGTGCAAAGTTGGCCTTCCAATTAGATTGCAATGGTTTCTATACTTAGCTAAATTTGCAAGAGGAGATATAATAGTGAGTATTAAATAGATATAAAATAAATAATATAATATTATATATGAATATCCAATGGTTATTTTGTGATTTTGTAGATAGAGATCAATGGTAGACATGAAGTCAATATGTCAAAGAATGCTCAGAAGGCACATGGGGCTGCCAAGTGGCTTGATCTCAAAAGTGAAGATCAAAGATCAACAATGAATATTAAGTTAATAATTCAACAAGGTACTTATAATGCATTCAATATTTCCAATTGGAATAATCACATTGAGTTTTACAAGCAGGGTCAATAAAAGACATGTGGGGCTTCCAAGTGTCTCAATCTCGGTAGTAAGGATCAAAAATTAAAGAAGAGCATTAAAAAGTTAAAGACAAGAATCTCATGAGGAGATTGATAGATCGTATTTGTTCAAATTTTATAGGGAACACCAAATGAAGACATGTGTTTGAAGCTTTCTTTTTTACATAGTGATTGTTTGAATTTAGATATTCAAATTTGTGAAAGAAAATTGGTGATGGGTTTTTAAATATATAACTTGAGCCTATGATAGAATTTGATGGTGGTGTAAAAGGAAAAGTTGTAGATAATTTAAAGGGATGTCCAAATAGAGGCTTGAATGTCTATATAAATGCATTTATGTATTTTGAATCTGACTATTTATTTGTTCATAGTATAGAATAATGTTTGAGTAAATTGTACTTTAGCATAAGAGTTTTTTATAGAAGTAATCACTCAAAGATGCCATAAGCATCATATGGAGTAGACTCATGTATTTTAAAGTGATACTATGTTCTTGTTTTGGTTGATGAAGTGATAAATGGGTAATAGATCTTTATGAGACCTATAAGGGCTATAAAGGCCTAATTGAAAGGACTAGATGCTTAAGTGTGACCCATGGATGTTATGGCTGACCTGTGATAATGAACTTGAGCTATGTCTTAGCATTATATATGTCTTAAGGATTAAGACAAGTATTATGGCTGACCTAAAAGTTTATATTCATGAAGACTCTATAAAGAGTGAAGACCAAGACAATGGTTTTAAGATTTAAAGTGTATAAGTTGAGAGAGTAGAAGATAGAGAAAAAATAAAAGAGATCAGAGGCTGTGTGCTCAGTGGATGGACTGAAGTACAGATTAGATTGAAGATGAGTGAAGAATTCTAGAGTGATCCAATTGGGGTGTTTGGATGCATTTATTGTATGATCAAGTTTGGTTGTGTGTACAGAGTTGAAAGAGAGGTATTATACATTATTTTTCCAGTTAGATTGAAATGCAATCAAAGCTCTAGAGTTGTTGATTTCATAGGTGTTGTATGGGTGCTAGACATATAGAACAAGTGGGTGCTTGTTCATACTTAGGGATGGGTTCTCCTTTTGAAGTGGGTGATTCACTAAAATGTCTCATGTTTGTGATAATTTTATAGGACAAGTAGTCTATTTGTTTGCAAGATTGAGAGTGGGGTTTATTCCCCATAAGGGTTTATAATAGAATTCATGTGTTGTATGTATGATCTTGCATTTTCTCTCTTATTCATTGTTACGAATAAATTGTATGATTTATAAATTATTTTGGTTATTGTTTAATATTTTTAAAGGATTAAAATTTAAGTTTTAAATATCTTGAATCAATGATTCACCCCCCCCTCTCAGTGATTATACCTTCAACATTATTAATGTGATCAAACAATCAGGTCATTAAGTTGGTGCTGAGTCATGTATGGGGTTAGAGGCTCCTTTCAAGTTGGAGATTGATAAATTCAAGTGGGTAATTGGTAAATTATGGGTTGGTGTTATTTTATTAGTTGGTTCTTAGATAAAGATTGTTAAGTTGGTATTTGATAGATTGGGGTTGGTTCTCCAAGTTAAGTGGGTGATCAACTGAAGACTGATGTTTATCTTATAGGACTATAGTCCATTTGATTCATAAGTGGGTTTTATACCCCAAGAGGGTTTCTAACATATATGTTGTATTCATGTGTTTCATGCTCTTATGTTTTACTATTATGATTTTTTATATTTACATGTATGTTAAGATGGTTCATACATAGTTAGGTGGAATTGAATAAAAAGTTTTGAAGACTGATTCCCCCCCTCTCAATCATTTTGTTTCCAATAGAGTTTGGATTTGTAATAGTTAAAAAGAGTGCATATGATCTTAATGAAGCCTTTCATAAAGTTTTGGTTTAGTGAATGAGGAGATAAACATAAGGAATAGACCTCTAGGGTCAACATACATAGTTTTCATAAAAACCCTCAACTATGAAGTTCAATGTTTCAGACCTATTTGGAAGGTCAACATTGTAGAGCATCATTATGAGTCATTCCATAGACATAAACAATATTTTTAAAAGCTTTATTTGATATGAAAGTGAGTTTTGAAGTCTTAAGACCCAAAATGGCCTTTTTCATCATTTTTATGCAAAATCACCAACCAAGAATCAAATTTTTAGAGGTTAGATATTATTATATGAGTTGTATGGTAACTTTAAGTTTTTTGAGGTGTTGGATGGGCTCCCATTCTTCAAATAAATGACATTGGTTCAACCATTTAGTCTTGAAACCTTATGAACAATCAAATAGAAGGTATATATCCTTATTTTGTTTGATAAGGATATCAAAGAGGTCATTTTGTTTGCTCATAACTTTCATGAAGATATGCATGGGAAATCAAACCCATAAGAGATGTTAGAGGGGTCCCACTATGACAAATTCTTGGAATTGGTTTTTAGAATGGATGCTTATCCTTTATGAGCCATCATTAAGAACTTAAACCTCTTAAAACCATTATTAAACCCTACAAATAACCCAAACGAGAAGATATGATTTATAATGCCTTCAAATGTAATAATTTGACTTCAAAATTAACCTATTGATATTGAAAACACTCTTGAGCTTTACTTTTAGGTGTTTGTTCATAAATATAGGTATAATATCATATGCTACAAGGCAAAAAAATTAGTTTTAATCTTGTTTATGAGAGTATAAGATCCCCCACACATCATGCACACCTTACATATTATCAAATTGAAGAGAACATATCTTTGTACTGATTTGACATTTTGATCATTACCTAGAGCACAGACACTTGCTTCCATACATGAAAGATGTCTCCTAAAAAGAATAGGTAGAGATACCAATTTGTAATAGAGGTAATAAAGATCCCAAAAGTCAAGAGATTACCATATCTCCATGCTCTTACTTAAATTGTAGTCCTTCCTCATCTTCATATTTTCTTTGATTGAGTTCTCAACCATATTCTTTTCTTTTATCTAAAGATCCTGCTTAATTTATGTGTCTATTTGGGTAGATAAATTTAGCTCCTTGATAATTGAAATTGTTCCCTATTATATCATGTAAAATACTCCACTTTGATCATGTTTTTAATCTACCTTCTTAGGCCTCCATTCACTATGGCTCCTTGTCTTCATGATAGGATTGATAATTTTTGAAGTAGAATACTAATTATTCTTACAGAACCTTGCTATGTGACCTCTCTCATGACATTTGAAATAAATGAGGTTTATCAGAGTATACATACCTAGTGATTGAAAGATAAGATGATTCTTTGAAATTTCATGAATTATTTCATGTACTTGATCATTTGGTTTCTTGATAAAGATGCTAGAAAACTTTACAATAGGATGAAATCCTTGACGCTTGTAGCAAAATATGTCATTCTTTCCTTGTGAACTTGTTGACTATCTTGAGTGAATATGTTCTTCATGATTTCCATTGTCTTGCTCATAATTCCATACAACTTCATTTCTTGAGGATATTTTAAAATATTTTGACCTATGACTAAACTAAGTGTAAGAGTAATAATGACCATATAATTTTGCATACCTCATAGAAATTGATTGTCTTATCTAATTTGTATTCATTATGTCAATACCTTTATTCCTTGACTAATGACTAATCTTCAAATCCTTTATCTTATCTTGAGTTACATGATTTTATTCTTCTTTATATCCAAGGCCAGATTTATCACTAACATGTTTATGACTACTCAAAATATTATCAAGATCATTTTAGCACTTTTCATACTTCACGAATGACTTTACCTTACAGTGTGTCTTAGCTAACTCAACTTTTAATCAGTCAATTTCAATCACATACCTTAAGAGCTCATCTTATTTGGTTTTTAGTCTTGTAGACATAGTTTCTAATTAACTATTGAGATGTTTGATAGTATATTCATGTTCCCTTGTGTCATCATTCATTATTGATTCAAACACACTAAATTTATCTTCATAGTCCTTAATTTATGACATCATCTTCTTATTCTTTCCTTTATTATCTAAATCAGCAGTTGTATATCTGATCATAGATTGATTTAGTTTCTTCTGCAAAGAATCTATCTCTTATTAATACATGATACACTCTTCATCCTTACTCTTTACTTCTTCATTAGGAGTACAAGATTGAGTTTCAAGTTATATTATCTCCTCATGATCCTTGAATTCATTACTCAAATTTCTTTTAAAAATTCCAATTTGCTCCTAACAAGATTTGATCAATAAATATTTTTTTCTATTCTTTCTTTATAATATCTTTATTTATTCCAAAATATATAGATATTTATCTATAAGAGTTACTTTCTCATCTTCTTAATTTGATCTATCTCTACCAAAGAAATCACTGCTTAAAGAGCATTCACCTTCATCATCACTAAAAGCCATGTACAATGTCTCCTTATCCTCATTATGAAAATAATAATAATTTTCAAAAGTGTTTACTTATTCTTCTATAGATGAGTTACTATATTATTCATGGTAAAGGCTCTTACTTCCTTTGTATGACTCTTTATTTCCATTTTTATTACTAAATAACTTTCTATACTTGCTAAGACCCTTAGATTTTTTATGTTCATCCTCATGAGATTCTTTATAAACTTTTTTGAGTTCAAACTTGTCTAGACATTTAGCTACAAAATGACCAACTTTACCACATGAAAAGCATTTAAAATAAAGTTTTAATTCATACTTACCTGATCCTACATTCAATATTCTTGCAATCATGGCTTCAAGTTGATCTTCGTTAATATCAAAATCTTCAAGAATTAACTTTTTATTCTTATATTTTGTCTCCTTGATCACCTTAAAGGTTGATTCCTTCTTAAGAGGTTTGTCCTCATAAACTCTCATCTCATAGGAAGTAAGTATGCCATGTAGTTCATACATATTCAACTGAGTGAGATCATGACTTTCTTCTATAGCAAAATTTTTTGAATCAAACTTGAGTGTAAGAGTCCTCAATACTTTCTATACTATATTAGCTTCATCAATTACCTATCAAAGACCTTTGATCATCTTTACTACCTCATCAAACCTTAGAATATGGGATGCCAAAGTATCTTATTCCTTCATTTTGATACCTTCAAATTGCCTTTGATAGGTCTACAATTTATCTAGTTTTACCTTTAAATCTCTTTCATAGATAGTCTATAATTTATCCCAAATTTTCTTAACAGAGTTGCAATGGATCAATTTAGTGAACTTATCCTCAAATATACCACAAATGATAGTATTCATAGATTTATAACTATTCTCAATAAACTTCTTATTAGTAACACTAGTTGGATGAGTAGTCGGTGTAGTATAACCATATATGATATATTGTCAAATATCAAACCCTAGAGACATGATGTATGTCCTCATCCTTGCACTTTAGAAAGCATAATTTGACCCATTGAACAATGGTGTTTTATTTTTATATAAGACATACTTATATTGACTTGTCATATCATATCTTAGATCAGCTTCAAGTGGTTAAACTTGTAATGAAGGTCCTCCTCTGATAATAATTGTTAGAGGTACAATCACTAGTGGTGAATCAGTGATGCAAGATATTTCAAACTTCAATTATAATCCTTTAAAACTCTTAAACAATGACCAAAATAATTCAAAAATTATACAATTTATTAATAATAAGGAATAAAAGAGAAATGCAGATCATACACACAACACATGAATTTTGTTGGAAACCCTCATGGGGAATAAACCCCACTCTCAAGCCTAAAAACATATGGACTAATTGTCCTATAAAATGATAAAAAAATATGAGACCTTTTATTGAACCAACGACTTCACAAGGAGCACCCACCCCTAAGTATGAACAAGAAGCCACTTGTTCTATATATTGAGCACCCACACAACACTTATGAAATAAATAACTCTAGAACTCTAATTGTATTTAAATATGATTAGAGAAACAATTTGCAATATCTCTCTTTTAATTCTTTACACACACTGAAACATGATAATATAATTAATGCATCTAAACATAAATTTAGATCACTCTAGAATTATTATCTTATCCTCAATCTTCTTTGTACTTTAGTCCATCCACTAAGCACACACCCTCTAATATCTTTTATTTTTTCTCTATCTTCTGCTCTCTCAACTTATACACTTCAAGTCTTAAAACCATTATCTTGGTCTTCACTCTTTATAGAGTCTTCATGAATATCAAATTATAGGTTGACCATAATACTTGTCTTAACCATTAATACATATATCATGCTAAGACATAGCTCAAGTTCATTGTCACAGGTTGGCCATAGCATCCATGGGTCACACTTAAGCAACTACTCCTTTAAGTTAGGCCTTAGTAACCATTATAGGTATCATGGAGACATATTACCCCTATATAACTTCATAAAGCAAAAAAATAACACAATATCACTTTAAAATACATGGGACCACTCCATATGACCTACATGACATCTTTTGGTGATTCTTCCTACCAAAAACCTCTTCTACTAAAGCAAAATTTACTCAAACATTATTCTATACTATGAATAAACAAATAGTCAAATTATAACTATAATAAATGAATCTATATGGATATTCAAAGCTCCAAACTAATTTTTATGTATATCCTTTGAAATTATCTACAACATTTCCTTTTACACCACCATCAAATTCTACAATATGCTCAAGATATGGAACAAAAACCCATCACTAGTTTTCTTTCACAAATTTGAATATTTAAATTCCAATGGTCACTATGTAAAGTGAAAATATTAAAACACATGTCCCATAGAAACATTAAAAAAATAATCTCTTTTGATCTCCTTGTGAGCTTACTATCTTTAACTCTTTAAATTTCCCCATTTATCTTCGATCCTTGCTACCAAGATTGAGACACTTGGAAATCCTGCATGTCTTTTGTGGACATTATTTATCAAACTCAATATTCTTATGCCACTTGGTAGTCATGTGTAAATTATGATCACCCTATTGACTTATTGAATTAGTGAACACCATTTATCTTTGATCTTTGCTTTTTAGATCAAGCCAATTGGCAACCCCACATACCTTCTGAGTATCCTTTGACATATTGACCTTATAGGCATTATTGGTCTCTATCTACATGATCTTATGCTCACCATTAGATATTTATCTATCATATTATATGATTTATATTATATATATTTAATTCTCACCATTATATTAACTCTTGAAAATTTGGCTAAGTATAGAAACCATTGCAATTTGCTTAGAAGGCCAAATTTACACCTTAATAACTTTTACTACACTCAAATTTATGACTTAAAATTTGAACCACATGATAAAATTTCATATGGGAATCCATACATGAATAAAAATTATCTTTAAACATTCACATATGTGAAATATTATGTCATCAAACTACTTACTTAGCCTTATCTGTAAAGATCACTAATTGAACTTAGACACTCATATGACTACTATGATGAATTCCTTTCACTTCCAAAAGTAATATAAGAATTAATAACACACCATATGCTCTCTAAAACATGTCCATACCATAAATAACATTAACCAAATGCCTCACTAAGTCAAAAACCAAAAAACTATGTAAGAACATTGAAATACACTATCATTGTCATTCTAACACACATGACACCTCATCAACATCCTTGATCACCTTGGAGACATAATTTACAACTCTCCAACAAATAAATATTTTTTAATTATATAATATATGATGATATACTCTTTCATTTCCTTTCTCTCTTCATCTGTCTCAAACCGATCTTTAGCTTTCTTTGCTCTACTAGCCCATTTCATGGATTGATTAGGTCTTCTGACCTTGATCCTTTCCTATAGAACTTCTATTAGATATTCATTATATATATGATAGTTTTTATGACCTCATTATGATCACAAATGATCTATGCCATTCTCTTATTCTACTCTTCTCTTGCTCTCTTATCAGACTCTTAGTATCCCCTCTTCTTTTCATCTAAGCATACCAAAAAAAGGCCTAACTACCTTACTTTAAACAAGTCATTTGATCATATCCTTTTAGGTCAGCTATGTTGGAGGTTTGTCTATGATGTATCCAAGGTGTCTAAGGATGTTGATGAGGTGTTATGTGATAGAGAATGATAATCACAAAGTGTGATTCAATGTGATTTAGTGTTCTTGAATGGTTCTTTAGTGTTTAATTTAATGAGGCATTTGATGGATGATATTATTTATATAGACATGTTTCAGAGACCCTATAGGATTTTATGAGTGATTAAAGTGCTCATGGAAGTGAACATAATTAATTAGAGCACCTAATTGAGTGTCTAGGTTCAAGAAGTCATCTTGATAGATAAAACTAAGAAAACATTTTTATGACGTTATATTTCATACATGTGAAGGTTTGAAAAGGATTTTGATACATGGATGGATTCACCTATGTGAGATCATATGGTTTAAATTTTAGGTCATGATGTTCAGCATAACAAAAGTTATTAAGGTGAAAATTTGGCCTCTCAGATAAGAGTTCACTATATTTCTATACTTAGCCAAATTTTGAAGAGAAGATATACAATGAGAGTTTAATTGGATCATAGATCTAATGGTGAGCATTTAATCTGACCAGATAAGGATCTAACAGTGAGTTTATGATCATATAAAGATCTAACGATGAACATCTAATCTGACAGATGAAGATCCAATAGTGATAATATGACTATGTAGTTAGATATCAATGGAATGCATTAAGTTAATAATTCAAAGGATGCTCAAATTGCAAATAGAAATAGTAGATGGAACAAATGCATTAACTAAATGGTACATGGTGTGAATAAGCCATGTAGAGCTTCCAAGTGGCACAATCGTGGGAGCTCAAATCAAAGATCAATAGTAAACATTGTAATATAAAGAATAGGTTAGTTATAAGGAAAATGATGGTGTGTATTTGTTCAAAGTTTCTAGGAAGCATGAGATGAGGTCAAAGTGTCCAATGTTTAAAGTGACCATTGGTATTTGAATTTAACAAATGAAAAACTAGTGCTCAGTGTTTTGCTTATATCTTTTGATCTAGGATGAATTTCAAAGTGATGTAAAGATAAAAATTGAATAAGATTCCAAGGTATATCCAAAGACACTAGTTAAAATGTTTTAATGTTTGTACATTCAAATATATTAAGCTCTAAATTTTACTATGTTTGACCATGTAATGCAAGTGACTTGAGAAGGATAATTGAGTTGTTCTTGATAATATTTTGATGTTTTAAGATGATTTAACTATTGGAGAGTGTTGTAGATTCCATGAAGACTATTTGTGTGAATTTTAGATTTTGACCAATCCATATTCAGTGTGAAAAATTACTTAAAAGATGAATATTTGTTCATTCATGGTGTTACTATGTATAGAATAGTGTTTAAGCAATCTATGCTTTAGCAGAAGAGTATTTTGGTAGGAGTATTCATTTGAATATTTTTTATAGGTTAAATGGAGTGGACCCATGTATTTAAAAGTGACATTGTGCTCTCTTCTTTTCTCGATGGAGTGATAAAATGGTAATAGGTCTCCATGTGACCTATAAGGACTATGAAGGCCTAATTGAAAGGTGTAGCTACTTAAGAGTGACCAATGGATGATATGGAAAACCTATGAGGATGATATTGAGCTATGTGTTAGCATGTTAGATGTATTAAACATTAAGTTAAGTATATTAGCTAACCAAGATGGGTTAAAGGTAGAGATTGGTATAAGTACAAGGTCAAATTGGACTAATTATGCTAGTTGTGCATGTGTGGATTCAAGGGAAGGAGAGAACCTTTGAAAGAGAAGGAACAGTTGAGTTAGGACCATCAAAGTGAAAAAAATATTAGACATGTTTATATGATCAATTTTATGTAGGAGGAAACATAAGTCATTGGAACTAATGAGCCTAGGTAGTTTGAGCAAGTTAGCCCTAGAGGCAACTTGAGAGAGATTGGAGGTGAAGAGTGTAGATAAAGGTGATCATCATCAATTGAAGAGTAGAAATAGGTATTTAATTTGATATATTTAGGTATCTAAGTGGGCGCTTGGTTGCCTAGGGGGTTAGTTCCTCCTTTTAAGGTAAATATTGCTAAATATCTAGTTGTAGTAGGTGCTTAGCTAGACATGGGTAGTACCTCCTTATGGGATTGGTGTCTCACTAAACTAAGGGATGGATGTTCCTTGATTAGTGGGTGATATTATAAATTTTGGATATTTTTTTATAATATTATATTCCATCTTTCAAGTTTTAGTGTGTTTTATCCCCCAACAGGGTTTTGCACATATATGATGTGTTCATGTGATGTATGCTCTTATGTATGATTTTGATGTATGTGATTTCATGTTTATGTTTTTTGATCAAGATTTATTTATGATGAATGTTTAATATTTAGTAATTGAATTGGATTATCTATCATCACTGATTCAACCCCCTCTCAATGATTGTACCTCTAAAAATAAGTATTAGATCAAGACCTTCATTTCAAGTTTAACTACTTAAAGGTGATCTAAGGTACTATATGGATAAGAAATTGAAGAAAGAGAATCAAGAGTTGAAGGATCAAGTGGAGGATACTTATGCATGTCTAAAAACAATAAAATAAAAGTGAAATCAACTCAAGGAATTTTTAGAAAAGTGCAGAGGTAAGATAAGAGAGTATGATCAAGAATAAGCTCATAATAAGATCATGGCCTCAAAATTTAAGGCTATTATATATGAGTGCATAAAAATCAATAAGGATTTAGAATCCTTGAAATAAATCTCAAGATCAAAATATGATAAAGATAAGATCAAAATTCTTGAGGATTAATTAAGGATTATAAAGATAAATCTAAGTTCAAAAGAGGAAGAATTTAGACATCTTAAGACCCAGTTAAAAGAGAAAATGCTGAGTTGAGTTCAAAGCAAGGTGATCATGATGATTTAAAGTCCAATATTGATTATATAAATATTATTAAATAGAAATCATATATAATGAAGGATGACATGGCTAAAGAAGCTAAGAGGGATAAGGAGACTATCCAAGTTCTCAAAATTTAGTTAGACGATACAACTTCAAGTATGAGAGTTAAAGAGGATGAGAGCATTCAATTCAAAAAATATATAGATTCATTAAAGGATGAGCATGATAAATTTTATGTCAAGAAACAAGGCTAAGAAATAACAAGAGAGGTCAGATCAAGATAAGAAGGATGCAATCACCAAGTGCAATATGAGAAGACATATCAGGAAACCAAATGTTATAAGGTATGCAATTTCATTTCATGGTTAGTACTTTAAATTTAAGAATTTCGGTTATAAGGAAATAAAATATAGAAGGAAGATCAACTGGTTAGCTAGAGGTATGGATAATGTAGTTTTCTATAATTTTCATGACATGGGACATATTCCTAGATTCTCCCCTAGAATGTATGGGAAAAGACTAACCCAGGTATGGAGACCTAAGACAATCAAGCTTGATAATAATGAAATTAAGATTCAAGTTGGTATATTTCCTAAGATTTATAATATTCATCAATGAAAAAGTATGAATGATGTTAATTGTTTCTATTTTCATCAAGTTAGTCATATTTAAAGATATTGTAAAATTAAGCTCTCAAGTCATAATAAGGTGTACAAAGCTCCTAGTGTGAAAGGAAGAGGTCGTAAATGGTTATGGAAACCTAAGATTATTAGGATATATTATATTGACCCCAAAGATGGTTTGTTTTCCATGATAGACAAGAAGGAAAGTCAAGATATTTTGTTGTCTACACTAATTAATAAGTTTGAAGCAAATAATGAAGTCAAGGATCCATTTAAAGTTAATCTGGTGATGAAGTAGGATTAAAATTCAAATGAGAGTATGGAAATATGTAAGTATCATAAGTTTTGGGACTTTTATTCTCACTATGTCAAAGAGGTGTCTTTCTTTAAGCTTTAAGGAGATACTTTACAAAAATATGAAGCATGGTGGATGTTAGTTGAATTTTAGTTGATGTTTCAGGAAAAGAAAGGTATTTTTAAAGTGTACTTGGATAAGTTGAAGAAATGATTTCTATATAACTTCTTTAAAGTCTTGCGATGGAATGATTCAAAATATATATTCAGGGACAGTGATCCTAAAGTCAATTTTTTGGTCAATGTTTGGTGGATTGTCTAGTTGGTCAATATGGTGAAGAATGAAGCTAAGTATGCAAGGTTTACAAGTATGGAATTTAATTTTATAGGTGTTTGATCAAGGATGATGAGTTTTCATGATGTTATTTTTGCATAAGGTATGTTCATATTGTTTTAGAGTGATCAATATATGTTTAGGGTTTTTGGTCCTAAAGATAAGAACTTGTCAGTTTCTGTTTCTTAAACTGATTGATTAAATGTTGAAAGACTAAAGGCAAGGTTGATATATAGTATAAGGAGAATGTTTTTTCACATTTTTGATATCATATATAAGGTCTAAAATTTTTATATATTTCAAGTTAAGTATGCCATGGAATTAGGGGGAGCTAACTAATATAGTTTGAAAGGCTTAAAGAGCTATACGTAATGTGAGGGGAAGTATGTGTGAGATGTTTTAGTCATGTTAGAGATATGAATAGTTATACTATAGATGTGAAATAAATAATGTTGATATGATGACTTGATAAAACCAATTTAGGTGCTTTGATAATGTATTGAATCCTCATGCATAAACAAAGCAGGGGATTTGTAGATGGTCTAGTCTGAGGATCAGAGGACTATGTAGTATATTTGAGAGAGAAGGTATGAATGAAATTATGTTGATTGATAATTATTATAAATGGTATAAATATTATAAAAAGGGTGCCTAAGCTCAAGTGACTTAGGGGGAGTCCCTCTTAATGTTTTCAAGGTAAGTTCATGCAATTTTTGATGTTCATATATGTTCTATCTTCATAGAAACTATGGATGATCAAAGAAGAATGTAATCATGGATCATGTTTGAAGAATCTCAAGGTAATAAGAGGTATGAAAAATTTTAAGGTGATTATGTATCATATCTTATAAGTAGTCCTTTCCTATTATTGGTCCTTTAAGTATTTTCAGCTCTATAGGATTAGGAGTTGAGCCCACTTTATCATTGTGTCAAAGGGGGAGAAAGTTCTTGAAGAGATAAACAAGGTCTGTGCATAATATTTGTATTTATGTTGACATTAATGAAAAATGGGGATATTGTTTTAGGTTTGTCTATGATGTCTCCAAGGTGAACTAGGATGTTGATGAGGTGTCATGTGTGCTAGAATGACAATGACAAAGTGTTATTCAATGTACTTTAGTGCTTGACTTAATGAGGCATTTTATGGATGATATTTTTGATATGTAAATGTGGAGACCCTATGGGATGTTATGAGTGCTTAGAGTGATCATGGAAGTGAATGAAATTCATCAAAGTAGTTAATTGAGTGTATAGGTTCAAGAAGTCATCTTGATAGATAAAGCTAAGTAGTTTTATGACATTATATTTCACCCATGTGAAGGTTTCAAGATCATATTGATACATAGATGGATTACCTTATGTGATGAGATCATATGGTTTTAATTTTAGGTCATGAGGTTGGTCATACCAAAAGTTGTTAAGGTGCAAAGTTGGTCTCTCATATAAGATTTCATTATGTTTCTATACTTAGCCAAATTTTCAAGATAATATCTATGGTAATAATTTAATTGGATCACAAATATAATGGTGAGTTTTTAATCTGACTAGATAAGGGTCTAAAAATGAGCGTATGATCATAAAAAAATCTAACAATGAGCATATGCTATGACAAATGAAGATCCAATGGTGAGTGTGTGATTATGTAGTTAGAGATCAATGGCATGTGTTAAGTCAGTAAGTTAATATATGATTAGGTTGCATGAAAAAATGCCAAGTGGCACAGACTCATTTACTAAATGGTATAAGGTGTGTAGAAGGCATGTAGAGCTACCAAGTTGCATAATCATGGGAGCTTGTATAAAAGATCAATGATGAACATTGTAAGATAATGAACAAGCTAATTCTAAGGAGATTCATAGTGCATATTTGTTCAAATTTTCTAGGAAGCAAGAGATGAGGTCAAAGTGTCTGATGTTTAAAAATGGTTGTTGGTATTTGAATTTAACAAAGGAAAAACTAGTGCTTAGTTTTATGCTAATATATTTTGATCTAGGATAAATTTGAAGGTGATGTAAAAAGTAAGGTTGAAGAGGATTCCAAGGAAATTCCAACAACACTAGTTATAATTTTATAATGTTTGTATTGTCAAATATTTCAATCTTTAAAGTTAACTATGTGTTTGACCATGTTTTACAAGTGACCCGAGAAGGATAATTGAGTTTTTATTGATAGTATTTTGATTTTTTAAGATGATATAACTAATAGAGAGTGTTGTAGGATATATGAAGACTATATGTATGAATTTTTTAGGTTTTACCAATCCATATTTAGTGTGAACAATTTCTTCAAAGTTGACTATTTGATCATTCATAGTGTTACTATGTATAGAATATTTTTTAAGCAATTTGTACTTTAAAAAAAGAGTGTTTTGATGGGAGTATTCATTTGAATATTTATTAAAGGTTATATAGAGTGGAACCATGTATTTTAAAGTGATATTTTGTTTTTTTTTCACTTAATGGAGTGATAAAAGTGTAATAGGTCTCCATGTGACCTATAAGGGCTACTAAGGCCTAATTATAATGTGTAGTTGTTTAATTATGACCCATGGATGCTATGTCTGACCTGTGAGGATGGTATTGGCCTATGTGTTATTATGTTAGATATATTAAATATTAATTCAATCATATTTTCCAACCAAGATGGGTTAAAATAAGAGAGTGGTATAAGTACAAGGTCAAATTAGACTAATTGTGCTAGTTGTGCATGTTTGGATTAAATAAAAGGAGAGAACCTTTGAAAGAGAAGGTAAAAGTCAATTAGGACCATTAGAGTGAAAAAAAATCATACATGTTTATCTTATCAAGTTTATATAGGAGGACACACAGGTCATTAGACCTAATGAGCCTAGAAGAGGTAGTTTGAGCAAATTAGCCCTAGAGATAGCTTGAGAGAGATTAGAGGTGAAAATTATAGACAAAGATTATCATTATCAGATAAAGATTAGAAATAGGTGTTTAAGGTGATATTATTACATATATTAGTGGGTGATTAGTTTCCCAAGGGATCAGATCCACCTTGTAATGTAAAGATTGATAAATATCTAGTTGTAATGGCTACTCATTTAGAGAGGGGTAGTAGCTCCTTATGGGATTGATGTATCACTAAACTAAGGGATGGGTATTCCTTGATCAGTGGGTGCTAGTCTAAATGTTAGGTCTTAATGGGTTCTATCCCCAAAGAGGGTTTCCCACATATATGATGTATGCTAATATGTATGCTTTAGATGTATGTGATTTCTTGTTTATGTTGCTTGATCAATACTGATGTATGTTGAGTGTTTAAGAGTTGGGAATTAAATTAGATTAACTAGCATCACTAATTCAACCCCTCTCTCAGTGATTATACCTCTAATAAGATATACATTAAAATCACTTAGGTTAACCATGAATAGGTTAAAACATATTAGAATAACATGAATTCATCATAAATCAATCACTATAATAGTTTATACATACATAAATTCACCCTTACTCCTCTTTTAGGCTTATGGAGACCTAATAAGCCTTCTCAACAATATGTTACCCTTTGATCCTACTTGAAGCTTATCAAAACACCTCACATGGTAGGAACATAACATAAGATACTCTAATATACCTTATCCAAATTCAATTTAGGTCTTGAAAATATTTTATGTCTAACTACCACTTGAACCCTTATTCAAATCATTGATTATAAAAGGCTTACACATATATAGAAACTCTTCCTTGAATAACTGAGGCATATACTCAATTTTTACAAACAACCATGAAAAAACTTATATATTCATAATACTTATGACCTAAAGTCATCACCAAATTAATTTTACTATTCAAATCAGGGTAAATAGGCTTAGACACTCCTCTATAAGATGTTCACTTAGAACTACCAACTAACTCCAAAACATAGTCAAGGAAACATGAACATGTGACACATGATTGAATATATTTAATGGATTTAATGCATGTACAAGATATTAAAAATTCCTTATATCAACTTAAATTAGTTAGATCATAAGATCTAGTGAGAACTATTGGTCTTATAGACCAATCTTCTGACCTTCTATTACATAGACTCTACTCAGCCAAATAAGCCATTTTGGCTTTAATGTTCCAACCTCTTACACTAAATTACAAGATTTTAAAAATCATGGATAGATATTTCAAGACCCAAAAAACATCATCATTCATTTCAATGCATCATTCTTACATGAAAACACATCATGAAACATATTCTCACTACTGCCTAATTTTTTCACTATCTGCACCACTAGGTTTGTTCAATGATTAATCAAATTGAATAATCGAATTCACATAAATGAGATATGGAACATATATAGAAACCTTAAATAAAATTAACTAAAATTCTCACACTTTTATATTCATCCATCAAAAAACTTTGACTTGATCAAGGTTTTCTATTACAATAAATCTTCAAAAGATAAGTACTTTTTTGTATAGTCTTCTCATTCACCTAAGAACCCAATCACACCTAGAGATGCCTGGGAGAGTTTAATTCAACTTGTAATAGCTTATATAATTATATAAAACCATTATGACCTCTTTTGAACAAGATATTAAACATCATATCACACTTAGGTTCTTATGAGGGTTTAGACTAACTTCTAGTCTTAATGATTATTCATAAAATTTATCTCCTCTTTCCAACAACCAACACTTGTAACTTTGATATATAACCATTAATAATCTACCATGAAAAAATTATGACATCTTGTAGCTACTACACATACCAATGAACACTTAGAAAACCTTCTCAGATAGATAACTCTTTATTTTATGCACTCAAGAAACCTTGAAATACTTTTCAAGTATTTGTTTTGCAAACCAAGTCCTAAAAATTTATGAAATTACTTAGAAAAACTTGAATCACCTCTAGAAATTTTATTATTCTCACCCATGTCATGAAAACTGATCTTGTTACCTTATTAGCAACCATATTTCTTCTTTCTTTTTAAGCCTTAACCTACAAGTCTTATTAAGCCTTGAATCTAACCTTATATCCACTCTATAGACTCCACCTTAGAAATCACCTATCTTATAATGCCTCTTTTGTATGCTAAATTAAAATCATATATTCACTCTTATTTCAATCTTCAATATAACTTCTTCAAATCTACTTACATATCTTCAAAGATTGACTGTAACATATTTGAAGCTACGTACATAGATATTCATAGCACACCGATCTTTGGATTTGACATTCTATTCATATTCAAGGTATTTAATGCCTTAGATATAACCTCAAACAATCTCACTCATGCTCAAACAATATCAAGTGTTATTCAGATCATTCTCATCTTTGTAGCTCATTTGAGGCATCTTTGGAGTTGCTTACACAAAAATTTAGAGCACACTTCTTCTTCTTTGAATCTCACTCATTTCATCTTGACACCTATAAATATTATCTCACGAGGTCTAAACAAATCATTACAAGATACTATACATTTTATATGTAGACCTATACTTACTCATGCTACTTTTAAAATATATCACTCAAACTAATATTAAAACATTCTTGAAATAACATTCTTCCATCACATCTACAACACTCATTATGTTGGAAATAGAAATCCTTTGCATACATACCTTAAGGCTTACTTGACCAAGAATTTATACCATAACCATAACCATTGACATTAACAATATTAGATTGACATTAATGAAAGAACCATGCATATCTATTAATACCTTTGACATCAATGACAACATTAAATATCAAATCTCAACACTAAATGGTAATTATCAAAAATCTCTTCCTTAATCAATGACAATGTTCAACAATCTGCCCCTTTTTCATTGATGGAAAACATAGTCAAAAAAATCTTTTAGCCACTTCTTGATGGAAATCATCTCTTAGACATGTTTGATGCATATTCTTTCTCCCTTTCTCATCCTTCTTTGATTGCCTTTTTCTTATCCTTTCTAATCTTTTAAAACTTCTCAGATATTTTTCCCATCTTCTCATCCTTTTATAATATTTCTAATCTTTCTCCTTCTCTTGCCTATTATCATATTTTATAAGTTTTTTGATCTTTCTCCCCCTTTGACATTAATGATAAAGGTCTTCCATAACTATCATATCATTCATAATGAACTTAGATTACAAGACCATTGTAACATATATCAATCTTAGTCAACTTACTTGAATAGCTCCCCCTCATACTAAGTATCCACCATGATTCTATTATCAATATATATCAAGGATCATCTATAAATACTAAAAACATACTCTTCTCCTCTTGTGAGCTGATATTATCTCTTAAAGACACTATATGACACACAGTCTTCAGAAACTATGGTAACCACTCTCAAAATTTTCTCAATCACATCATTTTATTAGATGATTCATCAATAAATCAAAAAATAGAGTCTATGAAACATATGAGACATAATCTCTCCTTAACTCTATGCATATCAAAAGCAATCAATCTCTTGATGAAGAACACACAACTACCAAGCTCCCCCTTAGACTAAGTATATCTTTTATCAAAGAACTAGGGACTTAAGACCACATACCTTTATTTGACATGGCTGAAGAAGATACCATACTCTTTGACCACACACATGGATATCCCATTCTTGATACCAACATATAAATATGGACTCCCCCTTTGTTTTCATAGATCAAGCTCAACCATATAAACAGATCTCAAAATCTTACCTCTTCTACCAATTTTAAAAAGTTTTACATTTTGTCTTCGAAGTGCCTTGAGTGTAACCTCATGATTCTATGGATATAAGAATGTCTCCATGAAGCTTAATGGAGACAACCACTTTTTCATAGGGAAATAAAACAACATGAACTCATGACATTCTTACATATAAATAGCTTTACCATGCTGAATATTCTTCAACATCCTTTTGTACTCGATTGGCTCTTTAGGCTTGATCTCATCATTAACATTGTCAACCTTCTTGTTTTCTTTGACTATATTGTCAAAACATGTAGACAACAAGTATTCTTGAAGTCCTTTAATTTATTTCTTATATATATCAGAAAACATCCCACCTTGGTTTATGGGTTGATCATGACTCACCTTGTCATTATTATTAAACTTAGTCAAATCTTCATTCTTACTTCTATAATCAACCATATGACAATCAAGACTTTTATTATCTTCTAAAATTTGGCTAGAAACCACTATCTATACTCTAAGCTTTCAAAGATTCTTCTTATTTAGTATTTTTCTCCACCTTCACCTTATCCACAAGGTTTGTCTTTTGTATCCATTTCTTAGTGGCATGACTATGAACCTTCTTGTCTTGATTGAATGATGTTCTAGTTCTATTAAGACATAATATTATAATATTCCCTACATAATGATAGCTATAATAGACCACCTTATACATACCATTTGACTAATAATGACTATGATCTCTCATTAACCAATTGCTTATCCTTCCATAGTTTTACGAGTACTAATTATTGGAAACTCTTCTACATTATCTTGGTTTATGTCCAAACTGATTGCATGTAAAATATTAACCATTGAATGAAATATTATACCATGTAAAATTTAGCCATATGATAGGTATTTTGACCCTCTTGTCTTCAATATTATTCTTCTTAACTTGAGGTGCCTTCTTTTGATCTTCTTTGAATCCAAGACCTGTCTTGTCACTTATAGACTTTTGACTGCTCAGGATATCATCTAGAGCCTCAGTGCTCCTATCAAACATAAAAAAAAAATTACCTTAATATATACTTGATCCAACTTCTCTCTTATATATTCTATCTCAATTTCATATCTATTTTAGTCTTCTTCTTTAGAATTTAGGCTTGCTTCTATATTCTCATTCTGGGTTTCAACTTACTAGATGATCTCTTCATATTCTTTAGATGTGTTAGACAACCTTTTTTAAAATAATTCAATCTACTCCTCATAGTCCCAAAATAATGACTTTAGTTTCTTGTTTTTCTTCTTCACAATCTTCATCTCCTCTAGGGTACCTACCACTTTAGCTTTTTCATTGTCATAGTAGTTTTCTTCTTCTAATTCTAAGTCAATCATGAGATATTTCCCATTTGAACAACCCTAATTATTTGATTATATTCCTATGAATATAGTTTCAAAGTTTTCATATTCATATTCATTCATGTCATCTTCACTATTAGATATGTCTGAATCACTCACATCAGATGAATTATCTTCTTTTGTGTGGAATATATTCTTATTTCTGAATGTCCTCTTCTCTCCTTCATACTTTCTGAAACTCTTCTTACTCTTATAAGACCTATAGTATTTATTGTCTATATCATCAGCCTCAATCTTCTTCTTATGAGGACACTTATTTTTAAAATGTCCAATTTTTCCATAGTTGAAACACTTGAATGACAACTTACCTTTTTACTTGCCTAAAACCTATTCTTATATTTTTATCAAACATAACAATTAATTCATCACCATCAATGTCTAAACATAACTCATCTTTTTCCTTCTTGGTATTTTTATTCTTTTCAACCTTGAAATCAAATTCATTCTTGAGAGGTCTTACTTCATTTAATCTCATTTCATAGGCATCCAATCTTCCATGAATCCCATCCATCTGTAGCTTATCCAAATCTTGCATTTATTCTATTGTGCATACTTATAATCAAACTTTAGAGTTAATTATCAAAAAAAAAATTGAACAATAGTAGATTATTTCACTTCTTCACCCAATCCTCTAATGATGATTACAAATCCATTAACTCTTAATAGATAAGATGTAATGGATTAATCTTCATTCATCCTCAGTCTTTCAAACTATATTCTATGGGTTTACAATTTGGCCACTTTCACTTTGGTGTCTCCTTGATAGATGGTTTTTAATTTGTACCATATATCTTTGGATAAAACACAATGCATTACCTTTACTAGTTTTGGCTCTGACAGGCCACACAAGATGGAATTCATTACCTTGGAGTAATTTTTGCTATCCTTCTTACCTACTACATCTGTTGGTGTAATTCAAGGTGTAATATAGTCATTCAATTGACTACCAAATATCATGTCCTTGTGACATAAGATATATCTTATTTTTGACATTATATAAGGCATAGTTAGATGCATTAAATAATGGATCTTTACTTGTATAAAAACCTCCTTGAGATTGTTGATTAGTCATCCTTACTTTTTAGGATTTCCTTTAGGTTATCAATTATATTCTAAAGGACCTAATCTGATAGCAATTATTGGAAACAAAATGATTGAGAGGGTGGGGGTGAATTAGTCTTCAAAAAATTTCATTTAATTCCACTTAAATATTTATGAACCATCTTAACATGCATGTACATCATAGAAATCATAATAACAAAAAATAAGAGCATGAAACACATGAACACAAAATATAAGGGGGAAACCCTCTTAGGGAATAAAACCCACTGATGAAGCAAATAGACTACAATCCTATAAGACAAACATCAATCTTTAATTAATCACCCACTTAACTTGAAGCACCAACCCTAATATGTCAAGCACCAACTTGATATTATTTACCTAAGCACCAACTAAAAAAGGAGAACCAACCCCTAATTTAACAAACACTCACATGGATTTAGCAAGTTCTAACTTGCAAGGAGGCTTCAAACCCCTAGATAATTTAGCACCAACTCAACCGCCTAATTATTTAATCAGCTTCAAAAATAATTATTTATTATACAATATATGATGATATAATCTTTTAACTCTTCACTCTCTTTAACCCTCTCAAATTGATATTTATCTCTCTTCACTCAACTATCCCTTTTCATGGCTTGATTAGGTCTTCTGACCCTGATCTATCCTATAAATTTTTTCTTAGATATTCATGATATCTCTACTAGTTCACATGAACTCTTTTTGATTTCAAATGATTTATGTCATTTTATTATCCTATTCTTCTCTTTCTCTCTTAGCACACTCTTAGCATCCCTCTTTGCTTCTTCTAACATTACCAAAAACATGCCTAACTACCCTACTTTTATACAAGTCATTTGATCATATCCATCTAGGTTAGCTATACATTTAGATCACTTAGGTCAACCATGAATAGGTTAAAGAATATTATAATAACATGCCTTAGTCATGAATTAATCATTACAATAGGTCAGTCATATATCAATTAGCCCTTATTCCTCTTTTAGGCTTATGAAGACCTAATTGGCCTTGCCAAAAACATGTTACCCTTTGATCCTTATTGAATTTTATCCAAAAACCTCACATAGTAGGAATATAACATAAGATACTTTAATAGCACTTATCCAGCTTCACTTTAGGTCTACAATGCCTTTGAGTTCCAAATACCACTTAAACTCTTATTCAAATCACTACTTATAAAAAGCTTATGTATGTACAAAAACTCTACATTTAATGAGGCATAGAATAAATTTGGCCAAACAACCATGAAAATAAATTATATATTTAGTGTATGCACTAAATTATGCTCACCCCACTAATTATATTAATTATGCTAAATTTCACTAATTTAGTCTAATTTATATATTTATTAGCTAAAAACGCTAATAGCCTTATAACCCCCATCCCATTCCTATATCCTATAAACCTTATTCAATCCCAAAAATCAATTAATCTCCTCATTAAATGTCTAATAGAGCCTATTACCCACTAACCTACTTCCTAAGCCAACTAACCAATTTGAAATTACAAAATAATATATGTACCCAACCACCACCCTATTATAGCATCTCCTAAACCCTTAAACCCTATGGGAGATTTATAGAATTGGAGGATTCTAGAAATATTCCCTATTTTAGCATCCTCTAGAATTTTATAGTTTTAGAGATATCCATGTAATTAAAAATTCCATGGAAAATCCTTATCCATTGATCTCAATGGCTCAAATTTGAATTTGAGCCATTGATTTCTCCCCCAATGCCTATATAACCAAACTCTTCCTCCTCCTTTAGACCAACATGTAAATACATCAAATTTTTTATATATTTCATCCAAAACACCTTTTTTCATCCATCCATAAACCCTATCAAAATCATCTAGTCATTTGAAAGCCATGATTAACACTAAACAAGAAATCTAAAATTTTCAAATTTGGGCATCAAACAATCTATTTGAAATCCTGGAATGGAGCCATAAGGAGGTAAAGTGATGGTAAGAGTGTTATTATTATACTAATTCCCTCATTTATCCATTCTTATTAGTGTGTTTAAGTTTTAGGTTTTTATTACTAAAATTAGTAATATAGGTTAAATATAAAATTTAGTGCACATTTTTTGTGACTACAGTGGGAGATTACTTTCTTAGTTAACATTATAAACTTATTAGAAGTGATTTTAATGCTTTTATTATAAACTATATGTTAATTGAAGCCTAGATTTTAAATTTTGTAATGTATAAGTAAATAACAATCTTTCACTAGTATTAGTGGTAGTATAGTTATGATTTTGTAGACTTAGTACTGATTTTGTCAACTAACCACTAATAGTTAAGGTTTTTGCAGGCTTTTGATTTTTTACAAAACCATAACTTTTCAAGTTGTGATTATGCTTTGGTAGTCATAAATTTTTTAGTTTTATTCACCATTCTACCACAGTCAGTAGTTAGGGGTAGATTTGTAATCTATTATTACTAACCTCCTTATATAGGTATTTTTTTTTATCTATCTATACTTATTTGTGTGTAGGGTAAGGAATGGGTCAACTTTAAATTTAGTAATTTATACATTAGATGAAAAACCGTGATTTTGATAATTGTGAATTCACACTAGTATTAGCAATTTGTCAGGTATAATCATGACTTTGTAGAACTTAATTTTACCTCAGACTGATTGATAATTACTTGAAAATAGAAGTTTTTATAGACCCCTATTATTATATTTTTTAATCTAGGAAGGGTATTATAGTCCTTGGTTAAAGGAAGAAGGACTTTAAATCAAACCTTGAAAATTTCACCATCAGCTAAAAATCATGACTCTAGGATTAGTGACTTTGACCTTGAGTAGTGATTTTTTCCACATTATAAAATTGGTAAAATCTTGATCTATCCACTTTATAGATTAAAAATAAGAGGATTTAAATTTATGAAGAGAAGGTTGTAAAGTTTTTGACCTAAAATAAGGCTAATTTTATCATCCTAAACATTTTTCAATATAGTTATTTGGACTTAACCACCTACCTATAGAGGGGTTCTTACAATTTTGTTTCTATGTACAAGATTAATAAAGGGTAGAGGAAGCCCAACAAAAACATAAAATACCATCTCATAGACCTATTTTAAGCTTTTATTCAAAACCAAAAGTATTATACTTGTAAATTTGTCTTGGTAGTCATGATTTTGTTAGTTCTTGTCATTAATTTGTATTCATATAGGCAATAGGGTAATTTAGGTTATCCAGATAGCATTAGACTTAAGTAAATTTTAATAGAATTAGGATATATAAATAATATCATTTTATTTATTTCATTTATTAGGATAAGAAAACATTTATAAGTAATTGACATAACATAGTTTATACATCTTCCTATTTTATATTCATCTGAGTACAATTTTGGGCTAATCTATCTTGTAATTAATTTGATAGCCTAGTTATCATAGTAACTATTGTCACTTGGATTTTCAGCATTTTAGGAGACGTAAAATACCTCCAAATACAAGTGACATAATAGAAGCACCTCTAGGCTTGTGGGCAGCCTAAGGATGAGGTGAATCTCTAGATAGGGCTAGCTCCCTTGATGTATCACTTTAGATTCCAACTACACCTAAAATTTGGGGGGTGAAAAGGGAGAGAAATAACTGAAATAAACCTATTATAAGTGAGTGGTACACAAAATTAGATTATGAATTCCTACGAATAACATGTTACACGTGAAATCAAGGGATAGACTGAACATACACTTCTCCAATCTACATCTTCTCACATCAATGTTACATTATGAGGTTATAGATGAATGTGAAAAGATAGGAAGAATATAAAAGATGAATTTTAGGTAAATAATTAATATAATAACTCACTAAATCCTTGACATATATTATAACACTTCACATTCCCTACAAGAAGAAGCTTTCCAACTACAAATAGGGTGAAAGAATGAGACCACATGCTAAGGAATCCATAGTCTTCACTAAGAAAGATTCATCATCAAAGTAAAACACACTTATAAATATCAATGAAAAGGTTAAAATTATTTAAATTATTGATCAAATGGTATGAAAATGAGTAGGGCTTCACCATACTCAAGAGGAGCATAGACTACAATGTTAAAATGGCTAGTTCTTATAGAACTTGAAAGAGAGAGAGAGAGAGAGAAGAAGAGAGAAGTCCAAGGGTCACAAGGACACTTGTAAAGCTGATAAAATTAGTTAATTTTTCATGTGAGTAGGTTATAGTATTAACCATGTAATTAAAATAGGTGAAAATTTTAATCCAAGTCATATACCTCATGAATAGTGGCTTGAAACTCCTCATTTTGGCTCAGAAATATGCCTTCATGATTTGGACCTATTTGAATGAATTATAACTAATTAGGAATATTTAAAATTATTTTAATGGATTGTAATTAATTCATAAATTCATTTCCATTAATTGGTTACATTCTTGGTCCTCTGGCATCATCTAAAAAGGATATATCATCATCGAATGTCCAAAAACTCTTTCTTCATGTACCTTGCACACTTGTCTTCAAATTTGGCATCATTTTCTCAATAAAATAAATGTGATGGATGTTATGAAATATATAAAAACCCTAAAAATCCTTATAATCATGAGGGACACCTTAAAATTACCTCACTTGAAGATTTCTACCCTTCTCACTAGCTTGTCTAATATGTCAGTTTTGACTAGATGAGATGAGAGATCCTATTGGAGAACTTAATATTTATTTTGAGGAATTAAATTAAAATGGGGAGATATAAAAATTATTAATATTTCTCCCAAAGTTTTTTTCACTTTTAGACTCCTCCTATAACCTACATAACACAAAAAATGGTAAAAAATACCCTATTTCTCACCCCTTCTGTATGAGTCCATATAGCAAAAATCATGTGAGGGATCCTGAGTGAACTATCTAAAATTTTAAATATTTTTAATTTTAAAAATATTCCATAAAGTCATATATCCAACTCCATTTTCTCCATCAAGTCTCTAGCAAAGGTTTTCAAGGGTTTTACGCCTGTTTGACCTCTTAAGGTTTGTTCATAAAAAACTAGACATCCAAATTTAAAAATAACTCCACAAACATGGCCTTAAAGACCCATAATATTATCCTATAACTCATTTTTCATCCATTAAATGCCTCATGAAAGATATGAGCATCAAAATTTGACCAATCAAGCTCTTTTCACCTTCTTTGCAATTCTGAGTTGATTTGAGGTCCCAAAAATGGTTTTCACTGGTTTTTTATACCTTATAATGGATTTATAACCTATTATTTGACCACATGAACATTTTTTAATATGTTTTAATTTATATATCATGTTATAAATGTAAATGGCCTCTCATTTGGAATCTAGGCTTTACCATGCCTAGTAAGCCTCTCTACAAAATTGAGAATTTTGAGTATCCTACTTGGATTTTCCAATCTATGAAATGTTTATATTATTTAATTAGGTATTTTAAAACATTAAATACATATATATATATATTTCCTAATAATTTTTTTTTACTCTTTTACCTCTAAACCACAAGACTACATGGTTATGCACCTAGGGAAGTGCCCTCTGTATGAGATAAAATAGAGGGCACTTACCCTATTTGTCTAGGAATAAGAATCATATAGTGTGTTTATATAGGTTTTAATATCCATATGGATAAAATTTTATATCCTTTTAATCTCATATGGCCTTCCAAAATCACAAAAACCCAAATAAACTATTAAGTAAAGGTTGTGTGCAGGAGATTCCAAAGTGGACTGTATGTTGTTTTCATATGACATGTTGGAGATATTTTATTTATTTGTTTAAATTTTTAATAGATTATAGAGACTTTATATATAAATTTATAATAATTTACCATACCATTTACCCATCTATCTTCTAAAAGTTGAAGACAAACTGTATATAGGCAGACTATGCAAGTTTAAAGACATGGACTATATATTGCAAGTTTAGAGTCACTTTTTAATTATTTTCCATGATATGAGGATATATTTATGTCATGTATATCATTATGAGTGTATTTTAAGTTTTTTAATTAATTTAAATATCCACATACCCTTGTCCACAACTTGAACTCTCAAAATTGTGTATACAAACTTTGACTGTCCTGCTCAAAGCACTACTCCTATAGGTGGAGTTACCTAGTTAAACCTTGAACATGATAATAAAATACTCAATTTTAAGGTTTCAAGGCTAATTTTTAATTATTTAGGTTAATTTTCCTAATCTTCATTTCATTACACATTATGAGTACAATCTTCCTATTCTAAACTATAATAGTCAACTGACTATGTTTCTTGCCTTTGGGCCCTGATTGTAGGTGTATGCAACAAGGTTTTTGGAAGAAATTTTGTCTAAAATATATATCATTATGTCCTTGATATCTTAAAATTATTTTTCATTCACATTAATTTTTAATAAAATAAAAAATTGTATCCACAAGACCTCCAACCTCACCTTGGTTAGTCAATGCATTTCCTTCTTCATTTATAGTTGTGTACATTAGTTGTAGATGCTATGTTTGGGTCTAATTTAGGATTAGAGTGTCTTGTTTTCCTTAATGGATCATTAAATAATGGTGGAGTGTATGTTTTACTTAAACTATTTTAAAACCTCCTAAAGTCCTCAAAACCTTCCCTATGCTTTCAATGTTTGACAAGTACTCTATTCACCGTAGATAACACTGAGTGATTTCAGTGTCCTGAAGAACAAGTTGAGAGCTATTAAAAACTATCTCCCTTTATAAAAAATCACTCTTATGTTGTAATTTTTTATACCTATGTTATATATTGAGGATGAGTGTACTTATAGGTCTTGGGGCTCAATACAAAATTGTATAGGAAACTTCAAAAATGCGCCTAGACCTTTGTTTTGACTATTTTGGGAAATTGTCACAAGTGTGCTCCAAGACCATTTTTTGATTTTATAGTTTCTCAAACCTGATTCCACCTTATTAAAATTTATGAACAAATTTATTTTTTCCATTCAAACATCATAGGATGTGCAAACATGTTTTCATGCTCCTCCAACTAATGGCAAGTCATACAACTACTTTAGATGACCATTTTGTGCATTTGCTTGCTCTCTTAGATCTTGAAATAGATTTTAAAGTTGGATTTGAAATTTTATATGAATTCAATAAATATATTAGTAATAAAACATCACTTAACTTCCCTCTGGAACCATAACATGGAAGAAAACCTCAATAATTAGAAGAAATGATTGTAACTTCACTCCTTCACTCTTCCTTGAAAACTTAGTTAGTTAGCTCATAAAATCAAATATAAATATAAAAATAATAATTTATAACATGATAAAATGGATTAAAAATCCTTTGAAACCAATTTAATCAAGTTATTTGTATGAACCTTCCTAATCAAGAGCAAAACCTACAAGGTGCAAAGGTAAGCGGGCAAAAAAATAAAGTCATCTTCATGAGGATGGTTCATGAAGCACAAGCCACCATTATTAAAAGTAATTATACTAAAATTAATTTATATAATTTTAATACAACCTCCCATAATCATTTTAATTTAAACCTCTTTAGCTATCCATACTGAGCAAAAACATGAAAGTCACTTCTGCTTGCCAAGAGTACTAAAAAAAGGAGTAGAATAGTTTTGACCCAAAAATGGTACTTTCAGAAAAAAAATGTGTAAATAATATTGGGGAAGATAAAGATACATACCATGATAATTTCCCATGTGTCACACTTCCTAAGGAGTCACAAAAGTTCCAAACTTCTTTTCCTCAAGAAAACTACCCTTTTTCTGAGGAACCTACCATCTTTCAGTTGGTTTTAGTTACTTAATACATCTTATGACACATGGTACATGACATAATATTTATGTTTTTACACCTTCACACTTCCCAATAAATCCATATGAGTCATTAAACGCACCTTTTTTTACCTCAAAATGACCCAAAATGACCAAAGAGACTAAAATAACTAATGATCAAGGCTAGTAAAACATTAAGTGACATTAATTAACCTATAAAACACCTTGTGACATATTTATTAGACCCATAAAATTATTATAACTCAATTTTTTACCTCAGGGTGCCCCAATTTGACCTAAAAGTCAAATTTGGTCAAAAAATTGGTGACTCATAGGGGTAGCATGCATGCTATACCAACTAACCCATTAGCCTCATCAGTATATTAAGTTTAGGAGTCAATTAAAGTTTGAGACAAATAAGAAGGATTTGACCATTGAACATCAAGATATGACCACTAAGTACCTCAACTACACAAATCAAAGGACACACACACAATAAGATAACAAATAAAAAAGACACCCATATGCTCAAAGCACTTAGGAAAAATAGGAAGCAAATAATTATATACAACTCAATAACTAAGTGTAACTCCCTCTTAAATCAAAGGGGAATTTTTAATACTTCTTTGTTTCATGACATGAAGGATTTAGTAAGAGATATAGTATTTTGTCCTTTAGCATTGATGCCTCCATCTTCTTCATGGTGTTTGCCAACTCTATTGGCATGAGGTTTAATGAGAACCCATGAACTTAATCTTTGATGTGAAATTTTTAAAATATGATAGTCCTCTTAACATTGACATCATCATTCATGTCTACAACTTCTTGTACACTAGCATCATCAAATGACTTCATGACAACAAGTCTTTGACCAATAAAATTACCTTCATATTTATGTTTATAAAATTACTCACATATGGCATTGAACTTTTTACATAAATATTTAAATCTTATTCCTCATGAATGTCATCTTTAAGATATATTTCCTTTACCTTGGTCTCATGAGAATCTCTTAGGACTGCCACTTCTTGAGGAGTGACTTGAAAATTTTCTCCATCCTTGATAGCACATTCCACTTCATGCTTGAGATGGTCATTTACAACCTCATGATTAGACATGGAGTCTTCTTCAAATACCTCTCTCTTCAAGTCTTGGCCATGTTTCTCATGAATACACATTCCCTCAAAAATGGAGGCATTAGAGTCTACTTCATGGACACACATCCCTTCAAATATGGAGGAAAAATCTTATAGATTGTCCTTTTATTCACAAATGGGAGTCCCTATGGTGATTTATTATTAATAATCACTCATGATATCTTCTTGATCATCCATGTATTGAAATTGATCTTCCTCACTTGATTCTCTCAATATAGTCTTTTTCTCAAGAGGGGGTGAGGTGCAAGGTTGATGGATAGGCTCATGGATTTTAGGTGAGGGGGATGGAATATGAGATGTACTGGAAGGTGAAGGAGTTGGAAATGGAGTGTGGGATGAAGTATAAGGATTATTAATGTGTTTGGAAAAGATAAAACACTATTAAGCTCATATGGAAGTGAATTCTTGGGTTGATCAAAAATAAAAACACCTATATAATCAAGAGTTATCTCCCCCCGTACTATTGAGGTTGATAGGCATCATGATATGAATGATAGGGCTCATATTAGGAATAATAGAGAGGTGTTCCTTGATAGGTTTCTTGGTATCCATTCTCATAGGGTTGTCCAACAACATGGTGTATATATGGAGTTGCAAATGAATGGTTATAGGGCTGCCATGGATCATAAGATTGATAGCCATTTTGATAGGTCTATTGAAGGGTAAAATGTGGTTCATAGCAAAGATGATAAGAATGTTCATGATAGGAGTATTGGACATAATTATCCATATCAATATCATATGTCAAAGGAAATATAAAAATTGATCCAAAAATTTCAAATATATATATATATATATATATATATATATATATATATATATATATATATATATATATATATATATATATATATATATATATATAAACTTCTTACAACCAAAATTTATCATCCAAAATTTATCATTTGGAGTCTCCATTAGTGCTTGGATAGATGCCTCCAAAGGCTGATTGTTGAATTACCAAACTAAAAATATTTCAACCTCTTAGACTAAGATTCCCAAAAATCATGAAAAAAACTATTGTCACTTATATTTTAACCCATTGAGAAGATTGAAAATCTCTCCTCATCCAAGTGGCACAATGGAAACATCTTTAGGCTTGTGGACAGCCTAAGGATGAGGTGAATCTCTAGATAGGGCTAGTTCCCTAGATGTACCACTTTAGATTCCAACTACACCTAAAATTTAGGGGTGAAAATGGAGAGAGATAAATAAAATAAAACTATTTTAATGGGGTGATACAAAAAATTATATGATGAATTCTTACTAAGAACATGTTACACATGAAATTAAGGGACAAACTAAACATACACTTCTCTAATCTGCATCTTCTCACATCAATGCTACATTATGAGGTTATGTATTAATGTACAAAGATAAGAGGACTAGAAAATAGGACTATTATGGAAATAATTAATATAATAACTCACTCAATCCTTGACACCCTCTATAATACTTCACATTCCATGCATGAATAAGCTTTCTAACTACAAATAGGGTGAAAGAATGAGACCACATGCTAAGGAATCCATAGTATTCACTAAGAAAGATTTATAATAAAATTAAAAATAACTTATGAATATAAATTAATATTAAAAAATTATTAGTCTTATTGATCAAATGGTATGTAAATAAGCAGGGCTTTTCCATACTCAGGAGGAGCATAAATTATAATGCCAAAATGGCTAGTTCTTATAGAACTTAAGAGAGAGAGGAGAAGAGAGAAGTACAAGGGTAAAAAATAAACTTGTAAATATGAGAAAATAAGTTAATAATAAATGTAAATATGATATGGTATGAATAATTCAAGAATAAGAACTACAAATGTCAATCCAAGTCATAAACCTCATGAAAAGTGGCATGAAACTCCTCATTCTAGCTCAAAAAATTACCTTCATGATTTAGACATATTTAAATGACTTATAGATAATTATTAATATTTAAAATTATTTGGATGAATGGGAAGGATTTAATACATGCCTCTCCATGCATTGGTTATAGTCCTAGTCCTTTAGAATCATCTAAGAAGGAGATATCATCATCTATTGTCCAAAAACTCTTCCTTCATGCACCCTGCCCACTTGTCTTCAAATTTGGCATCTAATTCTCATTAAAATACATGGGATGGAGTTTATTACACCTTTAAATACCCTATATGTAATTATAAGTATCAAGGACATCTCAAAATTACCTCACTTAAAGATCTCTACCCTTCTCACTAGCTTGTCTAATATGCCTATTTTGATTAGCTAAGATTGGATCTCTTATTGAGGAACTTAGGATTTGTTATGAGGAATTAAATTAACATGGGGAGTTATAAAAACTCTTAATATTTATCCTAAAGTTTTTTTCACCTTTAGACTCCTCCTAGAACCTACACAACACAAAAAATGGTCAAAAATACCCTATTTTCACCCCATCTGTACAATTCCATACAACTGAAAATAATGTTAGTGAGATTTAGAGAATCCTATACAAGTCAAACTATGTTTCATGGTCAAAATATTCCATCATATCATATATCCAATTCCATTTTCTCCACTGGGTCTCTAACAAGGGGTTTTAAAGGCTTTAAGCCTACTTGACCTCTTAAGTCTTGTTTATAAAAAACAAACATCAAAATTGAAAAAAAATTACACAAAAATGGCTTTCAAGACCCATAATAACATCCCATAACTCCTTTGGTAACCTGTAATGCCTCATGAAAGATATGAGCATCAAAATTTGATCAATCAAGCTCTTTTCACCTTCTTTACAAGTCTGAATTGGCTTGAGGTCCAAAAAATGGATTTATTTGGTTTTATCTACCTTATAGTGTATTTATAACCTCTTATTTGACCCCATGAACATTTTTCAATAGGTTATAATGTATATCTCATGTTAGAAATACAAATGGCACTATGCCTAGTAGGCATGTCTATAAATTTGAGAATTTAGAGTATCCTGCTTGGTTTTTCCAATCTATGACTTTCTTATATGATTTAATTAGGTATTTTAAAACCTTAAATACCTCTCTATAGTTCCCAATAAACCTTTTTTTACTCTTTTTCCTCCAAACCCCAAGACTGCAAGGCTATGCACTTAGGGAAGTGCCCTCTATTTGAGATAAAATAGAGGGCACTTCCCTTATTTGTATAGGTTAAAAAATCATTTAATGAGTTTATATAGGTTTTAATAGCCTTATGGATAAAATTATATCTCCTGATAATCTCATATGACCTTCTAAAATAACAAAAACCCAAATAGACTATTAAGTAAAGGCTATGTGCAGGAGATTCCAAAGTGGACTATATGTTGTTTATCTATGACTAGTTAGAACACTTTTATCTATTTGTTTCAATTTTAAATAGATTATAGATACCCTATATATAATTTTTTAATCATTTATCATACCATTTACCCATAAAACTCCTAAAATCTCAAGATAAACTGTATGTAGGCAGACTATGTAGGTTTCAAGCCATGGATTCTATAATGTAGATTTAGAGTCACTTTTTAATTATTTTCCATGATATGAAGACCTATTTAGGCCATTGATATAATTATGAGTGTGTCTTGAGTCTATTAATTACTTAAAATATTCACATACCCTTGTCCACAACTTGAACTCTCTAAACTATGTATGCAAACTTTGATTGTGTCCTACTCAAAACACTAATCCTATAGGTGGAGTTTCCTAGTTAGAATTTAAACATGATACTCCACCTGAGTATGGAAAATTCATACTCAAATTCATACCATTTTATCAATAATAATAATTATTATTTTTACCTCTTTTATTATTGTTCATAGTGTGTTAAATTATATGATGAATCTTGTTTAGTGAAAACTATAGATTCCTTAGCATGTTGTTTCATTCTTTCACCTATTTATAGCCTCTTCTTGTAGGTCATGTGAAGTGTTTTAGGAGATGTATAGATTTTAGTGAGTTATTATATTCACTAGTGACATTCAAGGTTCCTTTTCTAGTCATTTTAGCCTAAGGCATTCATCCATAACCTCATAATGTAACATTGATGTGAGAAGACATAGATTGAAGAAGTGTAAGTTGAGTTTGTCCTTTTTTCTCATGTGTAGTATGATATTGGTTGGAATTAATCATGTTATTTAGTGAATCACCTCCCTTAGAGTGTTTTATTTTAGGTTAGGTATAGTTACAATGTAAAGTGGTATATCAAGGGAGTTATCCCTATCTAGAGCTTCACCTCATCCTTAGGCTACCCAAAATCCTAGGGAATTTCCATTATGCCACTTAGATGAGGAGAGATTTTATATCTCTTAAAATGGTGCAAAATCTAAGTGACAATATTAATATTCATAGCATATTTTATAATTTTGCATTCTTCTACAAAACCATAGATTGTAATTTTTTGGGAGTTGAAATTTTTTTATATCAAATAGTGATTTTGTCTAACTAATATGGTTTTTTATGGTAACCACCATGGTTTAATAACCTTATGCAAGATTACAACTCATGACTTGCACTTTTGTTTTGTAATTGTAATTTTGTGCATTCTAGTTGTGATATTGCTCTATGTATTTATTACTTTGTAAGGACTTGTGGTTTTGTATAAATTTAAACTACCAATCCTTTTTGGTGTAGGAAACCTCAAGACTAAGGCACCCCACTTGGTTTTCTAACCCTTTTGCTTGTAAGAAGGGGTGCTTATAGTATATTATCTTAGTTTTTGTTGTGTGTGTGTGTGTGTGTGTGTGTGTGTGTGTGTGTGTGTGTGTGTGTGTGTAGTGTAAATTTTATTCATTGTATATACTTGCTTGTGTGTGTAATTTTTTTAATTGTGCCCCTCACACATAGGTAATTAGTCTGTTAATTAATTATGTTGTGCTTGGTTTTTTGTTGTCCCCTTAAGTCTAGGATAACACATGATGTGGAATTCATCCCCATGTATAGGATTAAAATATAGGGGTTGGTGATGTGGATTTCATCACCATGTACTAACCAAACTCCATGTTCTAGTGGAGTATAAAAATTAGGAGAGGTGTTATTATGCACCTAAGAAAAATTACCCATAAAGGGTTCCCTAGAGTGAGGGGTGATTAAGCTCCAAGATATAGGATTATAAAAAAACATCCTATATAGACTTGGGCCCCATCGTACCTTTTTTTATATATGAGATAAAACTTTAACCCTTTTATGTATACCTATATTATGAGCCTTTAGTCATAATAGGTGTATCACTATATGAGTCAATATCAGATCCAAAGTAGCCATTGAGTGTGATCAAGCTTAAGAGAGTTTAATCAATCCTATAATAGGTCACTAGCCTATAGCCTCACCCTTAAATCCATTAAATGGTGTGGGAATCAAGTTACACACCCATAATAGTTGACTAATTTAGGATTTTTACCCATGGGTGTGGTTTGAGTATTGTGTAAATACCCACATTATTTGTAAGCCAAGTTGGCCATAAATTTATTTTGTGAATAATAACTTAGACACGTTTTAGGATAATACTCATCATCTCATAATTTCATCATATCACATCCTAATATTTCACCTAATCATCCATCTCATATTCACCTCCCATCCAATAATATATCACATACCCATCTTATATCAAACATCCATCCCCATTTGCTATTTCTTGTTCCACACATAACATCCATATAATCCCCTTTTGTTTAGTCATATATCAACCATACCATATCATACCATTATTAACTACATTCCATATTAAAATATCTACCTCATCCTTCACTTTAATCCACTATACCCAAACCTTTCATCTCTCTTCTAATCCACTACCCATAGATATTATCCTTCCCACCATATCCAACATAATAATCACCCCTTTTACATCTTTATTTAGTGTCTAGATTATCTATATATCTTCATTCCTTTAACATCCATTTTTATATACCCCATAATGAGAATTTTTAATCCTCATTGCCCAATCTTATGTCCACCACATACTCTACCCATCATATATATCATATATCTCCCACCCCCCATCTATTTCATCATTTTAAATACTATATTACATCTTAAAATCAAGTTGTAGTGGTTAATCATCCTATTTAATTATCATTTGTCACTTCTTAAATCTTCTAAACTAGGTGTTATCAAAATCCATAGTATTACTAGATTTTAATCTAAAACCCATCACTTATTTCTATCATGTGCCTTCTTCACCTAACACCCATCAAATCATATCTTTTCTAGTGAATAGGGTATTTTACCTCATCACTCTCCTTAATTATTTATATATTGGTCTCTTGTGAGACTTTGTCCATTATCTTCTAAAATAAAAATCATCATATCACTCTCTTTTGACTACTAGTAGCTTTGGTCTCTAAATAGAGCTGGTATTTGAAGAATTCCATTTAATATATCACATCTCATCATACATCTCTTTAAAAATGGTTATTCATTCCCATTATTAACTAAGGATTACATAGGCCTATAACCGAGATAATGATCCAATGGGGCATATGGTCAATCCAACTTTGGAATATGATAACAACCATAGTGATATGCATACACCTATGGAAGAGGAAAAAAGGTTTAACCCCTCCATAATGATAAGGTTATGATATTAATTAACTAAAAACTATAATCATTTCCTATCCCATTCCATCTAAATAGGGGTACACTACCCTCTAATTTTGACTGTACTATATTACATAATCTAGTGTTCCCTCCATCTCAATTAAACACACCCTATTATAATACACATGTTGGTTAATTACCCCAAGAAGAGGAAGGTGAGGACCATAGATTTGAAAAATAATAATTCCCACTATCTCTTCATAATAATCATAATGAGGCTAATTCGAGACAAGCTATCATAGAAGATTGACTAGACCAATTAACACAACAAATCATCCTCTTACTCCATAATAAATGTCCATCATCCCATTGACAAAAAACCAAAAATAATAATGCCAATATTAATAACACTACCAATAACACCAAAAATACCAAAAATACCCATATTCCCCACAATAGTCAAAATCAAACCACCAATCCTCTTTGGGATCTTGCATTTTCATAAGAGTGGAGAGCAATGAAGGAGACCCTCTAATAAATAGATCCATGCTCATAATATCTCAAATATAAATATGAATATTTTTGTTATTCATCCTTGGACATAAGTATTTTAAAAATATCATTTGCTTCACACTTTTAGGTATTAAATTTTGAAAAATATCGAGGAAAAGTAGATCCTAGAGATCATGTGCAAAAAAATTATGTGGCTTTTCATGAGGTGGCTTATAAATATGTCTATTTGTTGAGACTTTTTCCTAAAAGTATTATTGGACTTGTTGACCATTTTTGGGTCTAACAAGCCAAAAATCAGTCCCCTTCTTCCTCTAATGTTTTAGGCCATTTCATTTTTGATTTTGCACAAGTTCAAGAATTTCTACGGACTCTGCAGGTCTATCTCTACAGACTCTACAGGTTCATTTCTACAGACTCTGCAGGTCCATTTCTATGGGCTCTATGGGTCTAAATATATAGACTCTATAGGTCCATTTATATGGACTCTACAAGTCTAAATATATAAACTCAGTGCGGCTTGTTCTTTTACGGACTCTGTAGTGAGTTTTTATATGAACTCTATAGGTGTAATCTTTGAAAAATGAAGAACCAGTTTAGAGAGTGCAAGGTTTTGCAAAGCTTCTTCAAACTCTTGCCTAAAGAAATTCATAAGGAAAGAGTGCTAAAATGGTTCAAAATACACTTTTCCTTAAGGTTGGAAGAGTGGTTTAATGACATAATCTTTCTAAGAGCTAGCACCTTTAAACCATTAAACTAGTTCAATGCCTTCAGTTCATCGCTTGGTTCAATCACCTTGGTTCAAATGGCTTAGTTTGATCAATCAGTTCATCATTTTGGTTCAATGCCTTGGTTCAATCAGCAGGTTCATCATTTGGTTCAAACATGTGGTTCATCAGATGATTCAATGAGCTTGGTTCAAAGGTTTGGTGCGTAGTGTTGAACCATTTAATTGGTTCAATGATTGGTTCAAGTGAATGGTTCAAAGGCTTGGTTCAACAAAGGCTTGACATGCAATGTTGAACCCTTGAACCATTGAACCAATTTTGGTTCAATTCATTAGTTCAATGGCTTGGTTCAAGGGGGTGTCCCAAAGTCGAAGAGCAGGTGCCCTTGTGGAGGGTAGGGAGCTTTTCAAAGGTAGCTGAAGGAGTTTAAAAGTGCATAGAAAATCTTAAGGATGAATTCTTTCAAACTTTTTGTCTGAAGGAATTCCTTCAGACAAAAGTCTAAAGGAATTCAGAAAAGGCTGTGAGCAAGAAGCCCGAAGGAAAAGAACTTTAGGTGAAAGGACACAAAGACTAGGATAATTCTTACATACTTTTTGTCTGTAGGAAAAGCTCAAAGCAAAAAAACCCATGGGAAAGCCTGCATAAAAGACCCGATAGATTTTTGCCAATGACGGTGATGTCCTGAAAGCTATCAATATTAAGGAGATAGACTAGCCATTGGGTATTCAATTTCAAGGTGACAATTGTGCAAACATTAATTTTAAGGCAATGAAATAGCCATTGGTTTTTAAATACTTGCACACCAACCATGGAAAGAGCCCAAGGAATGCAGTGACCCACCAAAAGATAACCCCTGAGGGTTGAAGGAGCAGAAGGAGAAAAAACAAGAAAAGGACAAAGATCCCAAAGAACAAAGAGAGAAAAGTGCCAAGTGTAGGAATAGGCAGATAGCCTAAGTGGCAAAGGGAGGCACCAATTTAAGAAGTTACTCTAGCAGGTGATATAGTGCCCATGAATTGATTATTAGGAGGTGAAAAAAACTAATAGTGTAACCCATTTTTCTTCATTTCACATTAATGAGCAGACAAACCACGTAATTGCCTTGAAGAAGTGGTCTTATAAGTAGACAAACGGTGCAGCTCATAATTTCTCATTGATGTTTAAGGGGCTTGCTCTTCCCAATGATTGGAGCATAAATGGGTCATTTGTAAAAAGGGGTGCCAAAAGGCCTCCTTCATTCCTCTATATATTGGAGACTTGTCATTTGAAAAAGGATCTTTTTCACATTTGTAAGGTGAAGCCCTGGCAAATTTTTACCTAAAATCAATAAACACATTTTTACCTCTATGCTGGTTAGATATCTTTGTGTGTGTCTGAGTGTTAGTTTGTGTTTAGTCATTGCTTCTTAATGCTTCCATAGGTTTAACACCAACACACCTGGTGTCTATAAGGTGCCATTTTTGTAGGTAATAAGGAGAGTTGTATTTAAAAGTATAAAGACAAAAGAAGCTACTATACAGTGTGCATTTCTATAGCACCTTTGGTGAGTCTCTATTTTCTATGTGTTCCATTAAAGCCTCCCTATTAAGCTTCTTGTAGCTTGGTCCTTCTACTAGTTTGAAGTGTACATATGTGTTTTTATAACTTCAAGTGTGAGTGTGAGAAGGTTGAATCATTTGGTGCATCACCTCTTTTAGAGTAGATTTATTTTCCTGTAATCATTCTCCCTTTTCACCCCCCATTATATATCTATATACTTGTATTAGCACTTATTGAAACAACTTAGATACATCAAAGGGAGCTAGCCCTTACCTAGAGACTCTTCCCTCTAGCTTCGCCAGTCCCATAGGTGAGAGGGGAGTTTCTATTGTTGCATGTAGAAAGGCAGGAGCTCGGCCTCTTACCCCAGGTGTAATCCACCACGCCAATAATTTTTGGCATGCTCGGTTGGACTCAATTTTCACACTTAGTAAAGTTTTAGGATTGATGCTAGTCCTGTTACAGAAAATCAACTATTTTTAGCATTTGGCGACTCCACTGGCAAGAACTTCATTTCCTAATCAAAGACTAGTCTAACTTCCTATGCCTAAAATCACCACACAGTCTGCTTCTGAGGGTGTTCCTTTCAAATTTGTTGAATTGCCTTTGAACTTAGCAAAAAGACTGAGGTTTGAGAGGACCCATCCTTATTCAACAAACCACCTTCCTAGACCTATTGTAAGGAACACATACACAGTAGGGTCGTAGATACATCCCATCCCAGCTTGACATTACCCTTTGTGACTTTTCATGGTCAGAGTCCTTTGAATCTCCAATGTTATGACCCAATTATAGGAGCAGCCTTAAAAAATTTGCCTTCCTTTGATGGAGAGGGGCCCATTATATTCATTGAGCACATCAAAAATATTGCTAACCTCTGAAATATTCACAATGTCACTGAGGAAAATATTGCAATTAGATTGCTAGCATTGTCTCTCAAGGGCAAAGCTCTTGACTGGTATATGACTTTGGCCATAAATTCAATCAGTTCTTGGAATGAATTGGGTACTCACTTGATGGACCATTTTGGGGAAAAGAGCGACCACCTCTCACTTGTTGAGTAGCTGACTACCATGAAAAGAGTCCCACATGAATACATGCAAGATTTCAACACTCAGTTTTAGAAGACATGGGATAGAATCCCCATTCTAGTAAGATTGACTACTAGCTATTCTTTCCTATATTACTTAAGAGCATTAAACAATGATATCAATGTTGTGATATAGTCCATGGGAGGACATGTGTTGCCTGCCACCTATGACATAGCCATAGCAACTAAAAATTTCTTAGTGCAGGCTGGGAAGATAGCTCCCAGACCCTATATGCCTCTTTTCCCTAAAATTCTACCTCTAATTTAGACCACTACTCCCACATTAGCTCCTCTACCTAGCATAGAGAAACCAATTACTGCTCCATCTAATGAACTTCATGAAGTTAAGAGTCTATTGCAAAGTATGTCAAATGAACTTATGGCTTTTAAAAGGCAACAAGCTCAAAGCAACTGACCAAACCAAGGATACCAACAGTATGGCCAAGCTCCTAGACCCCCTTTCTAAAATTACAATCAAGGACAGGGAAAACTTACTCAAACTAGACCTTTTCAAGGCTACAACCCAAGCACCCCTTCATCATCTAAGGTCATGGTGCCCGTTTAAAACAATCTAGTGCAAGAACAACCAAGTTGTTCAACCATGGGATATGGTCAAGAACAAGTTATTTATACAAATAAAATGATGGGTTACTACCCAAATGTAAAAGACAATCAGGTAGCCACCCATTCCCAAGTCTTTAAGGCTCTAATGCAACCCAACACGAGTAGCAATCAGGCCCAACTTGATTCTACTCTCATGAATCATCTAGAAGGAGAATTATATTCAATCAATTATGTGGGTGCTATAGGCAGTCAGGTTGACTATGTTATAGCCAACACAAGACTCAAAATAAGGGCAATGGAAGAAACTTAGGCTACTGCCCAAGCATCATCAACACCTTCTTCATTACACATAAATCATAAAGTTCCAAGCTTCAAATTGATAGTTGTACCTCTAGCTCCTTGGCCTGCACCTCAGGCTATACATAATCCCAAAGAAATTTTGAAAGAAGGCAACCCTTGAGTCAATGCGGTTGACCAAATGAAGAAGTTTCACATGAACATCTCCTTGTGGGATTCATTATCAATACTAGGGCAGAAAGACATGTTGCAAAAGGAATTACATGAGCTAGATGAACGAGTTGTCCCAAAAAAAGTTGATAACATTTTGATGATGAATGGACATCCTTTTACCTTAGGTCAAATCCAAAAGGAAGAAAAGGTTCCTCCCTTTTATGTTTCCTTGGTAATAGGATATTTCTTAGTGCACAATTGCATCATTGACAGTGGAGCAAGCACCTCAGTGATGCCCAAGTGCATAGCCGACAAGCTGGGCTTGAAATATGAAGAAATGACCAAGGGAGTCCTGTAGTTGGATGGAACTCCAACAAAGACAATTGGGGTGGTAAGAGGTTTGAGCTTGATGCTACATGTTTGCCTGATTTTCTTAGTTATTCATGATGTGGTAGTGGCAGATGTCCCTCGCTACTTTGCCATCTATTTATTCAGGGATTTTACATCCAAGATAGGTGGATACTTAGCAGTGAATTGGTCTTACCTAGTTTTTAGAACCAAGTATGGGACTAAATTCAAGATTGAATTTGAGCCACTCCATAGAGACCATTTGGAACCTTACTCGCTAAAGGCAACAAATGTCAGCTATGCTATCATTGACCAGGAAGAGTTCTAAATAGACCAATCTCCATCATGTACCCTTGAAGGAGTTGCAGACCTGCTCTTAGATGAATGGGGAAGTGACAAATTTGAGCATGATCCATACAAATTCATAGAGGAGGTAGGCCTTGGAATTTATTGCATGCATGAAGAGGGTACTTTTGTACCAAATTTGATGAAAGCCAGCCAAGAGAACTCAGGTCTATGGTAGCTATTCTTTGATGGTTCAAAAATTAAGTTGGGAGCTGGTGGTGGAGTGGTGTTGGTCTTTCCTTCAAAAGAGAGGTATTTTTTAGCCTGTCATTTCCAATTTTCTTGTAGATGTAATGTTGAAGAATATGAATCCCTCATCCATGGCTTGGAGTGGGTGAGTAAAAGAGGAATCAAAGAGCTGTAAGTGTTTGGTGATAGCGAGCTGATTGTCAACCAGGTAAGAGGCCAGAATTTGACAAAGAATTCTCTACTAAAGTCCTACAAACATAGGGTATGGGACTTAGTGGAAAATTTCTTTGCTTTCAATATTACCTCCATTCATAGAGAATGGAACAAACAAGTAGACAAGCTGGCAACAGTTGGTGCCCAGTTCAATATTGCTTAGGAAATAGGCTGAGACCATAACTCACGTCACTTGAAAGTAGTGATCTAGCCTTCTATACTTGACAACATCACCAACTAGTAGGTTTTCAATAGTGATCAGTAAATAGCACTTTTCTTGCAAGAAGCAAAATTTTCTAAAAAAAACTAGGCAAAGCTACAGTAGCAATATGGCAGCCAAATTGTTCAGCTAAAGAATAATAAGCTCCCCAAAGGTTTGGTCACTCTAGAGAGTATCTTCAATGGAGATGACCAATTGAGAAGTGATAAGGTGTGAATTACAACAAAGGAGGAGCACCATGAAAAGGTGGAAATATTTAAGGACAAGCTACTTGCACTTGGAAAAGTGTGCACAGACCAAGAAAGGTAGGCATTCATCTTGTTGTGCCAAGAATTTGCTGATATCTTTGCTTGGGAGTATAGTGATTTGAAAGGTTTTGATCCGAGCATAGCCCAACATACCATTAAACTAGAAGAAGGTGCCAAACCAATCAAGTAGAAGAAGAGGCCTATCAACCCAATGATTGAGCCTCTCATGTACAAGGAGCTCACCAAATTGATTGAGTCTAGGATAATATTTCCAATCAAACACTCTTGTTAGCTGGCAGATCTTGTTCCTATCCAAAAAAAGAATGGGGAGATCAGACTATGCATCGATTTTAGATACCTTAATAGAGTCTCTTTGAAAGACCATTATCCTTTTCCAAGCATGGAGCATATCTTTTAGATGGTGACAGGGAACAAGCATTTCTCCCTCCTAGATGGGTATTCAAGATACAACTAGATTTTGGTGCAAGACTGTGACTAGCACAAGACAACCTTCAAAAATAAGTGGGGAATGTTTGCTTATAGGAAAATGCCTTTTAGACTATCTAATGCTGGTGCCACTTTCTAATGAGCTATGGATATGGCCTTTTAGGGCCTGATGAATAAGACTGTGTGGTATATCTTGATGATGTGATAGTTATCTCTAAGGAAATGAGCCAACACATGAAATACCTAAGGCAAATCTTTGAGATGTGTAGAGAGTTTTGTATATCTCTCAATCCTAAGAAATGCATGTTTGTTGTCTAAGAGGGGAAGCTCCTTGGTCACATTATTTCTTTAGAGGGTTTGGCTATTCATCTAGAAAGAGTTAGCTCCATTCTAGAGCTGTCCTTACCCAAGCACAAGAAAGGCCTATAAAAATTCTTCAGTAAGATAAATTTCATATAGAGATTTATCCTAAATTTTGTGGAGATGGTCAAGCTATTGACCTTTATGGTGAGGAAGGGTGAGGAGTTCACATGGATAATGCAGAGAAAATATAGTTTCAAATAAATCAAGCAGGCCATAGCCTGGGCTCCTACTTTGATCAGCCCTGACTTCACCAAAGATTTCAACCTCTATGCCTTTGGCAATGAAGAGGTAATCTCCACCATGATTACCCAAGCAAGTGATGATAACCTTGAGTAGCCAATTGCATTTTTTAGCCAAGGCCTAGAAGGTTTTGATGTCAGATACACATATGTGGAAAAGCAAGTCTTGGTAGTCATGCGGAGTCTAAAGAAATTCAGACACATGTTGTCCAATAACAGAATCCACCTCATGGTTCCACATCTTAAAATCAAGGATTTCTTGATCAACTAAGATCTAAATGAGAAGAGAGTAGGGTGGATCACTAAGGTGATATAATATGATGTAGATATCAAGATCACGAAACTGGTAAGAGGGAGAGGCCTGTGTGAACACCTTGTTGTAGACTTTAAGTAGCAAAAGGAGGACAGTCTACTAATCCTTGATGTAGCTACAATAGAAGAACCAGCTGTCATGAAGGATTGGACATCAGACATGAGGCATTTCCTTCTCACTAGTGAGTGCATGCACTCACTTGACAGGACCAAGAGAAGGTATTTCAAACTCTAGTGTCTCCCTTATGCCTTGATTGATGGAGTGCTATTCAAGAAGGATCTCTCAAGAGTATTTTTAAGATGCTTAGACTTAATTCAGGTTGATAGGGTGATGTCTAATTTCTAGATGGACCAGTCGGTGGTCATTTTGCTCCTAAGGCTACTACAACAAGAATAATGAGAGCTGGTTATTTTTGGCCTACTCTTTTTAGGGACACCCATGCCTAGGTAAGAAAGTGCCAAAAGTGTGCACTATTTGATGGGAAGTAATGGTTGGTTGCCATGCCTTTATATCCTATTTAGGTGGAGCAACCATTCATGCAATGGGGCCTGGACTTCATAGGGATGATTAATCCCCCCTCTAGTGCTAGACACAAGTGGGTCCTGACTGCCATGAATTATTTCACAAGATGGGTAGAGGTTGTTGCTCTGAAGGAGGCAAATAAAAGTGTAGTACTAGATTTTTATGAGGACATGGTGGTGAGGTTCAGGGTTCTAGCAACCATAATCTCAGATAATGCATTAGCTTTTTTAGGAACCAAAACAAGTGAATGGGCACTGAGATATTGTATATATCTCAGCACTTCATCCAATTACTACCCATATGGGAATGGACTGGCTGAGTCTATAACTAAGAACCTGATTAGGATCATCAAGTGGACCATGGAGGAAAATTAGAGGACTTGGCATGCCAAGCTAAAAATAGCCCTGTGGGTAGATAGGGTCACCCCGAAGAGGGAAATTGGCAACTTGCCATACACGCTCATCTATGGAAGGGAAGCTAGGCTCCCCATTTCACTCAAGTTGCCAGTCTTAGATCTCACTTGCCAACTACAATTAGAAAAAGGAAATAGCATGGAAGTTAGATTATGCGAGTTGATGGAACTCTAAGAGGCAAGGGACCAGGCTATGGCTTCTATGACTAGCTACCAACAGCAAGTGAAGAGACACTTCGACAAGAAATCTTCATCAAAAGGTTTCTCTAAAGGAGACATTGTCTTGAAATGGGATGAAGACCAAGCTAAGCCTTGAAAGCATGCAAAGTTTGACACCCTATGGAGTGGCCCATATGTAATCACTCAGTGTAAGTAGTATAATGCATTCCAACTCTCCAAGTTAGATGGTGAAGAACTATATATCCCAATAAATGGGATACATCTTAAGCATTACCACTTAGTCCCTTCTCCATCATGTATATATTTTCCCTTGATTTTCTCCTATTTTCCCCCTAAGTGATTTTTTCACATGTTAGTAGTTTTCTTAGCTTTGTGTGTGTTTTCATTTCCTTTTGAGGTAAATCTTCATGATTGGTTCTAGATTTATCAGAGCTATTACTGATCTTTAAGTTACAATCTGACCTCGTGCCCAATGGATTTTAAGGTAACTAGCTTCTAAGCATAGTAGGCATGCTTCCCCTAGGAGTCACCAATTTTTTGACCATTTTTGGGTCTAACAGGCCAAAATTTGGTCCCCTTCTTCCTCTGATGCTTTAGGCCATTTCATTTTTTATTTTGCACAAGTCTAGGAATTTCTATAGATTCTACAGGTCTATTTCTACGGACTCTATACGTCCATTTCTATAGACTCTGCAGGTCCATTTTTATGGACTATATAGGTCTAAATCTACAGACTATATAGGCCTATTTCTATGGACTCTGTAGGTCTAAATCTATGGACTCAGTGGGGCTTGTTCTTCTATGGACTTAGCAGTGAGTTTTTCTATGAACTCTATAGGTGTAATCTTTGACAGATGAAGAACCAGTTTAGAGAGTGAAAGGTTTTGCAAAGCTTTTTTAGACTCTTATCTAAATAAATTCATAAGGAAAGAGAGCTAAAATGGTTCAAAAGACACTTTTCCTTAAGGTTGGAAGAGTTGGTCAATGACATAATCTTTCTAAGAGCTAGCACCTTTAAACCATTGAAGCAGTTCAATGCCTTCAGTTCATCACTTGGTTCAATCACCTTATTTTAAATGACTTAGGTTGATTAATCAATTCATTAGCTTAGTTCAACACATTGGTTTAACACCATGGTTCAATCAATGGGTTCATCATTTGGTTCAAACATTCAGTTCATCAGATAGTTTAATGAGCTTGGTTCAAAGGCTCAGCACACAGTATTGAACTGTTGAACCGGTTCAACGATTGGTTCAAGCAAATGGTTCAAAGGGTTCGTTAAAAAAAGGCTCAGTGTGTAGTGTTGAACCATTGAACCGTTAAACCAATTTTGGTTTAATGGGTTGGTTCAAGGGGGCATCCCAAAGCTGAAGGGCAGGGAGCGTTTCAAAGGCAACTGAAGGAGTTCAAAAGCATATAGAAAATCTTAAGGATGAATTATTTTAGACTTTTTGTCTAAAGTAATTATTTTAGACAAAATTCTTAAGAAATTTAGAGAAGGCTGTGAGTAAGAAGCTCGAAGGAAAATAAATTTAGGTGAAAGGACACAAAGACTGGGACAATTCTTGCAAAATTTTTATTTGCAGGAAAAGCTCGAAGCAAAAAACCCATGGGAAAAGCCCATAGAAAAGACCCATTGGATTTTTAACAAGGATGGTGATGTCCCAAAAGTTGTCAATTTTAAGGAGATGGACTAGCTATTGGGTATTCAATTTCAAGGTGACAACTGTGCGAACATTAATTTTAAGGTAGTGAAATAGCCATTGGTTTTTAAATACTTGTGTGCCAACCATGGAAAGAGACCAAGGAATGCAGTGACCTACCATAAGATTGCCCCTAAGGGCTAAAGGAGTAGAAGGAGACAAATTAGGAAAAGGACAAAGAGCCTAGAGAATAAAGAGAGAAAAGTTCCAAGTGTAGGAACAGGCAGATAGCCCAAGTGGTAAAGGAAGGTGCCGATTCAAGAAGTTACTCTAGCAAGTGATATAGTGTTCATGAATTGATTATTAGGAGGTGTAAATAGCTAACAGTGCAACCTGTTTTTCTTCATTTCACATTAATGAGTAGACAAATTGTGTAATTACCTTGAAGAAGTGGTCTTGCAAGTAGACAAACGGCGTGGCTCATAATTTCTCATTGATGTTTAAGCGGCTTGCTCTTCCCAATGACTGGAGCACAAATGGGTCATTTGTAAAAAGGGGCACCAAAAGGTCTCCTTCCTTCCTCTATATATTGGAGACTTGTCATTTTAAAAAGGATCTTTTTCACATTTATAAGGCAAAGCCCTGGCAAATTTTCACCTAAAATCAATAAACACATTTTATACCTCTATGCTAGTTAGATATCTCTGTGTGTGTCTGAGTGTCAGTTTGTGTTTACTCATTGCTTCTTAATGCTTCCACAGGTTTGACACCAACACACCTGGTGTCTATAAGGTTCCATTTTTGTAGGTAATAAGGAGAGTTGTTTTTAGAAGTGCAGAGATAGAAGAAGCTACTATACAGTGTGCATTTGTACAACACCTTTGGTGAGTCACTATTTTTTTTGTGTTCCATTAAGGCCTCCCTATTAAGCTTCCTACAACTTGGTCCTTCTGCCAATTTGAAGTGTACGTATGTGTTTGTATGACTTCAAGTGTGAGTGTGAGAAGGTCGAATCATTTGGTGCATCACCTCTTTTTAGAGTAGATTTGTTTTCCTGTAATCATTCTCCCTTTTCACCCCCACCATTATATATCTATATACCTATATTAGCACTTATTGGAACAAATCAGATGCATCAAAGGTAGCTAGCCCTTACTTAGAGACTCTCCCCTCCAGCTTCACCAGTACCACAGGTGAGAGGGGAGTTTCCATTGTTGCGTGTGGAAAGGCAGGAGCTCAGCCTCCTGCCCTGGGTACAATCCACCACATCAACAGGACCCACTTTATAATTGTTTATAAATTTACCCAAAGGATCAATATCTATCTTTAGAGAATTGATAGAACAATTTCTTAGACATTTTTCATTTAATATACTAGACAAAGAAGCAAGGAGAGTTTGGCATACTTCTTATAAATATGGTGAAGTTTGGCAAGCTACTTGAGGTATATAGTGCTTGAAAAAGAGTTAGCTAAAATATTTTTAGATAATATTAATGTTGGCCTCAAATATCAGTTAAATGTATAGTATGACAAGACATTTGATGAAATAATATAGAAAGGGATGAAAATAAAAAAGGCCCTTATTGAAAAAGTCACAATCAAATTATACTCTCATAGTGAGCATAACCAAAATCAAGATAATTAATTTTCGAGGAAGAAAATTCTTCAACAAAAATGAGAAAGTCATGGGAGATGGGGTGATTGATTCTAAATAATAGCATTTACAAATAATTTAAAATAAGATCCATATTGAATAACCCAATGTCTCCTCCATCTGAGTTCCATAAGGCAAGCCAAAGCCTCAAATTGGAAAGAAATCCATCATAATCTTAGAAGTACCAATTAAAATAGTGCTATATCAATTAATTAGACCTATGGATAATCGATAACCAAAACTAGATTGGTACCATGAAGATGAATTTTATAAATATGAAAGGGTCAAAGGACATGATATGGAAATATGTAATAAAATTAAACACTATATTTAGTATTTTAATAAAATGGATGACATCAAAATAGATGAAGAAAATCCTCCAAATCAATCAATAAATTGGTAGCTTAGCATCTATAAGGACCCACTCCCCAAACATGACTAAAGAAATAGGATACCACTAAGAGACTAGGATTAGGCCTCTTCCTCTAGCCACACTAACTAACACACTATACCATACCATTATATTAATAATATTAAAATATATAACATCCAATAACCTACTCCATCTTCATCCACCATTCTAAAAATTAATCAGGCCACTACTGATTATGTAGTCACCACTCGATGTAATAAAATTATAGTTACTATGGTACCACCTAAAGAACCATCCACTTAATCTACTACTCAAAAGGGGAATGTTCCTAAAAAGGTTTCAAATTAATTTTATAGGTCTTATGACATCATTTAGTAACTTGAGAAAATCCCAACTCAAATATCATTAATGGAGCTTATTAAAAGATCCACTTTACATCGAGAGATACGAAACCAAGTCTTGAATGATCTTAAAGTCCCTAGTGACTTGGATACAAACTAGAGCATTACTAGGACATTTATCCCCTTCATATTAAATTAATTTTGGTGCCTAGGATATGCCTCCCACTGGCCCACCCCACAACTATCCCTTATTCATTGAAGTATCCATATCACATCATCATGTCTCTCAAGTTCTCATAGATGGAGGATCAGTTTTAAATTTATGTAAACTAGAATTCATGAAGAAACTAGGATATTCAAGAACATCTTTACCACCTACCTTGATAATGATCAAAGCCTATGATGATAATGAAAGTCCATTTATTGGGACTATTTAACTTGCCATCGTTATGGGGCTTGTAGTCTACCAAACACTAATCTATGTTGTAAGTGTAGATTTGCCTTATAATAAATTGGTTGGGCATAAATGGATCCATGAAATGCAAGTTGTTCCATCCACATTACATTAGAGTCTCAATTTTTCCCACTCTAGAAAGGAGGTCACCTTCCCTGAAGTAATCATTAATCTTCATAGCTATCAGATGGGCCAATCATCATCACCTTATACTAGCACAAATAATTCTATCTTAAGTTTAATAGTTTCTAAATACATCTCACTTGATTATCTTGAATCTACATCTAATCTACTACCTAATTTCACTCACTTAAAGATCACATCCATAGGTTTTGGAAAATATGAATATTAAACCTTCTATATTGGTAATTTACCTCTCTCCCTATGCAACTATGGGTCCTCAACCATGAGGAATACTAATCCCATCAAATATCAATTTAGACCAATGGCCTTCTCAAGTGCTATATTCTTTTTTTAATAATGCATTGATGATATGGATGATTCATGGATTATTCTAGATTAAGAGGCCCTTATCTCTCCAAGAAAATAATATCATTGTGTCCAGATGATGATGGATAATATACACTATAAAGGGAAAGGATTAGGAAAACAAGAGAAATATATATTTGAACCCATTATGGTTCAATAATATCCATAGTATTTTGGTCTTGGGTATGGACTATATGATGACGACCTAAAAAATATCATTATAGACACTCTTTCAATCCTTGGACCATCTCTCCCTAATGAAGACATTGAAATAAGTTCCATTTATATTTAGTTCATGGAACTTGTTTCCACTAACCTCTTCCTTGATACTACCATTTCCACCATCAATATTTCCCTCCACTATCCATCACTCATAGATTGGGATTCAAAATAGGAGCCTTCCTTTGACATATTTTAGATTGATGAAGCTATCTTGGAATACATGGGATCTTGAGATTTTATGTCATTTGAGATCACAAAAGGGGTTTTTCTATAAATATTTATTAAACTTCATACTTTGGGGAACAACAAAAACCTCATGATCAAAGTAATGAAGAGAAATATGAAGAAGAAGAGCTTCCTAAAGAGCTAGAGGAATCTCCATGTCTCATTTGAATTAGAATAATACTTTGACATTGATACAAAGCTTCCAAATTGTTTTTCTTTAGATGTTTCAAAAATCTCATTACCTCCTTATTTACAAAAATAATCACCCTCTCTTATTGAGGAAGTAATAAAATTCAACATTTAGATGGATCAACACCCCAAAATAGTTAAATAGGGGGCATATTTGACAACCACATAATGTGAAGTTATCATATATCTGATTAAAGAATTCATTGACATATTTATATGGAGTTATGCTAACATTCTTGGATTAGACCCTTCCCTAGTGGTGCATCACTTAGTTGTGTATCCCAATGCTAAACTGGTCAAATAGAAATTATGGAAGATGCACTATTAGTCAAAGAGGAGATACAAAAAGAATTGGAAATTGGTAACCACCTTATAGATTATATTGATTGGATTTATAATATTGTCCCTCTAAGCAAGGCATAAGGAATAAGTTAAATCTACACAAACTTTTGAGATATAAACAAGGCATGTCCTAAGGATGACTTCCCCCTTATAAACATTGACATGATTTTAGATTCAACTATTGGATATGAAATTCTATCCCTCATGGATGATTTCTTAGGATATAATAAAATTAAAATTTCACCTAAAGACCAACACATAATAACTTTTATCACTCCATGGGGAACATTATGCTATCAAGTCATACCTTTCAGCCTTGAAAATGTTCGTGTAACTTATCGATGAGCCATGACAATCATTTTCCATGATATGATCCATAACATAGTTGAATAATATGTGGATGACATTTTGGGTAAGTCTCCCTTGATATATGAACACCATGTTGTTCTAAGATGAATCTTTAAACAATTATGAGAATATAAAATCAGGTTAAATCCTAAAAAGTGTGTATTTGGTGTTAATTTAGGCAAGTTATTGAGATTTATAGTTTTTAAAAGAGGCATCAATTATAATTAATTAAAAAAATTCCTCCAACCTAAAATATAAACTATATTATAAATCTTTAGGGAAAACTATAAGCCATCTAGCATTTCATTTCTTATCTTGCCAATAAATGCCACCCCTTCACTCATCTCTTGAAGAAGGGGACTAATTTAACTAGAATTTTGAGTGCCAACAAGATTTTTAAAATCTCAAAAAATATTTTTCCAACCCACTTATGTTATCACCACCCATATCAAGATGTACTTTACTCCTATACATTTCAATAACTCCATGTGCAATAGGTGCTCTCCTGGCATAACATAATGACCAAGGCAAGGAACAAGCAATAT
>JARHVA010004583.1:1307500-1460000 GCA_037957365.1 Torreya grandis
TACATTGGAGAAAAACTCTCATAATCCATCTATGTATCTACCCTATCTACATGCCTCCCCCACTGAGGACTCTCTTGCTTGCTCTAAGCAAATAGGTGCCCTATCCTTTGAAAATATTGAATGAAGCTGAATTGGTGTTACACATGGCCAGGGTAATATATCTTAATATTTACATACCTCTAACCCATCCAAAATGAAGGCATCTATATGGCATCCAAGTGATGTGCTTTAGAGGTAGGCTATCAAAATAATATCTATAAAATATCATCTATCTTACACACCCTATCTACACTCTTAGTAACACATACCACCCAAAAACCTTGGGATGATGAGGATGTCATACAACTAATGTCCCCAATAGATGTTATATCAAAATATGATCCTAGTTCTAGATCTAAAAAACTAAAGATGGTCCCAAACTAGCATCTCCTTTATATTCCCAAAATGAATCTCTCTATATAGGTGGGTAAACATAATATGTCCCCACATAAAGACTCTAATGTCTTGTACCATATTTTAAACCATGTCCCCTAAGACCAAAGGAAACCACTAGCTACTCTTATCTAGGAGGAAAATGCTAGTAATAAGAGACATGATAACTAGGGTCAACCTATCTATAGTACCCTCTACCAAACACTAGTCAATATCCACACATCTATCTCACACTCCCAACCACAATCCTCTATCAAACCACTATACTATCTAGGATAGTGTATAGGATCACTAGTATATCTTGTCACCCCACATGGGAAGATGAAAAATCCATAAATTTCCTTAAGCATAATAGTTATCTCCCCTATCACAAAATAAATTGTGTTGGTCTCTAAATGCTAGGGCTCCACCAATGTTATCATTAGGGCTCAATCTATCCTAATCACTAGCATAGTAGCTACTTCATGAAGACATACCAATTATAGCACCCTTAACTTTATCTTTATCAACAAGTGCATCTCATGTAGTAACACAAGATACTAAGATCATGAAGCCATCACTCCCAAATCCTCCACTAACCACCATCCATTTATCACTACATCTATCCTCTATCATTTATCATCTATCCATCTATCAATAATATCCTAACCATCTCAACTCACCTCAATCCTAACTATCTAAACCTCCATACCTAACTTAATACCATATAAACTAACTCTAGTATCATACATCCCTTTGTCTCCAATTAAGCCTAAAGCCTATCTAATCACCTATCCTGACAACACCCCTCCACCCTACCTATATATCTAACCCCCCAACCATATAATATATCCCACTAACTAAACCAATTCCATACAACCCATTTAACTTAATCTCATCCCTCACATCCCTATAAATAGCTAAAAACCTACTCAAACACCCCCATCTTACCACTTATCCACTTTCCTTAACGGTGGTAAAATTGCTACTCACAGGGCTAACCTTAGTGATGGTTTTAAAAAACTCATCACTCACCATTTTTTTTTGAATTTGTGATCACACAAAATCATAGAACACTCATTAGTTAGAATACAAAATTGTGACTCCTTATTCATGGTATTTAAATATCATCATTCCCAAGATGTGGTATTATTGACCAATTTTAGTCTACATAGCAAAAATGTACCTAGTCCAAGAGTCTAGTGGAAGGAGAAAGATCCTAATTGAAGAGTAAACTAATGCCACAAAGATTAAACAGACCTCAAGTGGAGATCATTTAGCTTTTTCAAATATTTTGAAACACTTTAAGAAACCTTAAAGTGTAATCTAATTGATCTTTAAGGGACTGGTCTATAGTTACAAGTGAAAGGTCTAAGCAATTTTCATGGCATCCAAGAACATGAACTAGATTACACAAGCCTTAAAGGATCATTAAATCCTTGAAAGATTGATGAAAAGATGGACCATGAAAATTTTAGGAACAAGACCATCTCTAGGATATCATGCTAAGATACACAAACCAAATTATTTGAGAAATTTTTTTATCTCCACTTAGAAAGCTCCTAGAGCTAGCAGATCAAGTGGGCATAATTTTTTTAGTCTCAAGAACATCTTTAGTAAATTTGGTCCCTCATGATTTTTTCACTTCAAGATATAAATATTCAAAGTGGGTCAAATAATGGGAGATGTTCACATGAGGGTCAAATTAAAGATCTATAATAAATATATTAGAGCTCAAATTTGATGGTCTAAAGGACATCAAACACATTTACGAGGATGTCAAATCATGTTCATAATAATGCTAGATTGAAGCACTATAAAGTAGACATTGGGGTTTCAAATATGTCCAAGATCAATGGCTCACATTCAATTTTACATCTTGATCTAATAGAGTGAGGTATCCTGATAGTGTCAGTGGGTCCCCAAAATATCAATGGAGTGCATTTAATCATACATCAAGATCGATGGAGTGAGATGAGTTAAAGGGTCAAAGGATCTTGATTAGTTCAAAGAGGATAAATTTCAAAAGTTAGTGGGTCTTGGTAGAATATTGAGGAATCACATACATTCATATATCCATATCTAATGGTGTGATTCGAGTCAATAAGTTAGTGTATCTATGGGACCAGTAAGCATAAAGATAGTTAAGCACAATGTAAATAGTTTGAGTTGGTAATTTATAACCAATAAACAAAAGTGATCTAAAGACATTTTTGATGAAATTTGAATAAATTATTTTTGGCTGAAGCAAATCAAATGTTAAGGAGCTGAGATTGAAGGCAACCCAAGGTTGAACCAGGGTCACATTTTAGAGACCAAGCATTACCAATAGATCTCTATATAGGTTAAATAGGTCTTTTGGGCCTAATATAGAGGATGAAGATAGAACAATGATTGTGAAGTAATGATAATTAGTGTATAGGTTTTGTATATATTATGACTATGTGAAAAATAATAATTAGATTGTTTTTCACCTATAGTGGACCTATGTTCGATATTGGAGTAAATTTAGATGTAAATGTGATCATAGAGAGGAATCTTGCTTATCATCAGGGTCACATTTTCAATAAATAGGTATTGATGGCCACCCAAGGTAGAAGTAACATAATTATTCCAATTTCAAGACATGGTCCTCATTAACAAATTAGATAGATAATGACATAGAGTTCTAAGAAGGAGACCTGGTGGTTGGATAAGGGTAATGGGAATTTAAATAGTTTATAGAATTTTTTCATTATTGATAAGGTCATGAGTCAATATCCTTCTGAATACAAATCCATCAAGAGAAGTTTGACCGCATTCAATGTTTTTTATCTATTAATTTCTCTCTCTCCTCTTTCTTATAAATATATGATTCCAAGCCTTAAATCATATCCCTCTTTTTAGTATGACTAGACTTTGGAAAAATTTGTACTGTAACACCTTTTGATGCAATAAAGATTAAATTCCATCATTTTTCTAATCTAGATTTAAGTGTGTTTCATGAATTCTTGTACTATGGTTAAGTGAATGTATGTTCCTTATCTATGTCTAAGTGTTTCTCACCTTCAAGAAGTGTTTAGTAGTTCTCATAGGTCATTATAAGTATAATTTATAATTCGTTGTTTATCTTGAAAGTGGATATTTTCCCTCTTATGCTAATTTGATAATTGATTAATGCCTTATTTTTAAATATTTATGTGAGATTGATATTCTTTAGTCTTGAATGTGTATCATAGTGTGTCTTATGTGAGTTTGAGTGATTGAATCATTAGTGCATCACCCAATTTTTACATGATTTCATAAGTTATTGTCAAAATCTCTCTTCCTTTTCCAAGCAAGTGCTAGTTTAGGTGATATATCTAGAAGGAAGCCAACCTTCTTTAGAGGTCTAATCCATTATTAGGATACCCATAGCCTAGGATCAGTCTTATGTTTAAATAGATTTGAGTAGGAAAATATGAACAATCCCCTTCTCAACTAGAGTGCAAATATAGAATACCAATACTTTTGACATGCTCAGTGGGACTTGAAGTTTCTTTGGCATAATTAAATTTTAAAGATTGAAAAGAATTAATTTTAGCATCAGGAAAGATCTACCATCATAAAAAGTTAAATACCCTTCAAGTTATAGAGCTCATAACATCTTATAGATAGTTATTTTATGTCAAAGGTTATAAAAAGATCATCAAGTAAAGGTACTCCATTTAAACATATTATACTACCTTTTCCTTAGTATAAAATATCAATATTCAATAGTATAATACCTTATCCTCAAAAGAAACATTCCTTATCATTCTATTATTTTAGTCTAATCTATTATCCCTATAAGCCAAATCGATTATTCCCAAATGGTTATCAGGAATCAAGTGTTTGTTCCATTTAATAGAGGTAGTCCCCTAAATTTATCCCAATATGATGACATCCCTATGTCTAGCCTAAAACTTATCCTTTTCTTCTCAAGAGAATAGGATAAAACTATTTCTATTGAGCATATCCAAGATGTTTCCAATCTATGTTTTGTTCATAATGCTATTCAAGATAATGTGGCTATCAAATTGCTTGCTTCCTCCTTCAAGGGAAAGTCATTAAAATGGTATAGGAATATTTCTTTGACCTTAATTTCTACTTGGGATGATTTAAGTGAAACCTTATTTAGGAAATTTGAAGATAAGTCTGATCATATATCTTTGGTTGAATAATTGACTACCATACAAAGGTACCCCCATGAATTCATGTTTGATTTTAACCTCAAATTACAAAAGACATAGACTAGGATCCCTGTATTGGTTATACCATCTCTAGAGTATGCATTTTTGTACTATCTTTAAGCCCTCAATTTTGATATAAGTGTCATGATATAGTCTATGGATGGTAATACCTTGCCAAATGCCTATAAAATTGTAATAAGAGTAGAAAATAGATTAATACATGATAAAATTAATCTAAAGCCTATAATTCTCATATTCCTAGAATTAAAACATGTTTCTCCTCCTCAAGTTCCCCATATTCCATATATAGCCCCTATTCCATCCTCAAAAGTCCAAGTTGTAGCCCCTCGTAATCAAGATAATAAGATTGGTGATCTAAAAAGTATGTTACAATATTTTGGAAATGAGATTGTTCATCTTAAGAGACAGTAGTATTAAGGTATACCTTACAAGTAGTAAAACCAGAGCACTTATCAATCCTTCAATAACCAATGACCTCATTATCAAAGTTTCAAGGACAATAGGTAACCTTATCAAAATTATCCATAACCCAAAGTAAGCCATATGTAGTAATTAATCCTATTATACCTTCTAGTTAAAACTCTATTATTACTCAAAATACCTTGTGCAAGATTTATATTGGTACCCTTCCAATCCAAATGACACTCAAAATTAAGCCTTGGTATCATAAGATATCACTATGCCAAAATTGACATAGGAAGAGTTATCTCTTCAAGGTGGTCAGTATTAAGACATGAATATGAAATTTCAAGGAAAAGATTAACAAATTCTAGGGAAGCTTGATGCCATCAATGTTAATTACAATTGGATGCTTATATTGCATTCAACTAAGTTGGTGAAACTAGTAACACAAATGGTCAAATTGTAGATCTGATTAGAGATAAAATAAGAGTAGTTGAAGAAGCTCAAGATGTGATAAATAATTATAGTGTTCCTAATTTCATTTTCAAGAGTGTCAAGGAACAATTTTTTCCGATAGCATAAAATATATAGAATGTAAAGACAATAAAAGTTCTCCAAATGCCTCTAACTAGAGAATAACCAGTGGCTAAAAATTTGCATCCAAAGGTTAGTGGAGAGTTTGTTAGCATAATAGAACAAATGAAGAAATAAAATGTTAGCATTACCATGTGGGTTTCCCTTGACATTACATGAAAAAAGGACATGCTTATTCAAGAGCTTTTATATCTTAAGGTATCTAAAGAACTAGTTGAGAAATAATGAGTTTCTTATCCAATTTAGACCAACAAATTAAACAACCTCATTAGTAGGTACATAACATGAAAAATGTGGAAAAAACCAATGTAAAATCAAACAAAATCCATCCCTTTTATCTCTATTTTATATTTGGTGACTACTTAGTCTATAATTATATGATAGATAGTGGGGCTAGTAGCACTATCATGCCCAAACACATTGTAGGTAAGCTTGATCTTATATATGAGCCAAATATAAAAGGAGTATTGTTATTAGATGGATCAAAAATAAAGACAATAGGCATAATCAGAGATATAAAACTAGCATTTCATGTTGTACCCAATGTTATTATTAAGCAAGATGTAGTTGTAGTGGATTTGCCTCCCTATTTTGCCATCTGTCTACCAAGAGACTTTACTTCAAATATTGGAGGATATTTGTCAGCTAATTAGACATATTTAATTTTCACTAATAGGTATGGTAATAATGTAACAATACATTTTGAACCTATTTCAAGGTTTTATTTGGATCTATATATGCCAAGTATGGTGAATACTAATTATGTTATCTCAGACAAAGTACTAGAAAATAGTGAGGTGGAAACTGAATCACCTCTAGATGGAGTCCTGGATCTTTTCCTTGATAAATGAGCCTATTATTTATATGGAAATGATACTTACAAGTTAATTTAAGAAGAAGGACTTGGTTTATATTTTATTCATGAAAATTATGCACCAAATCTAACATTTATGAAAGATGATCAACCTAGTGATGGCCTGTGGCAACTATATTTTGATGGATCCAAAAATAAACATGGCACTAGAGATGGAATGATGTTAATTTATCAAAAAAATCAAAGGTATTATCTCTTATATCAAGTTTAATTTTTGTTTTTCCAATAATATTATTGAATATGAAGCACTAGTGCATGGTTTGTATTGGGCAATAAAGATGAAACCCAATACCTTACAAGTTTTTGGAGATAGTGAACTAGTAGTTAACTAAGGGGACCTAATATTTGAAATAACCCACTACTTAGGTCCTACAAGCATAGAGTATGAGACTTACTTTAATAATTTCAATATTTTAATATTAAAGCCATATCAAGAAATAAAAACAAGTAGGAAGATAGGTTGGCTGCTATTAGGCACAATTTAGTACCCAAGATGACATAAAAAATGAAAAGATTCAATCACACATCAAGGTAATTATGAGACCTTATATCCTATAAAAACATGACAATTAGAAAGTATTTGAAGATGATAGTCACTTTTTTAGATTCTTACAAGAGGAATCTAAGTTCTCCTCAAGGAAATAGGATAAGCATTTGTAGCAGTATGGTAACCAAATTATTAAATTAAAGATAAATAAGTTGCCTACAGGGTTGGTCACCCTTGAAAACATATTCATTAAAGATGATGAATTGAGAAAAGAAAAGTTTTGTTTGTCAACTAAGGAAGAACATTATACAAATATGGAGATTTTTATTAGCAAGAGTTTAAATTTGGGAAAAGTTTGCACATCTTTAGAGAAAGAAACTTTTATTTAGTTATGTTCAAGTTTTGTAGATGTCTTTACATGATAATACAGTGACCTTAAAGGATTTGATCCAAGTCTAGCTCAACATACCATTGAGTTAGAGGATGAGACTAGGCCAGTTAGAAAGAGACAAAGGACTATTAACCTAAAACTTGAACATTTGATGAGAGATGAGTTGCATAAACTCATTGAGTAAGCTATTATATTTCCAATCAAGCACTCAACTTAGGTAGAAAACCTTGTTCTAGTACATAAAAAGAATGGTGAAATAAGACTATTTGTTAACTTCCATGACTTGAATAATGCCTCTCTTAAAGACCATTATCCATTGCCATAAATCGAGCAAATTTTAAATTTAGTTTTAGGTTCAAAAAGGTTATTATTATTGGAAGGATAAAGTGGATATAACCAAGTTTTGGTCAAAGAAGAAGACCAGTTCAAAATAACCTTCACCACAAAGTGGGGGGCAATTTCATACATAAAAATGCCTTTTGGATTATCTAATGTTGGAGCCACTTTTTATAAAGCCATGGACATGGAATTTAAAGGTCTCCTCAACAATTTTATTATTATTTATTTGGATGACATAAAAATATTCTCTAACAGTATAGATGAGCATATAATTCATCTCAGACAAGTGTTTGAAAGATGTAGGGAATTTGGAGTATCTTTGAATCCCAAAAAGTGTTTTTTCTTTGTTCATGAAAGTAGGATTCTTATAAATTTAGTTTCAAAACATGGTACAAACATAGATCCTAATAGGATAGACTCAATACTTACACTTTCCTTGCCTAAACACAAGAAATCCTTATAGTGATTTTTAGGCAAGATCAATTTCATAAGGAGATATATCTTAAATTTTGATAGTTTAGCTAGAAAACTCACCACCATGCTAAATAAGGGTCAAAGTTTCATTTGGTCCAAAGAAGGATTAAGAAGTTTTGAAGAGATAAATAAATCTATAGCCAGTGCTCCTACACTCTTGAACCCTAACTTTACAAAGGATTTCTTCTTATACACCTATGCTAACATTGACACAATTTTTGGTATTCTCATGTAGTAGAATAAATTGATTTTGGAATAGACAATAGCCTTCTTTAGTCAAGGCTTAGATGAATATAAAACAAGATATTATTTTTTTGAGAAGCATGTATTTTTGGTAATAAGGTCTATTAAAAATTTAGGTACTTGCTATCTAATAATAAGATACATTTGATGGTTACACATCTAGGTGTCAAGTATTTCCTCTTAAATAAGGATTTAAATGATAAAATAGCTAGTTAGATAACCAAGGTCATAAAGTTGGTAAGAGGTAAAGGACTTTGTGAAAATCTAACCCAAGACTTGAAGGAGACTAATGAGATGGTTATGGTGTCAAATAATGAAGAAGTTACAAGTAATTATAGCTCACCTTCTAGATAGTTCCAAGATATGGTAAGATATTAAAAATATGGTGTTTATCCTTCTCATTGGACCCCTTCAAAGAGGAAATATTTTAGATTACAATCACTTCATTTTATTCTTGTTGATAGTATGTCATTAAAAAAGGATTTTAATGGAATATTACTAAGATGTATAAAACCAAGTCAAACACAAAAGTTTCTTGAGTAGTTCCATGATAGACATGTTGGAGGAAATTATTATATAAGGATTATAGCCCCTAAGATAATGAGAGGTGGGTATTATTGGCCAAGTTTATTTGGTGATTGTCATTCATGGATTAGGAAATACAGATGGTGTGCCATGTTTGTTGGAAATGTGAAGCTTGCATCCTTATCTCTCTAATCAATTTTAGTAAATCAACCCTTTGTCTATCGGGATTAGAATTTATTAGTATTATTAATCCCCCTTCAAGATTAGGACACAATGGATCCTAACTGCCATAGATTATTTTACTATATGGATAGAGGTAGTATCACTGAAATAAGCCAATGAAACCAATGTTTGCTTACCAAATTTGGGGTCCCTTCAACAATAATTTCTGATAATGCTATGTCTTTTTTAGGGTCTAATATCATACAATGGGTAGTTCAACATAGTGTTTTTCTCAGTACCTCATTAAACTATTATATACAAGGTAATGGCCTTGTTGAGTCCACTAATAATAATTTATTAAATATCATTAGGAAGATAATTGAAGACAATCAAAGATCATGACATCTCAAATTGAATTCAACTCTATGGGCTAACAAGATCATCTATAAAAGGTCTATATCTAATTCTCCATATAAGCTAGTATATGGTAAAAAAGTAAGAATGCCTATTTCTCTTGAATTCCCCACTTTGGAGTTAATGCATCTACTTGAGATTTTGGAGAATGAACCAATGGAAACAATCTATGCTAAGCTCATAGAGCTAGAAGAGATAAGGCATCAGTCCATATTGGCCATGTAATCCCATCAAGTAATGACAAAGAGATCATTTGACAAAGAAGCTTATTCAAGAGGTTTCCAAGAAGGATATTTGGTCCTCAAGTGGGATGAGGATAGAGATAAGCTAGGGAAGCACACAAATTTTGATTCTCTCTAGAGTGGTCCATATACAGTCTTCAACTAAAAATCCCATAATGATTTCTAACTCATGAGGATGAATGGTGAAGAGATTCCTATCCCAGTCAATGGGATACATCTAAAGAACTATTATTAAGGAAGCTAAATTCCCTCTACATAGTTTTTTTGGTTTTTTATCTAAATTTTTTATTAACATATTAGTTTATTTATGTTTTATCCAAAATAAGTGCTTTTGTTTGCATAGTTGTTTAGTAGATTAGTTGCCTTTACTTTATTAGGTTAGTTTCCCTTTCAAGTATGTTTCTTTCCCTATATGTTGGAATTATTTATCTTTGAAAATCAAAAGGATATCTTGTAGTCATGTAAATGGTCAAAGAATCATGTAAATGATCCAAGAGTCATGTATCTGGTCTGAGTTCTCAAGCATAATAGGGATGTTACCAAACCAAGTTACCAAAGATGTTGACAAATTTTGGTCTACATACTAAAAATGTATCTAGTCTAAGAGTCTTGTAGAAGGAGAAGGATCTTGATTGAAGAGTGACCCAATGTCATAAGGAGAAAATAGACCTCAAGTGGATATCATAGCTTCAAAAAATCTTTTGAAACATTTTAAGCAACATTAAAGTGTAATTTAATTGATCTTCAAGGGATAGGTATATAGTTATAGGTGAAAGGTCCAAATAGTTTTCATGGTGTTTATGAACATGAACCAAGTTGCATAATCCTTAAAAATATCATTAGATCCTTGAAAGATTAAGTAAAATATGGACTATTCAATTTTGAGAAACTAGACTATCACAAAGATGTCATGCAAAGATACATAGACCAACTTATTTAAACTTTTTTTTATCTCCACTTAGAAAGCTCACAGAGCCAGTGGATCAAGTGGCCATAATGTTTTTGGTCTTAGGAACATCTCTAGCAAATTCGGTCTCTCCATGATTTTTGTGCTTCAAGATATAAATATTCAAAGTGGGTAGAATAATGGGAGACATTCGCATGAGAGTCAAATTAAAGCTCGATCAAAAAACCATTGGATCTTAAATTTGATGATATGTAAGATGTAAAATATCTCTATGGGGACATCAAATGGCATTCATGTGAATGTCAAATTTAAGCACCATAAAGTATCCATTGGGGTTTCAAATAGGTCGAAGATCAATGGCTCATATTCAATAATACACCATAATCTAATAGAGCGAGGTAGATTGATAGTATCAGTGGGTCCCTAGAAGATAGATAGAGCACATTTAATCATACATCAAGATCGTTGAAGTGAGATGAGTTAAAATGGTTAGAAGATCTTGATGATAAATACAAAGAGGACAAGTGTCAAACATTAGTGGGTCTTAATAGAATATTAAGGACTCACATGCATTCATACATCTAGATCTAATGTTGTGAGAAAATTCAATAAGTTAGTGTGTCTACAAGACTAAAAAACATAAAGATAGTTGGGCACAATGTAAATGGATCGAGTTGGAAATTCATAGCCAATAAAAAAATGTGATCTTAAGACATTTTTGATGAAAGTTGAAGAAGTTATTTTGGGCCTAGAAAAATTAAATGTCAAGGAGTCAAGCTCAAAGGCAACCTAGGATTGCACCAGGGTCACTTTTCAGAGACCAAACATTACCATCAAAGCTCCATATAGGTAAAATAGGTCTTTTGGTCATAATATAGAGGATGAAGATAGACCAATGATTGTAAATCAATGACAAGAAATCTAAAAGTTTTCATGGATATGATGACTATGTGAAAACCAATAATTGGATTGGTTTTCACATATAGTGGAACTATGTTCAATATTGGAGAAAATGCAAACGCAAATGTAAATGTTATCATGGAGAGGCATCTAACCTATCATTAGGGTCACATTTTCAATAAACAGGTACTAATGGCCATATAAGGTAGAAGTGGCATAATTATACCAATTCTAAGACATGATCCTCATTAGTAGATTAGATAGATAATGACATAGAGTTATAAGAAGGAGACTTGGTGATTGGATAAGGGTAATGGGCATTTAATTATTTTACAAAATTTGTTCCTTGTTGATAAGGCCACGAGTCAACATCCTCAAGAATACTAATACATCAAGAGAAATTAGACCTCATTCCATGTTTTCTATTTGCTTAGTTCTCTCTCTCCTCTTTTTTATAAATACAAGATTCTAAGCCTTAAATCATATTCCTCTTTTTGGTATGACTAGACTCTACCAAAATTTGTACTATAACACCTTTTGATGTAGTAAAGATTGAATTTCATCATTTTTCTAATATAGATTGAAGTGTGTTCTATGAATTCATGTACTTTGGTTAAGTGAATGTATGTTATTTATATATTTCTAAGTTTTTCTCACCTTCAATAAGTGTTTAGTAGTTCTCATAGGTCATTATAAGTGTAATTTATAATTTGTTGTCTAGCATGAAAGTGGATATTTTCCCTCTCATGCTAATTTGATAATTTATTAATACTTTATTTTGAAATATTTATGTGAGAATGATATTATTTAGTCTTGAATGTGTTTCATAGTGTGTCTTGTGTGAGTTTGAGTGATTGAATTATTGGTACATCACCCATTTTTTACATGATTTCATAAGTTATTGTCAAAATGTCTCTTCCTTTTCCCAATAAGTGCTAGTTTAGGTGATAGATCTAGAAGGTATCAAACCTTCTCTAGAGGTCTGATAAATTATTAGGATACCCATAGCCTAGGATCTGTCCCATGTTAGATGAGATTTGAGTAGGAAGATTTGAGGAATCTCCTTCTCAACTAGGGTACAAATCTAGATCACCAATAGGTATTACAATACTACCACTAAGGACTTGTAGTTTTGAAAAACTATGGATTTCCCTCCCAAAACCACCAATCATGATGATAAAATCATGACTTAGGGAAAAATTGATAGTTGTAGTTTTGCTTGAGTGATTAAACTGACATTTTTTCTTACCATAATCCTTCCAAAATATTAAAAAACTAACAAAAAATAGTAAAAACATTGAGCTATAAGTTTGTTACTCACCACAAGTCCAACATTAGACTTTCTCTAGTGCTCTTGGACTCTCCCATCATGATGGGAAGCTCAAGGTAGCTGATCCATAGTTTTGCCTTATAACTCAACTCACTAGAAGATAAAATGTGCAAATGTCCTAAATTTGACCTTTTTGTCTTATATAACCCCCCTACACACATAACAACATATTACTAACACCAAATATGTCCAATCTTATCTAATTACCTAACTACCCTAATCCAATCACTTCTTGGCCACATTATCCTCCTTCAAAACTACATCAACCAAAGGTATTTTTAGATTATATAGGTAGCACTTGGTCTCACTTTTATGCCTAAGAATAGCTCAACCACCATTTATCTCTCATCACCATCCCATCCTTAGATTAATCACTAAATAATCACATATCAATATTAACATTGAATCTTAAGGAAATTTCTCTCTATCATTGATTAATAATCCTCATCACTATTATCCATTTTCAAGCCTTACCTAGCATGTCTTTTCTATAGGACTTATCACTAGCTTGAACCCATCTCATCTCAATTGATTTTGTCTTGTCAATTAAAAAACTTTCTATATATTGGTAATTTATATAGAACCCATCATAAATGATCTAATTTATCCCCTTACCACTTGGGCCATTTTCAATTATCAATATATCTTGGATTATCCCAACCCCATTTTACCATCTTGATTTTATCCCAGCCCAAGATTTCTATTTGAGTGACCATTTGGGTTAGCTCTCCTCACATTCTCCTTCAAGGGGGCACCATATCCTACTAACATCATAAATCATCTAAACTTATGGGTTGTATTTGAAAGACCATTACTCCTTTCACTTTGTTTCACTTACAATACACTTTCAAAGAGGGGAAAAATATATGCACTAAATTATGCTCACCTTGTTAATTATATTAATTATGCTAGCTTATACTAATTTAGTCTAATTTATATATTTCTTAGATAAATTAAATAATATCTTAATAACCCCCATCCCATTATTATATCATATAAATATTACTCAATCCAAAAAATCAATTAATCCCCTCATTAAAACTCTAATAGAGCATATTACCCACTAACCTACTCCCTAAGCCAACTAGCCAATTTAAAATTACAAAATAATATACCTTCGTAACCACCACACTATTATAGCCTCTCCTAAAATCCTAAACCCTATGGGATATTTCTAGAATTGGATGATTCTATAAATCTTCCCTATTTTAGCCTCCTCTAGAATTTTCTAATTCTATAGATCTCCATTTAATTAAAAATTGCATGAAAAATCCCTAGCCATTGATCTCAATGGATCAAATTTGAATTTGATCCATTGATTTCTCCCTCCATGACTATATAACCAATATATTCCTACTCCTTCAAATTATCTTGGAAAACCATCAAATTTCTGTTATCTTGCATCCAAAATCCCTTTTTGCATCCATCCATAACCACTATCAAGCTTATCTAGTCATTTGGAAACCATTATCAACACTAAGCAAGAAATATAATTTTTTCAAATTTGGGAATTAAAAAATACATTTTAAATCTTTGAGTGGAGCCATAAGGAGGTAAATCTATGGTAAGAGTGTTCTTATTATACTAATTGCCTCTTTTATCCATTCTTATTAGTGTGTTTAAGTTTTAGGGTATTATTACAAAAATTAGTAATATACGTTGAATCTAAAATTTAGTGTAAATTTAGAAAAATCATGACCTTAAGGTCATCACCAGATTTATTTTATTCTTTAACTTAGGGTAAACATGCTCGAACACTCCTCTTCAAGATGTTCACTTAGAACTACCAATTAACTCCAAAACATAGTCAAAGAAACATGAACAACTGACACATGATTGAATATATTTAAGGGATTTAAATGAATGTGTAGGATCTTAAAAATTACTTAAATCAACCTCAAAAATTAGATCATGAGATATAATGAGAACTATTGTTCTTATAGGCCAATCATCTAACCTTCTCTTACACAGACTCTACTCAACTAGATAAGCCATTTTGGCTTCATTGTTCCAACCACTTGCACTAACTTCCAAGATTATAAAAATCATGGATAGATATTTCAAGACCCAAAAAACATCATCATGTATTTCAATGCATCATTATTACATGAAAACACATCATGAAACATCTTCTCAAAACTATCTAATTTTTTCACTATCTACACTACTAGGTCTGGTCAGAGATTGGCCAACTTGAATCATCACCTTCACATATCTGAGATATAGAACCTATATATAAACATTCATGAACATAAACTACAAGTCTCACACTTTTATCTTCATCCATTCATTAACTTTGACTTGGTCAATGTTATCTTCTACAATAAATTTTTAAAAGACAAGTACTTTTTTGTATAGTCTTCTCACTCACTTGAGAAACCAATCACACCTAGAGATGATTGGGAGAGTTAAATTCAAACTCCAATCACTTATTTGATAATATCAAACTATTATGAGATATTTTTATTAAGATATTCAATATCAAATCACACTTAGGGTTTTATGAGGTCTTATACTAACTTCTAGTCTTAATCATTCATAAAACTTAGCTCCTCTTTATAGAAACCAACCTTGTAACTTTTATATAGAACCCTTACTCATCTACCATGAATAAATTAGGATTTCATGTAGTTACTTCAAATGATAATGAGCACTGAAAAAATCTTCTCATATAGACAAATATTCATTATGTGCACTCAAGGAACCTTGAAATAATTTTCAATTATTTTATTTATAAACCAAGTCTTAAAACTTTATGTACAGACTTAAAAAAACTTGAGTCACCTCTATAAATGTTCATTTTCTCACCCATGTCATGGAAATTGATCCTGTTACCTTATCTAGACACCATTTTTCTTATTGATTTTTAATTCTTGACCTACATGTCTTATTAAGCATTGAATCTGACCTTATATCCACTTTATAGACTCCACCTTGGAACTCACCTATGTTACAATATCTCTTTTGTATTCTTAATCAACATCATACACTCATTATTCTTAGGAACTTGAATAGAACTTCTTCAGATATACTTAAAAATATATAAAGCTCACCTTAGTATCTTTTGAGATATGTACATAGATATTCATAGCACACCGATATTCAGAGCTAACCTTGTATTCATATACAAGGTATTTATTTCCTTAGATATAACCTGAGACAATCTCACTCATGCTTAAACACTGTCAAGTGTGCTTTATAGAATTATCTTTATATCATTCTCATATTCATAGCTCATTTAGGGCATATTTATATTTTATTAAATAGAAATTTAGAGCACACTTCTTCAAAGCTCACTCATTTAATCTTTCCACTTATAAATATTATATCACAAGGTCTAAATAAAGCATTATAAGATGTTGTACATTTCCCATGTAGAATAATACTTACTCATGCTCCTTTTCATTGATATAACTCAAACTTATATTAGAACATTCTAAAAATATCATTCTTCCATGACATCTACAACACTCATTATGTTATCAATAGAACTCCTTCACTTACATATCTCAAGGCTTACTTGACCAAGCATTTGTACCAGAACCATTGAAATTAACTATATTAGATTAACATCAATGAAAGAACCATACATCTCCATTAGTAACTTTGGCATCAATGACAACATTAAATATCAAATCTCAACACTAAATGACAATTCTCAATAATCTCTTCTTTAATCAAAGATAATGTTCAACAACCTCTAATGAGAAAGATGTCCTACTTACCTTTACCTGTGAGTGGCTCTGTAGGTCTCTAGTATATTGTGCTTCCTTGGGCTAAGATCTATTATTTGTGAGTTTGATATCCTTAAAAACCCTAATTGAAAATGTATTCACTCCTTGATATTATTTTATAACTCATCCAGAAACATTATAACACTAACTATATTATCATAATTGACACCTCTCTCCAACTTCTCACTCTAAAAAGGACTACTTATAGGTGTGTAATAGTTATAGGTGTTGATTCACTATTTGATTGGTGGGGAGAGATAATATTCAAGAAGATATATAATAGGTCTATTACATTTCCCAATATTCCTTAGTACCTTGTGAAGGTTTATAAACCCCTCACTGCACCTCTCACACAAGAATTCTCATTTACCTAAATAGGCTAACTTTATCTTTAATCTACCTAAATATAAATCATTAAGGCCTATGAGTGACCTTTGAGAGGTTTATTTCATGAAAATATCTTTATGAATTTATATACAACTCTACAAGCTTCAATAAATTACTATTAATCCAAACTTTTAACTTCATCATTGTGTTATTTTCATCTTAATTTCCATATAGCTCAGTTAGGCTCAATTAGGCTAACTATAGGTAGTGATTTTGGAGTTAATAAACTAAATATGTATAGGGTCATAAATCATTAAGGCCTTAAAAGGCCTTAATAGACCTATTTAACCTCTTAACACATTATGGAAGTATGAAAATTCAACTTCTTCCTCTTACACACAACCTTCCTCATGTGACCACACATAGTCCGCCTTAGTTGACTATGACTTTAGACCTAAAAGTCACTTTGTTTTCCTTGGCTTATCTTCCTTTTGATATTCAATATGGAATATTCAAGTTATTCTTATACTCTATTCATCCATCATATCCATCTCATGCAACTTCCTGCTCTTCTTGATCTTCTTGACCTTCACATGTTCATATTACATATGGACCTAACTAACTGAGCTAAAATGTCATGGAAATAGTTACACATTTGTATTTAAATCCAAACATGCAAAAGTCATGTTGATTTTATTTATAAATTAGTATTTGTCTAAGATTACTATGATAGTTTGGATATAATCCTAATGGATATTATGAACATATAAACTTGTAGCTTCACTACTTTATCATATGGTCATTTACTCCACTACCTTTCATGTCAATCTTGACTTTGTGTAGAGGTTCAACTTGAGGTCTAATTAAAGATTAGGTTTTCCCTTTCTCATATATACTAGGCCTCTCATCATGTATTTTTAATCATGGAACAAGACTTCAATGTGATTTACTTAGTTTTATGAAGGTATGAACTTCATATAGCACTCTCAAACTTGAAACTCAGACCTTTGATTGTGGGCAGACCTATATATAACATCTTAGGCTTGTTATATTAAAAACTCCATTTAATTCCATTAGTCATACTAATATTATTTTTAGAAATTTTTTAAATCAATCCATAATATTTCTTACTTCTATAGAGACATGTGATCTTCCATAAAACATACAATATCAATCTCTTCTTTGTTATGCCTATGATGAGTGTGTAGGTGTATTCCAATAGGATTAGAGCTTACTTTTGTGTATTTCACCTTTGATAAAGTCATATCTCTCTCTTGGTGAACATGTAGAATTCATGTCTCATATTCATGTTTTAATAGAGTATAGATTGCTTCATAATGCCCAAGACCAGCTCCTGATCACTAGTATATATCTCACACAAGGATGAAACCTATATATTTGTGCTTTATTGATAAAATATCTTTTATTCACCAAAATTGATTGTACTAGTCCCATATATTGATTCAAGGTAATCATTAAACCTTTGTAACTTGATTATTAACTTCAAATAACATTAAAATACATGTGCAATACCTTTCTCATGTTCATATTCAATGTTAGAAAAATGTATGTACATATTCCATAGCCTTTAGTGGCATTATGCTTGTATTTTTTATCATGAAATAACTTCTAAATTATCTCATATACTTTTTAACAAGGCAAAACAAGACCTCCTTACTCCATTATTGTAGGTAGACCCATGACATAGTCAAAAAGGCTTATAAACATTGTTGTTCCTTAGATAAAATGATGCTAGAGTGAGCATAAAGAACATTGGTAGAGTTTTAAAGATTTATATGGAATGATAACATGATATATCATATTTATAAACATGATCTAATCATTAATAACCCTAAAATGTCAAGAAATAATGATAGTTTCCATGCAACATATGAAAATGAAGATTTCTTTCCAAATGAACTCACACATACAAAATGGGCTTGGAAAAACTTTTTAGATGCTTCAATAGACATTATAAATCCCATTTATTTAAACACTAAACCTTTTTCAAACTTCAACTTCTACCTTATGTTGTTTTTCTTCTTTGTAAATAGTCTTCAAGATGGATAGATATTATTTTGTAATAACTATTGCATCATGAACTTCATATGAATAATTGAAGTAACATACTTGGACCTTAGTATTATCTTGAAGGCTTTCAACTTGTCCATCATTGTCTCAAAAAGAGATAGTATTTTTTTCCTTGAGAAATTGGGGCCAAAAGAGACCCTCATTATCTTCCAAGAGTACACCAAGGTTTGAAAATGGACTGAGAGGATGATAACCCATGTTAAAGATTTAAAATAAATCATCATACAGTAAGTCTAACTCTTGAAAGGGAATATTTATAATACTATATCCCTCTATCTTGTTGATTGGTTCACTAAATATACCTCTAATTACCTTACTCAAATCATAATCACCTAGGAGAAGTAAGTATCATGATTCCAAAGATTCAAACAAGTATTCACTATGCTCTTGATTGATTCAAGGGAGATTAAAACAAGGATTTACCTTCTCTTGCACATTTGAAGTATCATAAAAGGAATATAATTGAATATCTACTACAATAAGCTCTTCAACATCATTAAGAGGTTCTAGGAATAAATCTTATCACTCATTTACAACTTCCTTGTCATGGTCAAAATACTAATTGATTTCTAAATTTTTTTCCATAACATTACCTTGATCTTATTCATGCTCAATCACATTGAAAGGAATCTCTTGAAACAAGTTAACATCTCCATTATCTTCTAATAAAACTTCTTCATGTCTAAAAAATAAATTACCTTTGATCTCACCAAGGTGAGTACCAATAAATATTTATTTTTCATGCACACTTTAATCATCACACTCTCATTGAAAATAAATTTTAGGTATAACTTCTTCATTTATCCTCCATGTAAAATTCTCCTCTTCAATAAAAGAGATAGTGGGAGGGCAATCAATATGCTCATGGGTTTGCTTGGGAGCCAAGGGAGTACTTTTACAACTTGAGGTCTTGGGGGTGGTGGACTCTTATAGGAATGATTAAAGATAAAGGAAATTTAGGTGTCATATGAGTGATTCATCCTTCTCAAAAACAATTTCAATATTCTTATATCCTTCTTGAGGTTCCATCTCAGCTACAACTTAATTTCTAGCCTTCTCAACTAGGGCCTCTTTCTTGTCTTGAGTGCCTTCTTGGATAAACCTCCAAGATAGAATAAATTTAGGTTATTGAGGAAGGGGAAAAGGGGCTTGAATAGGCATAAGGTATTATTTAGGATCAAATTTTTAATCTTGACTCTCTTCTTCTTGTTTCTACCAAGAATTAACTACTTGGTTCTAAGTTAGGACTTTGAAACTTGTAGGGTTACTTAGAGGTTGAATTATCTCTCTTAGAGGATCCATTTGAACATGCTCAATGAATTCATGAGTACAAGGAGTAAACAAGAGATTATATGGTAAAAAATATGGTTATTTAATAATTATTAGATAAAATTCATCTAAAATACTTGGCATGGCATAACTAGGAATCATATCCCAAGAAGGCCTCCAAGATGAAGTGAGCTTGTTTTCTTGAGGAAGGGTAGGTGTAACTAGAAGAAAAATTGGAATATAAGAAGTATGACTAGGGATAGGAGGAGATGACTAAGGTTTTTTGGGTTTGATCTCTTGATTCTCCCACCTCAATAACTTGTCTACCCACCATTGGATCATGGTTATTATTTCATGAAACTCATAAGTCATAACATACTACTTTTACTCTTCAATATTTTCCCACCTATTAGTCAACATTTGTATTTCCATATTAATCTTATCTATGAGGTGAAAAGGTATCACATATAACTCTCTATCACATATTATCATCACCCATTCAGACTATAACATATTTGTCTTGAATTCTAACAAGGATATGGTATGTGAAACGTGATTTTGAGTTGGAAATGGAGTAGGAGGAGGCAAGTATGATTGTTTCATGTCTTGATAAGGATGTTGAGGCATATATTTAGGGTCATAGTGAGGTTGATAAGGATCACCATAAAGATGATATGAACCATCATACTCTTGACAATACCAATCATCATATTGATAAGACTATTGGTAAGGTTGATTAATATAATAATAAGGATAATAAGGATCATGAAAAGGATGATAAGGAATTATATCATAGGAGTTATTTTCATACATAACCATCAAACTTCATGAAGATAGTGAAATAAAAACACAACTTACTTGAACTAGTGTGTGGGATACTAGAACCAACTGCTAGAAATTGAAGATGTCATTGATGTTTTTAAGGACTCCAAAAGCTGATATATAAAAGAAAAAAATCAACAATCCTTCCACTAATTTAGACCTTGGTCCCATTGGGTGTGCCAAAAATAGTTATCTACTAGACTTTTACCCTTATGAATGTAGTTCCAATCCTTCACAGTCTGAAGTAACATGGGGACAATACTAGGTTTTGGGTGATATAATATATGGATTGAATATCTATATTTTAAGGGATATCTCCCCTTTATATATCAGTTATGATCTCCACACTATACTACCAACTTGTAAGGAAAAATAAAGGAAGATATACTAAAATAAAATTTATCTAACAGAGGTGATACAATAAAATGTGTCCTTCACTTTTCTAATATGCAATAATAAGGATGAATAGAGACATGGAAATAATTGAAATTATCAAATTAAGGTCTATAAAAATAAATATTTTAGATAAAGGCTTAGATTAATACATGATCTAAGACAATTGATAAATAGGTCTCCCAAAAACACTAAGGAAATATTGCACTTACAAAACATAAAATATTATTCAAGAACACTATATAAGGATTAATTAAAACCTAAAAATAGGTAAATAGGAGAGGACAAATGAAAGGAAGCATGCATTATCACTATCATTCATCAACTAACCATTAACATACACTAGTAACAAACTTTGAGGACACATGAATTCAATGTTATTAATTCTAAAGAGGTAAGTACAAGTGTTTTTATAAGTAGAGCCTTGCCATAACATAGGTTAAGTATATTTAAAATTATAAAAGTAGGCTTACATATAGAGAAAATGAAAAAGGAGAGAGAGACAAAGTAAAAGACTAAAAATTAGGAAATATGATATCAATTAGGTCCTTATCTAACTCCAACATAGCACTTGTTTAATTTATATCATCTAAAATTTTGAAAAAAATTAATAGAGGTTGAGATATACTTGTTTTAAATGTTGATAAATTCATATCATTGATTAGAGGAGTTTGAACAGCTTGAGTACCTACCTTCTTGCTTGCACACCCTATATACTTTGTCATATGTCCTTATTGAAGAATGAGTATTATTCATATAAAATAGGTATTCAAGTATCATTAATACCTCAATTTAAATATTCTACTAAGACATTAGTGATGTCTCTCTAACTTATTTGGGATTCTAGAAGGTTCATTGATGCTTGTTTGACCCTTTCAACATGGTAGGTGAAGGAATGAAAGGTCTTGTTAGGAGTGTTGGAGACATTTTCAACCTTTGAATCCTTATTAAAATAAAACATATGAATTTTGATTACTAAATTGGTGTAGGAGACAAGTATAAAACTCAATAAATCCTTTTTAATAAATACTATGCATCAATTTGGTGATTTGATCCCTTAACTTCTTAATCAAAGAGGAGTAAGAGAGAGAAAATTGGTTTTTTCATTAAATAAGGTAAAATTACACTATTAATGGATTATAAACATGAAATTATACTTGAAAAAAATAATCCTTATCTATTAAACCCTCTATAAGATGCAATTTTGCTCTTATAGAATGTCATTCCTTATAGCCCTAAAAATAGGTAAATCTCATTGTCTAGAAGAGTGTAATGGATAACTGAGAAATTTTTTTAGGACCTTATATCCCCTTACATCTCCATACTAAGTTTTATGAACCAAATACAAGTGGAATTATATATTATATACCATTTCTCTCTCTAATTGGAATTAATTAGGCCTCTTAAGCCTAAAAAGAGAGATTTGGCCCAAATGCCAACTGCACATGTGAAACCTTCCAAAAGTATTTTATTTACTTTACCTAACATAATAAAATACTCCATGAAAAATTTTAAATTTTGGGGCATTGTTTATATGGATAAACCATGAAATGGTCATTGACAAGCCTAAATGCTTTTATGTGCTTAAGGGGTTGTTTGAGATGTTTTTCATGAAATTTGCAAGTTTTGGTTCTTGAACATGAATTGATGAGACCTATATATCCCTTAAATAGATCATCCATTGATATTTAATTTTATTATTGCATTCTCATGCCTTCACCATTGATTCTTAGCTTGAAAAATTGAGTTATCATACCTTTTGAGCTAGTGGCCAACTCCCAGGGACTGTATAACAACTTGACAAACCCATATAATATTTTGGATGATTTTAGAGCCTATAAATTTAAAATAATCCTATAAAAATGTGTTTTTTGATCACTCCATATCTTATACCCTCATATATTAGCTTAAAACTACATATTTTACCTTGTACCATATGGTATTGTACCTACACATGTGAACAAACACCTAAAAGTGAATCTCATGAGATTTTTGAGTGTTAATAGGATAATTTGGAAGTAAAATTATTTCATTTAAAGGAATTATAAACCATATATTCTCCATTAGGTTATTTTTAAGGTTTAAGAAGGGTTTTAAGAGGTTTAAATTATTAAAAATTGTTCATAAAGGACAAGGGTCCATTCCGAAAACCAATGTTAATACTTTTTATAATGGGGACCCCTTAAAAATATACTATAGGATTGAGTTACCATGAGTCTCTTTATGAAAGTTTTGAGAAAACAAAATGACCTCTTTGAGCTCCTCCTCAAGCAAAACATGGTTATTTCCCTTATAGTTGATTTTTCATAAGGTTACATGGCTAAATGGATAAACCAATGTCATATATTTTAAGAATTGGACCCAATTAAACACCTTAGATAACTTCAAGTTACCATTCAAATAATACAATAAGATCTAACCTCTAAAAATTTACTTCTCGGCTAGTGATTGTGCAAGGAAAGGATGAGAAAGGCCATTTTAGGTCTTAAAACCTCAAAACTCACTTTCATATCAAATAAAGATTTTAAACATGTTTTTTATGATATATAAAATTAATCATAATGATTATCCATTATATTTTACTTCCAAATGGGTCTAAAACATTGAACTTCACCATTGAGTGTTTTTATGCAAACTATGTATGTTGACCCTAGAGGTTTATTCCTTGGGTTTCTCTCTTCATTCACTAAAACATAACTTGATGAGGTATTAATTAAGGTAACATACACTATTTTTAATTTTTATACATCCAACCTCTAGTGATAAATATGTCCTACTTTCCTTTGCTTGTGAGTGGGACTGTAGGTATCTAATAGATTATGTTTCCTTAGGTTGAGCCCTATTCTTTATGAGTTTGATATTATTAAACACCCTAATGTAAAATGGATACACTAATTGAGATTATATAATAACTCATAAAAAAACATTATAACACTAAATATATTATCACAAGTGAAACCTCTCTCCAACTACTCACTCCAAGAAAGACTACCTGTAGGTGTGGACTAGTTATAGGTGTTAATTCACTATTAGACTGTAGATGTGGGTAGATTAGATGGAATAAGATATATAATAGGTATATGAAATGGATAAATATTCATTATTACATTTTTAACTTATCCAAACCCCTCACTTCACCTCTAACCCAAGACTTCTCATTTACCTAGTATAGGTTGATTGTATCTTTACTCTATCAAACTGCAACTCTTCAAGGCCTATAAGTGACCTTTGAGAGGTTTATTGGATTGAATTTTTTTTTTATGAATTTATATACAACTCTATAATATTAAATAAATGATTTTTAATCAAAAAATTTAACTTCACCATTGTGTTCTTTCATCTTATTATCCTTATAACTTAGGATCAATTACGTTGACTGTAGGTAGTGACTTTGGAGTTAATAGATTGAAGATGTAAAATGTAGTATATAATTAAGGCCTTTAAAAGGTATTATAAAACCTATTTCACATATTAAAACTTTATTTAATTATGAAAATTCAACTTATTCTTCTGACACATAACCTTCCTCATGTGACCGCATATAGGCCACCTTAGTTAACTATGACTTCAGACCTAAAAGTCACTTTGCTTTCCCTGGATTATCTTTTTTTTTTTTTAAATAATAGAGAATATTAAAGTTATCATTATACTATATTAATATATAATATCCATCTCATGCAACTTCCTACTCTTCTTGACCCTCTTTACCTTCACAAGTTCATATTGCATATGGACCTAACTAATTGAGCAAAATGTCATGGATTTAGGTACACATTTGTACTTAATTATAAACTTAAAAAAATCAAGTTTATTTTATTTGTAAATTATTATTTTTATGAGAGTGTTATTATATTATGGATCTAATCCTAATAGATATTTTTAACATGCAAACTCTCAAAATCTTGGCTTCACTACTTTATCATATAGTAATTTACTCTATTGCCTTTCATGTCAACCTAATTGTGTAGAGGTTCAACTTGAGGTCTAATTAGAGAGTATGTTTTCTATTTATTATATATAATAGGTCTCTCATCATGAATTTTAAATCATGGAAAAAAACTTCAATGTTATTTATTTAGTTTTATGAAGGTGCGAACTTCATAAAACACTCTCAAACTTGAAAATCAAACCTTTGATTGTGGACAGACCTGTGTATAACAATCTTGGGCTTGTTATGTTCAAAACCCATTTCAATGAAATTAATAATATTTATATTATTTAGAGATTTTTTGAAATAAATACATGATATTATTTACTTTTATACAGATATATGATCATACATATACCATACAAGATCAATCTCTTCTCTTGTATGCCTATGATGATCTTGTATATGTATTCTACTAGGCATAGAGCTTAATTTTATGTATTTAACATTTGTTGAAGTCATATATCCCTCTTGGTGAACATTAATAATTCATATTACTCATCCTCATGTTTGAATAGTGTAGAGATTACTTCAAAATGCCCAAAACCACCTCTTGATCACTAATATATATCTCATACAAGGATGAAACCTATAGATTTTTGATTTATTGATAAAATCTATTTTATGCACCAAAATTGATTACAAAAGTTAGATATATGGATTAAATTTAATCATTCAGAATCTATAATGTGAATATGAACTTCAAATAGCTTTAAAATACATATGTAACACCTTTCTCATATTCATATTCAATGTTAGTAGAATGTATGTACACAATCCATAGCCCTGAATGACATTATGCTTGTATTTTTTAGCATGAAATTACTTTTAAATCATATATTAATTTATATAATGAGTTCAATACCCTTATATATTTTTTTAAAAGTCAAAACAAGACCTCCTTACACCATTATTATAGGTAGATCCCTGGCACAGTAAAAAAGACTTAAAAACACTGTTGTTGCTTGGAAAAAATGATGTTAGATCAACATTGAGAACATTGGTGGAGTTTTAGAGTGTTATATTGAATTATAACATGATATATAATCTTTATAAACATTATCCAATTAGTCAAAAATTTGAAACATCAAGAAATAATGATAGTTGCCTTGAAACATATGCAAAAATGAAGTTTTCTTTGCCAAATGAACTCACACATGAAAAATAGGTTTTTAAAAACTTTTTATATGGTTTAATATACCTTAAACATCCCCTTAAATTTTCCTTAAACATTCAACTTGTTTTAAACTACCATTTCAAATAAGAAAACAATCATGTGGGGTTTTAAGGCATTTTTAGACCACCTTGGGGTCTTAATGATTTTTATTAAATAATATGGTATGAATTTTAAGAAAAAATATATAAATATTAATCTTAATAGGAGCCTCTCCTCTGGAAAAAAATTTAGGACCCAACTCTCTCTCCTCTATCTGTATTGAGTAATTGAAAACTACCCATACACGCTTGTGAAGAGGGCGATGAAGGAGAAGAAACAAGTTCTACACACTTAAGACCTATTAGTTATTTAAATTCATTAAAATTAGATTTATAACACGAAAATACACCTTTAATTAATTTTCACCTAGAAGTGGGATCTTCAAGTCCATACAAACCCATCAAACTATCTTTTTTAAGCAAAAATAAAGTTGTTTTGACATGTAGACCATTATTTTGAATTCATTATAACACTAGTACATTTAGAAATTATTTTAAAACTTTTAAAACTTTAGTTTAATGTGTATTACATCTTGACCATCTTTAAATCCTTTAAAAATATCATGAATGCAAAGAAATCTAGTGTAAAAGAGATGATCTCGTGTAGAGTAACTATATTAGTCCAAAACCTTATACAACTTTAGATGAAATATTCACCATATGATTCAATTTCACATGTAAATATAGTTCTTGATATTTATTATTTTGGCTACAATTCAAATCTAGGTTTCTCCAAAAACCTTAAACTTTGATAAAAATACCTTTATTTCATCAAACAAGACTAATGGGATTAAACCAAGTGATCAATTGAAAGGACTAATTTTGAAGGACTATGCACCATATTGAAACATCATGACATACACCTAGGATCCACAAGAATGACTTTGAAGGCATTGGAAACCCTGTCATAAATGTTACATTAAACAATGCTAACAAGACTAATAAATCATCACTTGAAGACTACAAAAGGCATGACAAAGTTGTGAACAAGGTTGTAGAAGCATGACACGCAAATTTTTGAATGATATCGATGATATTTTGACCTATGAGGTCAAAATTGTCAATAATTAACAACCTTGAAATATTTCCTTAATCATACAAACATTGAGAGAGAAGGAGGGTGTAAAAACCCTACCAATAATTTCAATAATTTATTTAATGAAATCTTAAAATTTGAATCATCTCTCAAGGCAAGCATTTTATAAGGCTCAATATATGTGATGCAAACTCACATCGGTTATTAAATCTCATTGTAATTATTTTTTTGTTATTGCTTGAAATTTATTTCAAGACCAAGTTTATACTTGAGACTAAATAAAACCAACCAAGTCCAAGACCAAAACCAGTTTATACACACATAATGATGTGTTACTCTACCCAAATTCAAAGTCAAACCAAAGTAACAAGTTATAACTTGGTCTTAAACACTTTCTTTATTTCATCAAATTATGTTATTAGGATATCAAAATTAAACCAAAATCCTTGTCTTTTGAATCTTAATTACCATTTCAAACCCATTCAGCTTTATTTACAAAGTCAAAACCAAATTCCAAACTTCTTCATTGTATGCCATTATCCCATCCATTTGATTTCAAATCAAGTTTCAAGCCTAATTCAACCTTTTTTATAAGTTCAAACTAAGTTTACATTCCAAGTCTAATTACCAATACCATTTCCAAGACTAAAGTACAATTCTAAGTCCAATTGTGCCAAGAAAAATTCTTTTTATATGTCCAAAATTTGAGGTCTAGTTCAAATATTTATTTACCATTTTAAACCAAAACCATTTGTTGTGAAAACCTTTACATTTAAAAAGTTTATAAAGTTTCCAAACTAGGCCAAGTCTCCTTTATTTATTCTCAAAACCAATATTTCAAGATCTAAGATCTTTTCAAAACAAAACCAAGTGCAAAACATTTCTTATGTTTAAATATTGAGTATTTATACTTGAATTCATTGTGCCCAAACTTGATTTATCCTTTGGTAAACTATTTTGAACTATTTTCATTGATAAGCCAATTGCCAAGTGATATTCCAAGGGAAATCACGTACCTAGTCAAGACATAATTTTAGGCATTTAAGATGAGGGTAATAAATATATAAATGCCTAGGTACAAGTTATCAAGTTAGAATGCACCCCTTGGAGAATTAATTTTAGGACTTCTCCTTCTAACTAATAGAATGGGATCACTCTAAGTCCATGGGTCACATGTGGTTGGAGTGAACCTATAGAGAAGGTTGTATCCTTTTATGAATCACCTAAAATATCACTAAAAATACTAAAGTTGTGAGGAAAATGGAGAAATAAAACATAAACTAAACCTAAGCCATAAGACAGGTGATACACCAATGATGTTATGTTCCCTATACTAGCTTCTTAATAGAACAATAGAACTCAACATGGACTGAAATTTACTTACACATTATTCAAAACATGATCTTATTGCATTAATTTTTCTTATGGAGTTCATGACTCATGTATAATACTAGAAGGGATAACTGAAAGGCCCTATATCAAACACAATCAACTAGTTTTCACAAAAATTCACTAACATACACAACCTCAATACAACATATAACCTATATGAACTTAGATTAATGATATCAAGATTAAGAATAAAAGACATACATAGAAGAACAGATTTTTTCACAAATGTAGATCAACTAAGTATCAAAATCACACAAGAATATCATCATGAAGAAGGCAAAAACTAGTCTTATATTGATTTAAAAGGCTTGACAATCCAGTAGTACAAGTGGGGAGAGTCTTGTCATACCTAGTCTAGGAATATAATGAAAGGAATTTTCAATCAGATTTATAATAAAAAGAAGATAAGATCACTACTAAGCTACCTAAATGCAACTGCTATGATATATTCAACATATTCATGAAAGAAAGATAACTAAAAATCAAGACATAATGCATTTTCTAAAAATCAAACTGTAATGCATTTTCCAATGCCATCATACCTAATATAATTAATATCCTCTAAAAATGGTGTAAGAGTGGAGTAGAGGTCCCTAACTTTGCCAAATTTTCCTCTTTGAGTGGTGGAACATGGGTGGCTTGGTAAACTAGATGCTCCACAAGTATGCAACTTGTGTTTCCATCCTTAACCCACCTCATTATCACCTTCATACATTCAAGATATAGATATTTAATCCAAATTTTTAATTTTAAGTTAGTTTTCCATCTTTATAACATGCAAGGATCATTCTTGACATCAATCTCCTATGTTATCATCCTCCTAATGATCATTTGTTAGTTGTATGAGGCCTATTATTGTCATTCATAATTTGTATTCATGTTTGGAGGGATCCATCTCAGCCATGTTTAACTCATGAGCTTGGTTTCCAATTATGAGTGTGCCTTAGAGATCCTTAAAAATGTTTGTAGATCTGAACATTTATTCTCAATCTCCTCAATGGTCTTATAAGGCCTTAAGGATTAACCCTACAACCTTCATGATAATTTTGCATCTACTCAATGAGTAGTCATGAAGTATGTGAAAAATAATTATAACTTATCGAGCCTATGTTGAATTTTTATGAGGTTTGGGTAATGGATTATACACTATTCACATTTTTCCTTGAGATTTATCCAAGGGTTCCATATTCTTTTAATTTCAAAACATTTACATGGAAGCCTTATTGCCTAGCTTCTTATCTTTTAGATGATCTCAAGTATTGAACTACCCTTTATTCCCTCTTTCTCCTTCATCAACACTTGGAGACCTCAATAAGATATTGGGACCATTTATATACTTGTATTCCATATATTAGCACATAAATTCCTAAACTATTATATGTCTTGACCCTCACAAGTTACTTGAAGCATCAAAATCACTTAGTTCTAGTTGTGGGGTTTAAGGGGGTTTTAGACCCTACTTGGTTATTATCCATACTCTAACCTAATTTTTAGTAAATTATGTAGTTATATATGTAATTATTTTTCCAACTCACTATTACTTCATCCATACACCCATCTCCTCACTCTTGAATGAGCCAAAACTTAAACATGGTAGGTTTGGACTATGTACCTTAGGTATACAAGATTAAAAACTCACTCAACTCTATTTACAGGGACTCTAACAACTTTAAGTCACCTCACATTATTAAAAATGAAATTTACTATATTTACATGAAGTTTAATTGAGTTTTATTGGGTAAAACAATAGTTAAAAGGTTTTTCTTGGTTCCCAAAACCCTAGTCAAACAATACTTTTGAACATAGGCCTAAGAGCAATATTTTTGAACCTATCATATTATGGATTATCATGTGATGTTTTGATGATTGTTCATAGCCCCAATCATACTTGGGTAACTACTTTGACTAATTTTTTAATCTAACCAACCTTTAGTAATGAATCAAATCTTCTTTTTGATTGTTATGGCATCAAAATTGAGACCATAAACCTATAACTTGAATGATTTGTGTTACACTAGAATTCTCTTAACATTGATTGATCTCTGTGTTATTTTAAGACTAATTTCAGCATGGCTAGCTATAAGATAACATGAAGGGTCTTGGAAACCTTAAATCATATTATCATGATTGGATGAAAGGTTATGCCTATGTTTAAGGTTTAGTAACCTTGTATTATTATTATCACATCTCTAATGGGACCTTTGAAACTCACCTCATTCTATCTCATACTTGCCTTGAGGAAATTTTACATCCTACTTAAGATGAGACTACAATTCCTAGATGTTAGGATGTATCCTTGAGATCATTCTTATATTTATGACTTTGTATTACTATATGCAATATACAAGGTCTCTTCATTAGGATTGGGATCCTTACAACATTCCTCATAAGTCCATGTTGGCTTTATCCAAGAAAATTGGAAACTTGTTGAAATTCATATATATTCTTGTAGGACTGTATACCCATCCTCATTGTGAAACATTCACCACCACTATGATTTATCACTGAATAATTTACATCTTGCTTAGGAAACATGATGGGTGAGAGAGAGGCTATTAGACATGATCATGGACTCCTTATTGAAGATCAACCTCTTGAGACACCTTGAAAATTCACGTCTCAATGCATACTTATAGGCTTCTATTTTGATTTGGAATACCATTGTCCTACCTTATAATTGAATTCCATGAGACAAATCCCCTACCTATGTAACATGGAAAGCAAGAAAGTGGGGTTTTAGAGTTGGTTTGAGGAAATATAGGGGCATCTCCACATCATTGTAAATCTATATTAATGCCTTGAAAACCTATACAAGGTTTTTCAAGACTCAATCCTCTTTAAAATATTGTAAACTAAGCTTATCTTCTTATGGACCATGCACCCTAGAAGGTTTTTTTATTTTTAAGGGCTTGGGGAGTATTATGAGACTTTTTGAGAAAGGACTATGATTCACTTCCTTGGTGTAGACCTATAACTTCAATGGGAGGGTTTAAAACTTGGATATGACCTTGTTATGAGATATTATATTCTACCTACCTATCATAATCTTTTCTTTTAATCTTCAAACATTATTATCCTATTTTGAAGATGGTACTCCTAAGAACAAAGTAATACTTATGTGACATGGAGAGAAAGGAGGAAGTTATTTGGGTTTGTTTTGGGGGTTCCATCCTTAGGAAGAAACTTTCAAATAATTTTAATTTAATATTCTTACCTTCTAGACCATACTTGTTCTCTATTCTTGTTCTTAAAAAACCATTAAAAACCTATAGTTTTAGGACTTAAAGATCATGCACTCTATGTAAGTGACATTTAATGCAATGTTTAAGGTTGTCTAGTTTTTTTAATCTCTTTATTCACCTTTAATGAGGACCAAAAAATATATTGAAGATCTCCATTTTGAATTAAAATCCTGTAAATGACTTGTCAAGCTTAAATTAATCTCAAAACCCTAAAATTCTGATATATAATGGGTTTACAAGTATTCTATAAGAATCTTGGAATGTAATATAGATCATTTGAATTTTTTCAAGGCTTCCCATCCTAATGAGAACCATTATAACACATTTATAACTCTCCCTTTTCATTGGCAGACTTGTAGGTCATCATTTGGTATTGGATACCTTATGAAACCATTGAATGGTTCTCATGGTCTAAAATTAATTTAAGTCGCTAAATAATAATTCATGAAACCTTAACAGCCCTATTTATACATTCATTCCATCAAGATAAGCTCCAAGTATTTAAAAGTGAATCATGGTTCTTTAGGGTTTTATGGGGTTTGGGAGTAATATACCTTCTTAAAAATGGTTTATATCTCCTTATCCCTATTTATATCTCAAAACACATATAAGAGGTGATTAAAAACCATCTTCACTTGCTTTAATAACCAATTTTATCCATACAATAGGATAAATAAGATCAAATATCAAACCACGTCTCCATCGAATTATTTGTGAGTTTGGTTTTATTAGTGATTTTTTTAAAACTTGTATCCTTATATTTGAATCCCAATACCTAGATAATGTTTTCCAAGACCCACCTTACTCCTCCAATGGTCTTACACTACCATACATCTACTCAACAAAAACAACACATCCTTGAAAATAGCCTATTTAGGCCTACAAAGGAGTTTTTAGATGATTTTGACCTTGTTTGATCTCTTTTGAGAATTGATACTATGTATGAGACCTATGATGGATTGTATATGGTGTAATTGAACTTCCATGACTCTCCCTTGATATAAAAGTTCATGTATAATTTTGTATCCTTGGATAAAACTCCTTAAATTGTACCTTTTCTCATGAAAATATTCATTTTTGATGTTTTTCCTACCTTTTTGCTTGAGATTGATGGCATTTATCAATGAATGGACCCAAAATTCCTTTTAAAACCCTAAAAATATATAAAAATACAATGAAACCTACATGTACATATGAAAATGGGATGGTTTTGGATAGTAAATGTAGTTTTTCATGTTGGAGGGGGGATAAAGACCACAATATCCAAAAGAGAGGGAAAATAAGCCATTCAATTCCATTTGACTCCTTATTATATGTATTAGTGGAGGTGGTAAGGGTGATATGTGTCCTTATAAGACTGTAGACACTGGAAATCTACACATCATGATTTTGAATGTTGAAATACCACTAGACCAACATAGGACCCCCTTGGGACCAATTTGACCCTTCAACCCATAATCGAGCCTAACCATGGTCAATTTAACTAATTTAACCTACATTTTTACCCACTCTTTTCCTTATCCCTTGATATTCAATAGTCAGGATGACCACCAATGGTCACCTTGACCATCGACAGTCAAGGTGCACCTCTTTAACCAATAACATGCAAACACCCACCTTGATTTTCTAAAAATAAATCATCTAAATCCATGTGAAAATTAGTGCATGAGTGAGTTATAAAAGTATATCAATTGAACCTCCACTTAAACCTCTTACTTGTGCCTGTAATAAGAGAAGAGTAGGGAGGTGAAATCCATCTATAACTATTATTAAGAGCTTGTGCATCCAAAGTTTCTTTTTTTGGAGGTCAATCATCACCAATAATCTAATGATCCATCCATCACATTAGAGAACCAACTTTTTTCCACTACTCATCCAAATAATCAAGTACCATTATTCTATTTTAATCATGATAGAATCCACCAATAGCCCAACCAGCTCAACCACTCATCTGATCAATCTCTCACAAGATAAGTATTTATTTTCTACTATTCAATTACTCTTTTTGCCTTTTGTAATTAACCTAGCACCAACCCATCTCTTAGAATCCAACTTTGGGATCCCATCAAACAAATATTCACTAATCCAAACCTACACATAGTAATTACTGATGGTTTCCTCAACTGTACATAGTCTGTCCAACTGTTGATGGTCACCTTAACCACAAATGGTCACACCAACCACCAATGATCACTATGGTAGGAAATTACATCAATTTAATTTCACCCTCTTACCCCCAACTAAATAAAATTTTCTAAGTCCTTTCTTGTTTACATACCCCTTCCTAATTTTCTAAAACACACTTGACCCATTTAACATTAGTGTTGACTTGCTCATTTCTATATTAGTCATTTTAGTCTATTTCTTTATCAAGAATTTCTTGTGTTCAACCTCAACACCTGTTAATTATTCATGCAAGTAATTTATCATTATGTTTATAAACTTAATTATTTAAAATGTGTAGATTGACATCCCCTAAGAAATATCATGCTTCTAAAATCTAGTTGGTTCTAGGTAATCCACTAAACTATCTATCTAACAAGCATTTTCTTTAGTGTTGTCTTATATAGAGATCATCCTCCCAAGACAAAGAAGAGTTATTCAAAATCATCTGATTCAATGCATGCATAATCAAATAGGTTTTTCAACCATACTCACATTTATTTTCTTCTTTTTCTATTCTTGAAATACAAGCTAAAATTCACTAAAACTTTATAGAACACCTAGTGGGACTTTGAGTCTTTACTCAATTTTTCTGTTATTTGCATCTATATGCTTTTCTCTCTATTTTTTGCTCATAAACAACATCAAAGTTTCGTCTGGGATTAAAATTAACTACATACATTATTTGTTTGCAAGTTTAACTCAAATAGTCTAAAGTATAGAAAATTAATCCTATCGTAGCATCACCTTTATTACACACACTAAACCAAACCACCTTCATCAATTAAAACATAAAAAAACTTGAGACAAGGCCCAACTAGGATTTTGTCACCTAGTGGTTTCCTTACCCTTTCCTAGTAATCCTACTTGGATGTCATTATCAAGCGAGAACCAACTCACCTCTCTAGTTGAGTAGAAACTCTAAAAATTAGTATATATTGGTTAAGCACCTGATACCCTTATCACTATGATGTGTGAAGAAAATGGGTAGAACCCAATACCAAGCCATTTATTGATTCCCAATACAAATTCTTTTTGAGAGCCTGAACAACCTAAAACCAACCATGGACTTCCTTTTTAGTACCCACTCTACAAGCCAATTTCAATCACACAATTTATTGAAATCTTAAGGCATAAGCCAAAAGAGAGACTAAAAATAACCTTTAGGACTTAACATAATTTTTAGAGTATGATTACTTTTCTTGAGCATTTCTTGTCTTCTCTCTATTTGAGTGATGAGATTGTTTGTGTATTCTCTCCCCCTGACCTTGGCTAGTTCTAACCCACCAGCAAAAAAAGTATATAGTAGAGTAAAACCCATCACCAAACCAATTAGAATCTCCTACCTCCTCACCCCTAGACTATGTCTCTGAACCAATAGACTCTCCTCACCTTTTAAGAATTCCTTTCCCTTAAAAAGTTCCCTAAGGAGATTGAAACTTTTCCACCTTATTATATAACAACCCTGTGGCCCTTTAACATTAACTTAACACCATGATTCACTGTACCCCTAATTCAATTCCACCTATGGACCCACCTTATGGAATGACTTTTGACCTCATGGAAAACACTTCTATTTCCATAATCACTACCCAATCCTCTTCATCCACCAATAATCCCTTTGACACTACTATGGAAAACCAACTACCCAACCTACAAACACACTTATACCTTCCACCCCCACTAACAACTCCTCTACCTTTGGAGCAACCCAACCACAAACCACCTATACTCACCTCACCATGGGAACACCTGCCACTAACATTATCAACCTTCCATCAACTACCCCCAATCTACTAACCACTACCCCACTTCAAAGTCTTGTACTACATATACCTTTTACCTTACCACCAATCACCACAAAGGTCACCACCCTTCCTTTGATCACCAACTTAACCACCTCTCCTACCTAATAGGTGCCCATTACACCAAACCTAATTTACATCCCTAAACCATAAGGACACATATATTTACCTACTACCCAACTACCCGCATTAACCTACCCTTACACATATTTTACCCAACCACGGATATCCACATACCAATATTTGGCAACTACTCAACCTCCTACCAGTTATCAATATGTTACCAAACCACCATAATGATATGAACCTTACAACCTTTTGAGTGTACAACCCCATGTATACCTAATGAATATGATCAAGGATAATATGACTACCTTAGAATCATTTATCTCTAGTGATCATAACATCTTGTTATACGACCATATCTGTAATGAGCCTATCCACCCTTATGTGCCTATCAGACCACATCCTCCTCAATAAAAACTTCCCAAGTTCTCTAAATTTCAAAGTAAGGAAGATCCTTAATAGAACCTTAGGGAATTTATGCATGCATGTTACTTTATTGCTTATGATGATGCCATTCTTCTTCATACCTTCCCCATGTCTCTGTCTGGTCTAACATTAGACTGGTATAGTGCCATAACCAAACACTCTTTATTTTCATTCACCCAACTAGCCCAAACCTTCTTGGATCACTTTTCAATAAATATCTTCAAAACTATTTCCATCACTAACGTCTACTCTATCCATTAATTTGATGATGAATCCATTATCAATTTTGTAGCTCATTGGAGGAGCCTAATCAATAAAATTACCTTCTCCTTACCCCAACATGAACTAATAGAAATTTTTGCTCAAGAATGTGCTAGGCACATCTCTTCTACACTACATGTATATATTTTTAGGACTTTTTAGTAGGATTTTACCATGGTGCATAACCTAGAAAATAGAGCCATTGATGAAGGAAAACTAAAATTGAAAAATAAGAACTCTACCTATAAAACCAATGAGGTCTCTTCCTTTAAACCAAGTAACCAAAACAATATCAAGACAAAAAATAAGGGAACTATGAATGTTTTTGTCCTTAAATCTACTTCTCCACCATCTATCAACCATCCAAATTATTCTATATCCTTAGAGCAAAACACAAGAAACCAATACTAGAATACCCAGAAGTAATTTAGTCCACTTGGAGAATCTTATGCTTCAATCCTAGAGAGGTTATTAAAGGCCAACATAATACAACTTACTCTTATCAAACCACCTCAACAATTTGATTCTTCTTTTCCTGCACCTAGTTGATACAATGATAATGATCTAGGCACTTTCCATCAAGTAGTTGGGCATGACATTAGTAGGTGTAATACCTTCAAGAGCATTGTTCAATATCTCATTTCTAAGGGGAAGCTTGTGTTGGATAAAACCAACACACCTCAAAACTAAACCCTTGACATATTTAGGTAAACTTTCCCTAATCACGCACCTACCAAAAATGAGAGCAATAAGGTTTAGTATTCTCATGATGTTCATATTATCAATATGGTTCTCAACATGCTCATCACTGAAGAACCTACTGCCTAATCTATTTATTCTCTAACCCCTCCACTTATTAATGAATTGGATTACCTTCTCTTTTGGAAATCCAAACTGAGGAAGCAACCCTTTCCCCTCCTCCACTTATTGAGGTAGTGGAGCCATCAACCCCTCCTTCAATTGATATATTAGAAAAAAGTACCCATTTTACCTTCCCCCTTAACCACCAAACAATTTACTACCCCTATGTAGATCATTCTCAAAGAGGAAGCCCCAAAATATACACCTCATAAAGGATTACCCATTTAAAACTTGCATCCTTTAATTGAGGAAATTGATGAGGTTACTATCCCTTTATCTCAACCTATGGGCTTATCTTTCAAGTCCACTATCTAGGGAACACAATCAGTCTATAAACCATTCTCTAGGTTAGTGAAAAAATTGGAATTTGTCTCCAAAACTAACATGGATGAAGACACCTTTTGGAAAAAATTAGGGCTACCTTATATCATCAAGTAGGAACATCTAACCACACCTTTAGCAAACCAACCTACCACTCTTATTATCCAAACCCCTATCTCACTAGCCAAACTGATAAAACAACTACCGACCTAATAATTCCTCAACCATCCAAGGTACCTAAACCCCAAACAATCAACTCATATTCTCTAACCAAACCAACCAAGCCAACCAAAAACCTTGGCGTCTTCCCTGCACAGAGTCTTAATCACCCATCTATGAAATTATAGCTTACCTCACCAAACCCAGCAACCAACCACTAAACTAAATTGACCAAAGAATAAAGATAGAAAAAGGCTAAAGGGACAAACTCTTACCCCTCTCAACCTTTCCCTCTATCTTAAGGCCTCATACCTCCACTTTGATTAATAATCTAGTTGTCCCAACCAAGATTCAACCACTATTATTGGTTGCACTAGCACACTTGATTTCTAACATACATATCTTCCCCATGCCATCAAACACCAAACTACCTATCCAAAACAATCATACCTCTAACCTATCAACCTTTACCTCACCAAAACCCAAACTATCAACTAAGAACACTACCTTGCCCAAACCTTTGATCACCAAACCTGCTCTTAAAAAGACTTCCACCTTACTGACTAAGACTAAAACCTCTAAACCCTCTCTACCTTTAGCTGAGTCATACACTACTATTTCAAAAATTTTCCTTGACCTTAACACCTATCAATTCATTTCATGCTCTCGATTGAAAACCCATCTAGTATAACAATTGTCAAGTGTGTTCCTATCATAAAATACCAAGTCATGACATAGATAATTACAAATCTCTCCAAACCATTATCCATCAGATCTATGATGAGGATGATCTATTATTGAAAGAACCTCCTATAGGCCCATTACCAATCCAAAAACTAATAACCACTAGCCAGAACCTAGCTATTCCCCTACTCTCATCTCAGGGTGATAAATAACCAAATAACTCTCCTAATCTAATTCTTCCCTCTATCTAGACCATCCATGTGGTCATGAGAACACAAAAAAAGGATAAGGGGAAGGCCAAAGCATCCATTACATGAAAATACCCATATTTCACCTCCCACCTAAGTCAAAATCAAGCACCTTCACCTCCAACCAAACCCAAGATATCTATCTTGGGTACCTCCCAATCTAACCCCTCCAAATTGATTAGGAGAGTGTTGCTCAAATAACTACACTAGAATTTGATGACGATGAGCATATATGAATTGATTATTACTTAAACTCATCATCTCTAAGCAATGATAGAGGCATTTCAATTAGTATAACTCAAACCTATATACCCTCAACCTCTGACAACCTTTGTTAGCACCTTCCAAATTTCCAACCTTGTCACCTTTAAATATTTATAAATACCATCCATTCATATAATGATTTATATCTCCCTCTCTTTAGTACTACTTACATCATCCAAACCCACATCAAATAGGTCATGATTGATGGGGGAGATAGTATTAACATCATCTCCTTCCATACCTATAACCAACTTAACTTACCAGACAATGTCATGTCCAAAACCTTGGTCCACCTCTGATCCTTCCATGACACTATGGCCACTACCATAAGAACTATTGTCCTTCATATCCATTTAGGACCCAACACACTCCCAAATTTATTTTATGTAGTGGAAGGAAAATTCCAATACAATGTTTTTTTAAGATGACCTTGGATGTACTCTATGGGTTATATCCCCTCTACCCTTAATCATTGCATTAAATTTGAGCATGAAGGCCAAGTTATCACCATCCAAGCTAACCCATGTCCTTTCTCGACATGCAACAAGACTTATTGACCCAATGATATCCTCTTATCCCCTTCTAACATAGCCTTAGTAGACAAAGACCAACCTTTAACCATAAAAGTGGATGTCATATCCTCTTCCACCAATGAGGTATCAACTATCTCATCCACACCCTCTGATTAGATCCCCACCTTAAACCACTTGGAATCCATAATCTAATCTCTTTCACTAGGGAAATATCACCTCCTTACCCTTGACACTTTCCCTACTCCCCAAGAGTATGGGAAACTTGACCACAACCTAGGTATGATCCCAATGTTGAAATCATTATTACCTTTCAACCTCCCTAATGTTAAACCCATTTCATCTATAGGGGAAAACCACTTGATGCGTATACCACATCCTCTTCACCTTGACCATTCACCTCTAGCTTCTCCTATTTATATAAATCAATTTTTGTTAAGGCATACCTCCAAAGGTGTGCTTGAAAAATATTTGGTCTTATATGATATGAACACGACACACATGAGTTAAATTACATTGAGACCAAAAAGCCTCATGAGAAACATGGACTTATTTTCATTCTACCCACCAAGAATCAAACCAAACCACCCACCACAACCATTATTAAGGAAGACACCCCTTCTTCACCAACCTCTCCTCCACCTATATGTGAGGATGATGACATCATCCCACCTAACATTTTTTCATCAACATGATCACCCTTGGTCCCCTGATGTATGAAAAGGAGGGGCAACTATAACCATCCCTTTTATCCATCCTAAGATGATAAGAGATGACTCTCCTACCATTAACACTATTTAGTGATAGGATGATGATTTCATTCTCACCTATCTTGGTGCCCCAGATTCTTCCATCCATAAATCTCTTCCTCTTAAAACTTTAACCATGTTAAATGAATCCACTATGGATATCAAATTAGGCACTTTGGATAAACCCCACTGTCAAAATTACCTAATTACTAAATTATGAGGAACTTAAAAACTTCCTCTCTTTCCTCCAAGACTACAACACAACATTTTCCTGGTCATATTGTGACATGCTTAGAACTGACCCTACCATTGATACCCATAACATAGTCACAAAAAAGGACACCATGCCCATCAAGTAGAAACTTTTATGCATGTACCCATGCATAGACCTTCTCATCAAAGAAGAGATTCAATGATTTTTATCTATCAATTTCATTCAACCCATTTATTATCCCCAATTTGTCTTAAATGTCATACCTATCACCAAAACCACAAAGTGACTATGTATTTATGTAGAATTTCATGACCTTAACCTTGCTTACCCCAAAGACAACCTTACTCTATCTAGCATCAAATAGCTAGTTGATATTATAGCCAACCACAAGATATTATCTCTCATGGATGGATTCTCAAGTTACTATCAAATCCTAATTTCCCTTGAACATTAGCATAAGATTGCCTTCACCACCACATGAGGAACCTTCTATTATAGGGTCATGCCTTTAGGATTAAAAATTCTAGTGAAACCTACTAACGTGTCATGAATGATATATTTCATGACCTTATACATAATATTTTAGAGGACTATGTGGATGAAATTCTTAGAAAATTCAAACTTTGAAAGGATCATTTATCTATTCTCAAGATCATCTTTGATCAACTTATCCATTACCATGTCTACCTTAATCCTAATAAGTGCATTTTTGGTGTCTAGTCAAGAAATATTTTTAGTTTTATTATCTCTATTTAGGGAAGAGAGGCTTATCTAGCCAAAACCAAAGCCATCCTCAAAATGATTCCTTTAATCAACCTCAAACAGCTCTGTAGTTTATAGGGGAAATTGTAATCCATTCATCACTTTATCTCCCACCTTTTAGACCAATGCCAACCCTTCTACCACCTTCTGAAGAAGGATGTGTGTTTAAATTAGAATAGAAATTATCAAAAAGCCTTTGATTCACTCAAACAATACCTTTTATCACCACCTATCCTCACCTCTCCCAGAGATGACCAACCTTTCTACATTTATATCTCTACCACTGACTACTCTGTATGGGAAATGCTCACTCATCAAGATGAACAACATGGAGAGTAAGATGTCTACTATATTATATGCATGCTTATAGAGTAAGAGTCTGAATATACCCACATCAATAAAATTTGATTAGGTTTAGTCTTTGTGGCCACCAAAATTTTCCACTACCTTCTTAACCATAAAACCTATGTCATAACCAATATTGACCCACTCAAGTACATGTAATCCAAGCCATACCAAAACTAGCATATGGGCAAGTGGCTCATAATTTTAGTGGAGTTTGACCTTGATTTAATTCAATAAAATTTAATTAAGGGGCAGGTTATTATCAATTAATTGGCTAAAACACCATTAGTAGACAATGCACCTCCTCCTCTTTAATTTATTGATGAGTCACTCATAACCCTCTCTTAGGTAGACTTCACCTATCAAGTCACCATGTTATTTGATGGATCAAAATCTCAATGTGGTAGGGATTTTGGCATAATCCTTATTTCATTTAATGGTGAATCACTTCCTTTGTCCTTCAAGCTTGATTTTGAATTTATCACCAATATGTCTAAGTAAAAAGCCCTAGTGATAGGCCTTTAGACTGCCTTATCCCTAGGAGTCAAAATAATCAATATCTTAGGTGACTCCTAACTTGTGGTCAATCAAATCAATGGCTCTTACCATTACAATAATGATATTTTACAATAACACAAATAGATAGTTGACAAACTCTTCGTATCATTTGAATACTATCACATCCAATCAACCCTATGATCTACCAATAAGTTTGTTGATGCCATGGACTCTCTTGCTTCTCAGATCCCATCTACACCCTCTAACTCTAAGATATTTTTTGTTATCTATAGACTTATCTAGCCTTCCTATGTCAAACCATATTCTGTCACCATCTTTAATATAGAGGAGACCCAGCCTAACCTTTGGTATAAATAGACCTTTGACTATCTTAATCTTTCCATTATTCCTTCTGGCCTTTCTAATAATGCTTGAAGAAAATTTCTCTAGAGTACCTCATGTTATACCATTATGGGTAGAATTATTTACAATCATGACTTTGATGGTCTTCTCTTTTATTGCCTATGTACTCATGAAACCTCTCATGAGATCAAGGAAATGCATGATGGGATATGTGGGGGACACTTTAGTGGCCTCACCATGGCTAAACACATCCTTCTTAATGGCAGTACTGGCCTACCCTCAACCAAGACTATTTTGATTATGTGAAAAAGTGTGTTAAGTGTCAAAAACATGATAATTTGCATCATGTACCTAGCCCTAGTATTCACATTTCCACCAATTTTTGGCCCTTTTCATAATGGGGTCTAGACATTATTGGTGAAATTAACCCCATTCTTCAGAGGAAAACCATTCTATGATCACTATGATTGAATTTTTTACCAAATGTGTAGAGTTTATTCCTCTAGTCTCAACCATGGCAAAAAAATATTATTGAGTTTATCAACCATCACATCATCTACCATTTCAGTCTTCCTTACAAGATTATCACCAAAAATGGTAAATATTTTAAGAAAAAGTAATTCTAAGGTCTATGTGATTCATTTGGAATTAAGTTAAGTTTTTCCTCACCCTATCTCCCTCAAGTGAATGGATAAACTAAAGCCTCCAAAAAAACACTTAACAACATTCTAACTAAAATGTTCAATGTATCTAGTCAAGATTGGTAATTTCACATCCCTTTTACCTTATGGCCATATCTTACTAGCATTATAACCCCTATGGGTGCTACACCTTTCTCTCTTATTTTTAAAGTAGAGGTCATTATTCCTCTCAATTTACAAATAACTTCTCTTCACATATCTTTGCAAGATATCATTTCTAAGGATGATTATCATTATCACTACTTAGCCCAACTTGAGCTACTTGATGAGAATCACTTAGCATCCCTTACCCATCTTCATGTATATCAAGAGTGCATCAAGAGTGATTATAAAAAATACCTTAGAGTGTGATAATTCAACATTAGAGACCTCATCCTAAAGGAAAATCAACATGTCACCAGTATAGAGAAAATCAATTGGGGCAAGTTTATTTTCAATTGGCTTGGACCCTACATCATTACCCACAAGTATGGATCAAGATCTTACTAGTTTTCCTCTCTTGAGGGCAACCCATAACCTAAAATATTCAATGCTTTGCATCTACATTCATTACTTTGTTAATAAGGATCAATTTCACCTTTTGTTTAACTTAAGCTCATCCCTTGATTTCAAAACCACATTCCATCTCCCTATTTTAGGGGTAACTGATTAAAAATGAATCATATGATTACCTATCACAATCATATCCTAATCTTGAAAAATGGGTACCACAACTCTACCCATGGCATGATTATCATGGTAATTTATTCCCCTCTTCTAGGATGGATTCCCATGATTGTTTTCACCTAAACCTCTCTACACCTTCCCAACCTTCTTGTGATTTTAGTTTTTATTTCAATAGGTGAACCTTTTAACCAGCCTAAACAAGTATATGTCAAGTAAAATCAAACAATGTATTAAAAAATTAAAATCCAAACCAAGAAAAATGATGGGTCATTACTAAACATTTGTAGACTACTCCCTTGAAGGATAACTATTAAAAACATATTTTAAATTGTTTAATGTAAGTTAGACTACTCCCTTGAAGTATAGCTATCAAAAGCATTAAACAAAGCACATAAACTTAGACCACTCCCTCAAAGGATGGCTAAGTAAAACATTTTTCAAAGAAAGAAATTTATTGTAAGCTTCCCATATCTATCATCTTCCTCTACCCTCCTAAGTAAATAAGTAAAAGACCCATTATTGAGCAATGATAAAATCAATATAACTTTGAAAATTGCAATTATCTCTCATAAACAAACTAACTTTGAAATTTTCAATTGGATTTCATTATTATACTTCCCACATCAATCAATATACACTTTTTATGACATAGACTTTTTTATAATAACTCTTCAAAAACTTATAGAAGAGGTATGCTAGTCTCACATGAAGGTTCCATTTTCATCCATCCCCCCTTTATACACTAGAAGCAATGGATTTTGAGATTACTTAACATTATGTGATCTAGATACCCTTTTTAACCAATTAACAAATGATAATGTGTCATGTTCCCTTTTTTGTGGACATTGACAGGCTTGATGATTAGCCTATTATGCGACCTTCATAGGCTGATTGGATGGATAGAGGGTCATGATGGAGATTGGCTTGGCTTTGATTTACATAATTCCTATAGTTGGCTCTCATTCAGGTTATTTCAGACACATTAAGCTTGAGCTCCTATTATTTAGGGATATTTGACATATAGCAGAGCACCCTTGTTTTGATATGGTCATGTGCAGAATCACTCCCTGGTTCACCAGCTTCAGACGGTTCGAGGATCCGACATGTATTGAGGGAGATATTAATATTTGATTGATTTAATCAAATATTAATTATTTGGTCTAATTTTAAATTAGATATTAATTAATTATTAATTAATTAATTATTTGGTCTAATTTTAAATTAGATATTAATTAATTATTAATTATTAATTAATTGGTCTAATTTTAAGACCCAAATTCTAATTTAAGAAGCCCAACTTCTAATTTTAGAACCCCAAGTTCTAATTTGAGGAAATCTAATTTTAACAAGCACACCTTTGGAAGGGTATAAGAGTTCTCATGGGAGAGAGTTTGGATTATGCATTGATTATTGATATTGATTCTTGTTAAGAAATTCTTCTGTGAAGACTGAGCCAAGGGTTCCAGGATTCCATCTGCAGTGGAGAACGTCAAATCTTCATTGTGTGCGATTCAGAGGCTGTGAAATATCAGATGATCTATTGCCAAATTGAGAGATAGCTTCATACAGAAGTTATCACAGAGGTACAGATTTGAGAGATAACTTCACACAAAATTTATCATAGTGTTTCAAGGAATTTGAGAGATAACTTCACACAAAAGTTACCATAGGTATTACAGGGATTTATTTTATTAAGTTTTTGATTCAGGGTATTGATTCAGATATTGCACAGATAAAGATCTTCTGTATTAGAGCCATTTTAGATTTGCAAAAGTTAATCAGGGTTTTAAGGCCGTATTTGAATATTCCTTTTATGCATGACTGAGGACATCTATTGTAACCATCTGGATGATAATAAGATTAGTGATTTTCCAGTTAAGAGATTTACTGTGGTTTCTTGTTATTTGAATTTATTCTGCAAATTTATATCTTGTTCAGAGCTTTTGTGTTTCTATATTCCCTATTTGAAGGGGATATCACAGTGGTATCAGAGCCAAATTCCTACCATCCTGTTGGGCAAATTAGAGCTTTTATTTTGCCATCCTATTGGGTAGATTGGACATTGAATCGGGTTCAATTTGAAGATTAAACAATTTTTGCATCCCTTGATAAGCCAATTGAATCATTGACCAAATTGAAGGATTTCCAGAGATATATATAATTCCATACAGGTACGGATGGCACCTGCATACAAGGCATGGACTTTGCTAAGGGCACCATACATATTAATTCTAATATTTGCCACACTAAATTACCAGCCAGCGGCGTACAGATGGCGTACGAACGGCGTACAGATGGCAGCAAGCAGAGGGTGTCACGCCAAAAATGGGGCAGATCATGGAATATGGATAGTCCTAGCACAACTACGTAGGGTGGCTCAGCCTAGGTGCCTAGCATCAACCCTTGAAGATAGAAAATTCATATCAAAATTGTGTCATATGGCCTTTACTGGCAAAAATATATAGATAGTTTGCTGACAGTGTATGGGCAGTGGCTAGGACGTCACTTACATCCTAGGTCTTTTGTCAACAACAACAGTGGATTTTATTTGATTGTCAACATTTTGTCAAAAAATTTCAATGCCAAAGGGCGAAGGAAGAAGCGCTTGAGGGAGGAGGTCGATTTAAGAGCAGAAAGGGAAGAGAAAGTGGAAAGGCAGCAAGGAAACATTAGAGGGAGAGCATCGAGAAGAAGTTGGGTGCTTGCAGTAAAGAAGGACAATAATCAAAGTTTTGATCCTTTCTTTTCATTATCTCAGCCAAGATCAACACTGCCACCATTCATTTTTCTCGACACTATTCAGTATTAAGCGGATTCACATTCCATTTCAATCTAGGTTTTCAATGGGTTCAAGGTAGAAAATATATCCACACATGACAGCGCCAAAAGCTTTTAAAATTAGCTAATTTTTAGTTATTATTTTTTAAGTCGCTATTTTATTTAAGTGAGTTATTTTTTCACTTGAGTACACATAAGGGAATCAGATATTAAATCATGTGTACTTCAAGTACTCAAAAATAGTGGGACAATAATATGAAGAAGCTAGAACTAACTTTGAAGAGGTTGAATGAATCTCTTTCATATCCTACATCCAAAGACAAACCCACACGGTATATGACAGCAAAGGATGAGTGGAAGTTATTAACTCCATGAGCTTAGGGGAGGTTGTCTTTTGATCGCTTTGTTAAGCTGAGAAGAGATCACTACAGATCACTTAGACAAGAGCGCAGCATGTCCCATTATTATTATGATTATTATGAGATAGAGGATAGTGAAGATGAGGACGAGTCTGATGCTTGCACTCAGAGTGTAGAGGTGTGTTTAGATGTTAGTGCACTGAGGGTTGATGATCTCTTAGTTATGACAGAGATTGTAGAAGAGTCCCAGGATCTGATTATTATAGATGATACTCAGGAGGATGCAGTGGATAGTTTTGAGGACTTAGTTTCACCAGCCATTTCTCTTGGTATGGAGGAGTTAGACAGTAATGCTACAGTTGTTGATACTTTGTATGTTGATATGAGCTATGGAGTTGATTCATAGAGTATGGATGGTAGTACTCCAGAGATTAGTGATTTTGAGTCTACTCTTTTGGACCATGCATCGGAGGAGGATTGTAGGAGATAGTCTAGCCAGTGCCACCATGTGTCTAGTCAGCTGAGAGTTAGTGAGTGAGACATTGCTACCGTTTGCAAACATTTAGATGATGCTCGTCAGTTGTTATCAGTTTATGGATGGGGTTCTCCTACTAGCATCGAGCAGGGAGGTAGTTATCTATCCTTGACAGAGATCCACTCTTTATGGGAGGCTATCCAGTTTCTGAGACAGGACTATATGCAGCTGGTCACCGACAGAGATTATCTTATAAAGTGGGGCAGCACAGCGTATGATGCATTATTGGCCAAGGAAGATAAGGTGAGTGAGCTTACTTAGTAGCTTGAGGTGACTTCTAAGATTATTGAGAGTACGTAGTTAGCTTATGAGGAGTCACAATTTCATTTGGATGAGATGACCATGGAGTTAGAGCATTTGCGGTCTTCACCAGCCCCAGACTTAGAGGTTAGTACATTGATTGTTGTTGGTGAGTACGCTCCTATAGTTGTAGCTAAGGAACATGTTGTTGAGGCTAACACACTGGTTTAGGATTTGGGAGTACCTAGTTCTGATGAGTTTGGGATACCTCTCCAAATTGATTCTTCTCACACAGATGACAGTGTGGTCCAGTTGATTGTGCCACCTTTACAGAGAGATCAGTTGTGGTATGTGGGTGAGTACGTTGATGCTTCCACATATAATTTTTACTACATAGAGTCATTCATGGAGTATTTGTTGGATAGTGCAAGTGTTCATCTGGATTCGCATAGGGTGACAGAAGGTGTTCTCATCCAAGGTATTGGTGCTATTAGCAGATTAGGTGGGGAGATTATAGGGATCCTATCTACTATGCTACCTCACAAGGATTTTGAGGTGGGGTATGCTCATTATTCTTATTTTGACCCAGAGAGAGAAGATTTGATTTCACACAGGTGTAGATTAGCTCTAGTTTCTTACCATCCATTATGGGATGGATTGGCACCATCTCTTGTAGATGGAATTAGCAGTTTGAGTTGTCCATTCTACTTGGGTTATGATGCTTCGAGAGTTTGGTTCTCATGTGTTCTTGACTATGGCAGTTGTGCTCTTAGAGTTTGGTTGAGTTGCATTCACCAATTTGATTATGGGTTTCTCTTTGTTCTACTTCTGATGATATTCCAAGTACTTGCATTAATTTACAACAGTGCAGAGCATAATTACATTTGGGATCCAAGTGGATCGAGTGGTTCATTATTCTGAGATTGCTTAGGGACAAGCAATTTTTAGAGGGGTGGATTGTCATGTTCCCTTTTTCATGGACATTGACAGGCTTCATGATTAGCCTATTATGCAACCTTCGTAGGCTGATTGGATGGATAGAGGGTCATGATGGAGATTGGCTTGGCTTTGATTTACAAAATTCCTATAGTTGGCTCTCATTCAGGTTATTTCAGACACATTGGGCCTGAGCTCCTATTATTTAGGGATATTTGACATATAGTGGAGCACCCTTATTTTGATATGGTCATGTGCAAAATCACTCCCTGGTTCACCAGCTTCAGATGGTTCGAGGATTTGGCATGTATTGAGGGAGATATTAATATTTGATTGATTTAATCAAATATTAATTATTTGGTCTAATTTTAAATTAGATATTAATTAATTATTATTTAATTAATTATTTCATCTAATTTTAAATTAGATATTAATTAACTATTAATTATTAATTAATTGGTCTAATTTTAAGACCCAAATTCTAATTTAAGAAGCCCAAATTCTAATTTTAGAACCCCAAGTTCTAATTTGAGGAAATCTAATTTTAGCAAGCACACCTTTGGAAGGGTATAAGAGTTCTCATGGGAGAGAGTTTGAATTATGCATTGATTATTGATATTGATTCTTGTTAAGAAATTCTTCTATGAAGACTGAGCCAAGGGTTCCAGGATTCCATCTGCAGTGGAGAACGTCAACTCTTCATTGTGTGTGATTCAGAGGCTATGAAATATCAGTTGATCTATTGCCAAATTGAGAGATAGCTTCATACAAAAGTTATCACAGAGGTACAAATTTGAGAGATAACTTCACACAAAAGTTATCACAGTGTTTCAGGGAATTTGAGAGATAACTTCACACAGAAGTTACCACATGTATTATAGGGATTTATTTTATTAAGTTTTTGATTCAGGGTATTGATTCAGATATTGCACAGATAAAGATATTTTGTATTAGAGCCGTTTCAGATTTGTAAAAGTTAATCAGGGTTTTAAGGCCATATTTGAATATTCCTTTTATGCATGACTGAGGACATCTATTGTAACCATCTGGACGATAATAAGATTAGTGATTTGCCAGTTAAGAGATTTACTGTGGTTTCTTGTTATTTGAATTTATTCTACAAATTCGTATCTTGTTCAGAGCTTTTGTGTTTTTATATTCCCTATTTGAAGGGGATATCACATAATGTGAACCATTACAATGGATTATGTTCATTAAGCTAATCCAACTGTGATCTTATTTTAGTCCTTGTCAAATAAGAAGCATCCTGCTTTCTTCTTATCCTCTCATGACTAGTTAATATTTTCATTACAACATTTGTCTCTTGATTATATTCTTTGTTCTCTTATCTAGTGTTTTTAATTAACTTAGCTCATGTGTTTTATCTTAAAACTTAACAACAAGCATATGTACATGTGTCATAAGTAAACACATAACCATAAAAAACATAATAACATCATAGTGTCCATGAGCAATAAAGCAACAAACCATTTTCATCACATGTATAAATCTAAAATACTAAATCATATACTAATTAAAATTTAGCATGTCATAAGCAAATAAGAATCATATCCATAAATAAAATCCATCTCATGCCTATTTAGGTGAGTTTACATCAATATCTAACATCTAAAACATAATTATAATCCACAACCAATATAAATGTCACATCACCTTATTAATATCAAAAAAATCATAGACCATGAGCATGAGAAATAAATGAAGATCATATATATATAAATCATGAGTTAGATAACATCATAATGTGTAAAAATAAATACACCTATCTCTCTCTCTCAAAATATACATCTCATTGTATTGAATCACATGTTAGAATCAAAATGATATATGACATAATATAATATGTCATAAACTATGTCCTAGTTATGACCCAAGGGCACCACTATCTCTTGGATAACTGCTAATCATGGTATCTACCACCCTATAGTACTTAATTATCCCCTATATGTACCTACATGTCCACCTATAGACACTTCCCATTGACTTGGAGTCATCACACTAGCACCACCTTCCAAGCTCACTCTATACTCACCCCATCAAGGCTATGTTGGGTAATGAGTGAAGACTATAGCCTCATAGTATCATAACTCCTGAATGGTGGCTATGTACCTCTACATATCAATGGTCCCTAATGGACCTATTGGTACTAATAATCTTATGGCTTGTCTCAGAGAATCTCACTCCTAGGTGACATAGGCTAGTATAGCTTTAGCCTAGTCCCTCTCACCTATCATAGTGGCTAGCTAACCCTATAATGTAGTAACCTGACCCTATAATATAGCCACCTACCCATATAATGCTATGACTTGGGCTTGTGTAGTGACTAGAATTTCTCTTTCTTACCCATTAGGTCTAGCCCCTTGTACATGTGCCTTCCAGCCCCATCTCCTAGCTAGGTCCACAACCATCATCCTCTTACCACCATCATCCTCACCAAAATCTAAAATCACATATAAATTTTAGTACTAGGAAATGTACCCATTTGTAAAGTTGGTGTCATTTATCTATGGCCTAGTTGGTATCTTCTTATGATCAAGTAAAGTTAGTACTAGATGTGGCCCAGGAAATAAAATCTCTAAATCTTCACACCTGTATTTGGGGAATGCATCTAGAATAACTTGAACTAGGACAAACTAGCTATGCACCATATCAAAGGGGTTAATTTCTACCTCCCCATCATGTCTGTTGAATATCCATTTATAACTCTATAGAGATATGTTTTACCTCCTATAGTTAGGCCATACTAAAAACTAAATATAGGGTCTCCAGGTAAAGTCTCAAATCACTAGTGCACCTAGTGCACCCCTAAACCAATCTACATTATGTACACCTCCCTTGAACCTAAAGTGGCAAAGTCACCTATCTACCACATGAATCTAACTAAGAACTCAATCTATGTATATCCCACTCATGGCAACCCCACTAGCCTCAAAACCTAGATTTGATCATAGGCCCAATAGTGTAAAATAAGATTGACATTAATTTCATACCTCCTATAGGCCATAAACCCCCCATAACTTTATGTATATCTACACCAAGATAATAGGTTCCTAATTGAATATAATCTACCCCAGTAGCAACTCAACAAGCACCCCCAGTAGTAAATATGGAAATCTCTCACTACTCAAGTTAGGAAGAACAAAACATGAAATGACCATCATAAGTATAGTTATCAATATTTGCTCACCCAACACCCTCTCATACAACCTTCTATAGCTAAAGCCACTAGCATGTCATATGAATTGATTACAGTCATCAATGTATAATAGCTCTAGATGCTCATCTTACTCCTTTCACTCTATGTGGTAGACCAGATCACCCTAAGGTAGTTATGTGATCCTATACACATACTCTATCAAGATTCGTATCACATCAGTTGGTAGTAAGAAGGTGTTTATAGTTGAATCCCATATCTCAATGAGAGCTACGATCATGGATGCATCCCAAGGCACATGATGATAACTCCTCATCACTCCTAGCCCAACCTCCTCCATATGGGCTTAGTGAGCTAGGGTCATCCCTTGGTAGATCTCCACAAAGATATGTATCACTCAATCATGCATCTATATCTACTCCTAAGCCTACAAACATTAATTATCACATAACTTAGTTATATATCCTATGATCTCCTACAAATAATACATTTTTCTACACTTACCCCTCACCTATTTTACTACTAATATTTATCTTATCACTTTCACCTAAAATAATTAACCCTACCCTTTGATCAAAATTTTCACCTACTTAACCTTAACCTTTAACCTTTCTTTAAACACTCTAAAACTTACCTAACCACCAATATTCATAATAATCATTGAGGGTCAAGTACTTTTATTGCTATGTTTGTCAACCATCAATAGTCAGGGTGACTACTAATGGTCACTATTTGTGACCACTAATAGAAACTTTCCAACCCTAACCTCCCCTAAACCAACTAAAAAACTAGCATATTCCCTATCAAATTTCACCCATTCCTACCCCAGCCTACACCTTACCTAGCCTACCTCGCCAATTTGAATTTTACCTACCCATTTTCACAAAAATAATCAAACCCTACCTAGGGCATAAAACATAAAACCAACCTAGTAAAATAATTGATACAACCACCCTCAAACCCAAATATAATTTCAAAATCAAGCTAGACTATCAATTTTAGGGATGCACCTACTTCATTCTATGATTGCCATAAGTAGTAAGCCATAGACCCACCCATCCTCATCTTCATCCATGCCCACCTCGCATCCTTTCTAGTCCACTTGGTTCACTCTCTATCTCATCTAATAGTCAACTCTTTTATAATCCTCATTAGCTGTATTTTTTCCCAATCATGCCAAAATGTTAGATCTCAAGGTCAATAAGTTAGAATGAGTAAAGTGAAATTCACTTTTTAATTTTTTTTCATAGCTTTTTAGGGTTTACCCCTAACCATTGATAATTAAAGGTGACCATAAATGGTCATTGTTTAGACTAAAGACCATTGATGATCAAGCTATGGGCAACCATTTTCACTTTACCCCTTCTACATCAATGTTTTCAAACAAAGCCAACTCATCAAAAATCCATCCATGGAGACTATATTCTCTACCCAACCTAACCACCTTGTCATATTACAATTGGTCAACTTTATCCCAACTAATAGATGTTTTTTGATGAATTTTATTTGGTCATTTGACTAAAATAATAACATTTCTATTTTGACCACTTTTTGAACTTGTGTTGCCTCATGCTTACATGATCCACTTGTTTATTTTTAAGAGCACTTCTTACCTTAGATACCCATGACACTTGACCAATTTGTGTTTTCACCAAGAGAGCTTCATGCCTTGGATACCTACCAAATCATAGACATTGCCTAGGAAACTTGCATTTACAAGTATACCCAACCACCATGCCTAAATGTAGTCACATGGTCCACTTGTCACTTGTCCCTATAGCACTGACCTTTATTTTCACTAACTATGGTAACTTAGTATATGTACAAGCTCAATTATCACATCTTTTTGTCATACTTTGTGCACTTTTTTGTGCTTTAGTACCCAACCTATCACCCACCTTCATGATATCCACCTTCATCATCATGTTTATCCACTTTATCAAGCCCATACTCAATTATTTTTTTCCTCATCAATTCTTGTTTTGAGGGGGAACACCTCCTCTCATACTTAGGGAAACCTGACCTTCAACCATCAATCCATTTTTGTTTTATAGATTGTTGATTTAAAGCTACATAATAAAATGGGAAAAATGTAGACACCAAAAATTTGCACATCATGATTCCAAATGTCAAAATACCCTTAGATAACCTTAGGACCCCCTTGTGACCAATTTGACCCTTCAACCCCTATCCGAGCCTAACCATGATCATTTTGACCAACTAACTTAACCTAACTTTTTACCCACTCTTTGCTTTGGCCCTCAACTGTCGATAATTAGGATGACCACCAATGTTCACCCTGACCATTGATGGTTAGGGTGCACCTCCTTAACCAACAAAATATAAACACCCGCCTTGCTTTTCTAAAAATAACTAGTCTAAATCCATGGGTGAATTTATGCATGAGTGAGTTATAATTACATATCCTAGTTAAACCTCCACTTGAGCCTCTTACCTATGCCTATAAGAAGAGAGGAGTAGGGAGGTGAAATCTATCCATACTTATTATCAAGAACTTATGCATCTAGAGTTTATTTTTTATAGGTCAATCATTATCATCAATCCAAAAATCTATCCATCATGTCAGAGATCCAGCTTGACTTCACCTCTCTTCCATAGCATCAAGTATTATTACTTTATTGGAATCATGCCAGAATCCACTAATAGGCCAACCACCTCAACCACTCATTTGATCAACCTTCATAAAGATAAGTATTTATTTTTTAATATTCAATTACATTATTTACCTTTAAAAATTAACCCAACACCAACCCATCTCTTGGAATCCAACTTTGGGGATCCCATCAACTAGTTATTCACCAATCTATACCTATACATAGTAACTACTAATGGTTGCCTCAATCAATGATGGTCTATCTAACCACTAATGGTCACATTAACAATTGACAATCACACTAACCATTGATTCTCACTAAGGTAGGAAATTACAACAATTTATTTTCACCCTCTTACCCGCAACCAAATCTAATTTTCTATGTCCTTGCTTATTCACAGACCCCTGCCTAATTTTTTGAAACATACTTAACCCATTTAGCATTAGTGTTGACTTGCTCATTGTTATATTAGTCATTTTAGTCTATTTATTTAGTAAGAATTTATTGTGTTAAATTTTAGTACCATTTTACTATTGATCTAATTACTTTACCATTTTATTTATAAACTTAACTATTAAAATGTGTGGATTGATAGCCCTTGAGGAAGCTCTTACTTCTAGGATCTAGTTACCACTAAGAAATCCACTTAGCTATCTAACTAATCAACCATTTTATTTAATGTTATCTTATATGTAGGTTATCCTCCCAATCCAAATAACATCTCTTCATAATCATCTAATTTAATGAATGCACAATCAAATAGGTTTTTCAGCCATACTTGCATTTAACTTCTTCTTTTCTTCTCAAAATATAAGCTCAAATTCACTGAAACAAAGACATTAGGAGGGGTATATTTTTATAAAATAAACTAAGTGATTTAAATGATATGATTTTAAAATGTTTTCCACCTTCACATGCACTTTAGAGATCTTTTGAATATGTTCATGATCTGATTTACCTTATAAAGACTCTTTTTACCCCTTTTTCCTTCATAAACTACACTTTTAAGATGACCTTGTTCTTGTCTATGTAATGACATAATTTTAATCTTAAAAAAGGAATGTATTGAATTATTTTGAATACCTCTAAGCATGAAATGAAACCTAATAATATGAAGCAAGACTCAAACAAGGCCTAAGGACACTAATCATGTATTGAAAAATCAACTAGAAACTCATTCACCAACCATGACTCATGATAAATAATAGAACAATCCTTCAAGGAAATTATAAAGATAAAAAACTCATGCACACTTAGCTTTGAACATACGTATCCCTCATGAGGTACATAAAAGGAAGAGTATGACTTAATTTTGTGAAAACATATTCTCTCCAAGTGCTCTAGGTGTTTTAATAACCCAAGTGGTTAGAATAGATAATAGTACACACGTAGTGGGGGTATTTATAACCCTTAATTTTATTAAGAGGTGGTTTACAATCCATATGAATTTTACTCATGTTTATAGGATGAAGAAACCCAAAAAAACATTTCTTATTCACCATCTAATGCTGAAATTGATCAACTTAATATGTATCTTCCAATTGTCTAATCCAATATAAACCAAAGCCAATACAAATCATACTTATCACATGTTGATTTTGATACCAAACATTAACCTAATCCAATGTAACTTATCAATCCACCACCTAGTGATGAATATAGATAACACTAATTTAATAACCAACTATTTGACAATAAAGATGAACATTTTATTAGACTATTGGATATGGGTGGTAAGTTCCCCCCAATTTTCACATAGAGGATTTGAGATATTTAGTTAAAACACCTAAAAATACACCTCTTTCCTTAGTCAACAACTAGATTTCCTCTAGCAATAACAAACTTTTACACTATCTTCTAGTCAAGCTCTTATTGTGTTAAACAAATGGAAAGGTCAACTCATTGATAAATATTCTCAAATCTAGTTTATTTAAAACCAAATCCAATAAGCTAAAAAAGTTTTGGCTAGTATCACTACCTCCCTTGGTACTTGGATATTCAAAACCCATCTTTAATGGAGTCTAATCCTCCCATGGAATAACCAGTAGATTTGTTTAATTATCCTATTTATAATCAAAATCCATTTTCCACTAAAAGCTTAGTTATGGATGTCTTTAATACACCCATAATTGAAACCAATCTAGAAACCAATCCAGATTCAGGTCTCCTTGTAGACTCTACCCCAAATGTGGTGGATACATCTCATGTAACTTATTATGACCCACATCAATTTCATCCAACATACAATAAAATGTTATTCCATAATCTCCATGACCTCCTCCTTCAAATGCCCTATAATAATAAATTGTAAACCCATCTGAGCCACAACAACACATTATCAATCCCCCTCTTCAATAGGTGGTGACAAATTTTCCACCTCAATAGGTATTGATCAATCCCAAACCAATTTTATATAACCAAAAATGTGTTTCTATAAGTCAACCAATCTCATTTCCTATTCAACAAGGAGCCTCTTCAAGTCATAAAAATGTGCCAATTAACCAACAAGTTCCTCCTATACATCAAATTCATAAGAATCAATATTAGTTTCCAGTTTAATATCATCATGTTCCATTTAATAATAAATATAACATTCCTCCATTAAGACCTCTATTCCCTCCAAATCAACACCACACTAGACAACAAGTGCCTCCATAAGAACAAGTTCCCGATCAGTAATACACTTCTTATCAAAGATTGAATATTCCTAGTATAACTAACCACATTCACATTCCTCAATATGCTATACCACCTCCTTATCTGGGTCAAGATATTGAACCTTTAAATACCAAAACAAATCTCCCCACTTCCTCTCATTCTGACCCTAACTTTTAAGACTTACATGAGGTCAAAGATGTAGTTTCTACCATTAAAGTAGGAAATCAAAGTAAGAAGTGTTAAATGGATGAAATATTATCATATCCTTTCAACATGAACTATCTTAAAATACCTCTTATGCATCACTTTGAAATTCCTTAATTTGAAAAGTACAAAGGAAAAGGTAACCCTAAGAAGAATGTGAAAGAATTATTTATTATTTTTCAATGAGTTACATATATCCCCATATTCATACTTCATTTTTTCCCTTGAAATTTAATGAGACATGATCTATAATGGCTTCTTGGATTACCCAAAGAATATGTAGATAAATTTGATGATTTGTCAAAAAAAATTATGCAACATTTCTCTTTCAACATAGAACATGAGCTAACCATGGTGGACCTATATCAGACTAAACAAAGTGGAGGATAAAGCTTTTCCAATTACTTTTAATAGTGGCACTATTTAACTAGATTCATTTCACATAATCTCCTTGACAAATAATTATTTGCAATGTTCACTATATATCTTTAGTTTGACATTACTCATAACCTAAAACTTTTTTATGCCAATACGTTTGAATAATTTATTACCAAAGGGATAAAAATTGAACAAGTTATTATCTACAAAGGTGTAATTAAGCTTTATTATGAGAATAAAAATCATACCAATTATCAAGCACAAGTTCCCATATAAGTAGCATCAAAATCAGCATCAAAGATAACAACAAAATTAGAATCAATGCCAAGATTCCCATTCTAACCAAGTAAATTATAAAAATGTCCGTTATGAATATAATGTTTTAGGTCACATTACTAGAAGACACATTACCACTATTAAAATATATTCTAATTTTAATCCTAACATACTCAAAGACCTTCATTTTCCATTATAATACCTCCACCTCCATTTTCTAGTAATCCTCCTTTACTTAGTAATGGCCCAAATTCCATGCAAAAACCAAGAGTTACCATTTTAAGCCATTATTCCTCTTTTAGTTATAGTAACCCTCTATTGAATCAAGATTTCACAATCACATCTTGCTTCTCAAAGGTTAACATTCAAGGTCCTCAAACTCAAAATACCAAGCCAATTTCTCCTGTACATGATAAACCTTATAATATTATGGAACAATTATAAAATACACCTATGTAAATTTATATCTTAGATCTTTTTCATACATTAGATATCCACAAAAATATATTGAGTGAGTTTTTAAGCTAATCTAAAGTTCTAAGTGACATTATACCTAAAAAAATCAAACATTTGTGAGTCATCTAGCTCCATGCCAATAAATCACTTTTGTTCAAATAGACATGTCATCCCTTGGAACATTACATAATAATCTATTTTTCATATAAGTAATCAACTCCTAGTACAAGGTCAAAATACTACTTATAGATAATGGTTCAAGGCTCAATATTATAACATTTAAGCTAGTCAAGAATTTCAGATACACATAAATAGATCTATAACTAGATACCATTACCATCAAAACTTATGATAAATGAGGAGTGAAAATCTCAATGAACCATTTAATTAATTATTAGCATTGGCCCTCTGACATAAGATACTCTATAAAATGTTCTTGATTTATAACTATCATATAATTTTGTCCTTGTGTGACCTTAGTTTCATGAAGTACATGTTTTAATGTTTACCCTTCATTAGTGCATCAAATTTCCTAATTATAGGTTAGAAGTTACCATTCCTAGTGACCTATAGCCATATCAATTATACAAACATTAGAAAGCAAAATATGAGAGATATAACTATTAAATTGGCATAGATCCTATTTACAATAAAAGAAAAGAGGTAGTTGATCAAACTATATAATCTAATTATGTGGATCCAATCACACTTGATTCTACTTCATCTACATTGCCTACAAAAATAACCAGTCATTTCACTATCAAGGATAATAGCCTCAGGGAATATAAAATTGTTAATGTATTTCATATAGCCAAATTTCCTAAGATACCTAAAACATATGGTAGGCCTAAGAATGGAATTCATAAAATAGAATGGCACAAGGACAATTCTCTTAAGATAGGACCATTAGTTTTTATCAAGACCACTTCTTAAGAGCAAGAAGAAGTTAAGGCCAATGATGACTCATGGCTATACAATGATGATTTTTCCATTTGTTATCAAAATAAAAAGGATCATATTCCTAATTTGATAATAAATTATCAAGCCTACAAGGGTAAAGGCCTATGGGAAAAATAATAAGGACACATTGAGTCAATATCAGTTTCCAAACACAAAGGAACTTGAGGTATTGGATATAAATTTCCTGAGGGTAACCTCATATATCTTGAGAGTATTTATAATTTATCTAACACAAATAATGTAGATAATGATGTGGAGTCCTATTATATCATCTATGATGAGTTGGTTGATACCAAAATATTTAACACAAAAAACATCTATATCATTTCCACTGTCATCTTATCTCATTCTTTCCTCCATCATCCTCAATTAATCAAATAGTACCAATAAGATTCTTACATGCAATTGGATGATTTTTATAACAATGAGGCAATTTATGAATTTATGGGCCTCAGAGATAATATGTCTCTTAGTGATCACAAACAAGGATTTTCCATTACACTAAACTTTGATGCCTGTTTTTGAGAGATGGTGAACTTCCTTAGTCATAAACAAAAAAATAAAAATAAAACATTGAGATCCCAAAGTGAAAACTTATTCAAGGTGATTTGGATCAAGGTAAAAGTAAATAAAAAGACAAGTCCCATGGTGAAAACTTGTTTTAGGTGCCATTGGATGAGGATGTCCACCCTATGTAAAATTAAGCCTAAGCCTCTTCTAGTTCAATAACTTCATGCCATTAAAGAAGTATTTTAAAATAATAATAAACATTTTATCAATTATTTCAATATTATGCACATGTTGGGGATCAACCAACAAACTTGATTACTATGTGAAAGCAATAAAACACAGAATTGAACTAGAATGATAAGTAACTAGAATCAGAAAACAACAAACAATAAGAGATACAAGAAACCACCCTGAAAACTTGTATTAAACTCTTTATAGAAGGAATACTATTGAAGAAACTTCTTTTCTTCCACACCTCTCTCAGATGTACAGATCTCTTTCTAGATCTCTTTCCTTCAAGAGTTCTCTCTCTCAATTACAATCAACTCCAACACTTGGATTGATACACATATACAATTCTTCTACTGTTACTCTTACAATTACTATAAGCTATGAAGATCTATCCCTATTATATAACTTTAGGGATCATGAGCATAAAATCACAACCATTAGATGCACCTCCTAATCAAGGGCTCAAAATAGTCCTACTAAAGATAAAGATGCAGACTTAAGACTAACACTTAATCATATCATGCAAACATTCTATTCTATACACGAAAATAGATTCTAGATGCACAGGTGACCGACATCGGTCCCTGCCTATCTGCCTGTGACTGACGTCAGCTGATCCATGACTGATGCCGGCATCTCCTAGTCAACTCCTGACCAACATTGGTGACTATGTAATTCCTGCAACCTATAACTTGCTCATTTGGTAAAGCTTTTAGCTCCACACCTTAACAATCTCCCACTTGGAGATAAATAGCTGCACCAGTACCTGTACAACAACATCTTCTAGCTCCTCCATCTTCAAACTCAATCATGAAGACCTAGAAAAGTTGAATGAAGATTAAAATTCTCCTTTGTTATCGGCTTGGTTAACATATTAGTAGGGTTCTTATCTATATGGATCTTTTCCAGCTTCAACTCACCATCCTCCAATACCTATCTAATGAAGTGGTACCTCAATTGTATATGCTTGGTTCTTGAATGAAAGGCTGAATTCTTAGCCAAATGAATTGCACTCTAACTATTACTATATAATCTGCAACTCTCTTGCTCCTTTCCTAGCTCTTCCATGAACCATGTCATCCATATCATCTCTTTGATAGCCTTTGTGACTGCAATATATTTTGCTTCTGTAGTTGACAAGGCAAAAACCTTCTGCAACTTTGATATCCAGCTAACCGTCATTCCACCAATAGTGAAAACATATCCTATGGTGCTTTTCTTGCCATCCAAATCACCTGCCATATCTGAATCTACATAACCATGTAGAGAGGTGTTTGACCCTCCATATCAGAAATGCCTACTGCTGGTCTCTCTTCAATATCTGAGGATCCACTGAACTACTTTCCAATGTTCCTTTCCTGGATTGGCCATATACTTACTAATAACTCCCACTGCTTGGGCAATATCTAGTCTAGTACATACCATTGCATACATTAAGCTCCCAACTATAGAAGCATATGGAACTCTACTCATGTAATCTACCTCATCATGTGAATTAGGACACTGTTCTTTACTCAACTTGAAGTGTCCTACCATAGGTGTACTTACCAATTTTGCATCCTGCATATTAAACCATTTCAACACATTGTTCACATAATCCTCTTGAGAAAAAATCAACCTATGATTTTTCTTGTCTCTCTTAATACTCATGCCAAGGATTTTCTTTGCTACTCCAAAATCCTTAATGGAAAATGTGTGAGCTAATTTCATCTTAAGCTCAGAGATATCCTGCATGTGTGATCCTGCAACCAGCATATCATGTACATACAACAATAGAATAATATATCTACCATTATCCAATCTCTTAAAATACACACAATGGTCAGATTGACATCTACTGTAGCCATGCTTAGTCATAAACTTGTCAAATCTCAAATACCATTGTCTAGGAGCTTGCTTGAGGCCATACAAGCTTTTCTTCAATCTGCACACTAGCTTCTCCTTACCTTTGACCTCAAATCGTTCTAGCTAATCCATATATATTTCTTCATCCAAATCTCCATAAAGAAATTTTGTCTTAACATCAAGTTGCTCAAGATGCAAATCCTCAATAGCAACTAAAGACAATACAGTCCGTATAGAAGTCATTTTAACTATAAGAGAAAAAATCTCACCAAAATCAATACCTGGTTTTTGTGCAAATCCTTTCACTACCAACCTGGCCTTATATCTCATCTATCCATTCTCACCTTCCTTCAATCTGTAGATCCATCTATTCTTTAGTGTCTTCTTTCCCACTAGCAACTCAACCAAATCTCATGTTTGGTTCTCTTTTAAGGAATCAATCTTCTCATTCATGCCTAGCTCCCACTAATTCTTGGATTCCACCTATATTGCTTCATCAAAACTCTCTGGTTCTCCACCATCAGTAAGTAATAAATAAAATAATGAAGGGGAATATCGAATTGGAGGTTTACTTACCCTTTTTGACCTTCTAATGGGTGTCTGAGACTCATTCACAACATGTTGTCCACCCAAATTTTCTAATAGTGACCGACCTCGGTCACCTCCAGGCCTGTTACTGGCTGACGTCGGTTCTACATGACTGACATCAGTTCCTTCCTAGCCGATGTCAGTCACTGTATGACTGACATCATTTCCTATATTGCTAATGTTAGTTCTTGCCTGACTAACATCAGTCTCTGTGTTTTCTTGTCTGTGATTATTCTTTCCTGAAAGCTCATTTTGGCCCATCACCTCATCCAATTCTCCATTGCTCTGCCCAGATTGATTCAGCTTCTTAAGCTAATCACTATACATCACTTTTTCATTGAAAACATCATGACTCCTAATTATTTTGTTAGTTCTTAGATTCCAAAACTGAAATCCAAAATCTCCAGAGCCATAACCAATAAATGTGCACCTCATAGACTTAGCATCTAGCTTTTTTCTATTTTCCTTATCAACGTACACAAAAGCTTCACAACCAAAAACTTTGAGAAATGAGAGATCTACCTTTTTACCTATCCATGCCTCTTCTAGAGTCCCACCATCCAGAGCTATAGAGGGTCCTCTGTTAATCAGGTAAACTGTAGTATCCACAGCTTCTACCTGAAACTCTAAGGGCAATCCAGCATGCAATCTCATACACCTTGCATGCTCCATTACTATTCTGTTCATCCTTTCAGCAACTCCATTTTTTTGAGGTATCCTTGAAACCATCCTTTGCCTACATATTCCATGCATATAACAATACCAATTGAACTTGTGGCTTTAGAACTCACCACCATTGTCAGATCTCAGGCACTTCAATCTCCTGCATGTTTCATTCTCAACCATAGCTTTCCAAATCTTAAAAGTGTCAAAAACATCAGATTTCTTCTTTATACAATAGACCCATACCTTTTTTGTAGCATCATCTATGAAAGAGACATAGTATTGTGATCCTCTAATAGAAGCAACCTGAGCCGGTCCCCACACGTCTATCTGAATAAGCTCCAATTTGTGCTTCTTCTTTGTTGACCCAATTTTGAGAAAACTCACCCTCTTCTATTTTCCAAAAATATAGTGCTCACATAAATCAAGATCTATGCTTTTCAAATTTGAAAGCTTACCTTTTGACTTAAGAATAGACATTCCCTTCTCACTCATGTGGCCTAGCCTAGAGTGCCACAACTTTGCATCCACATCTGAAGTAGATAATATAGAAGGAGAATAATCAGTAATACAATTACATAAATAGAGAGTACCTACTCTCTTACCTCTAGTCAATACAAGTGCACCCTTGGTAACCTTCCAAGATTTAGCTGTGAGAGTTACTGTATAACCCTCATCCCCTAACTTTCTTGCAGAAATCAAATTCCTCTTCAGGCTAGGAACATGCATGACATCTTTCAACACCCATATGTTGCCATTCTACATTTTCAGCTACACTTTTCCTTTGCCAACAATTTTACAAGGCTCATCATCCACTAAATAAACTATTCCAAAATCTCCATGGACATAGTCACTAAAATATTCTCTATTAGGGGTAGCATGAAAAGAGGCACCAGAATCTAAAACCCAAGATTCTATATTATTATGCAAAGAGAATATAAGAGCATCTTGTGCAATACCTACAACTTTTGCTTCTTCTTTACCTTCATGCTAATTATGCTCTTTAGGTTTTGACCAGCAATCTTTGGTTATGTGCCCTATCTTTCCACAATTCCAGCAGGCTGTCCTCCTGCCATTTCTGGATTTGGATCTACCTCTCATCTTTGACTTAGACCTTGATCTCCCTTTCTTGATCTTCTCTTTTTGCCTTCCCCTACTCTCAAAACTTAAAGCATTCCCTGATGTTTCCTCTGTGCTTTTCTTATGAATTTCTTCATTCAAGATTACACTAACAACATCATCTACTTTTAAAATATTTGAAGTAGATGCAGTATTACTAACTGCCATTACCATGCTATGCCAGCTCTCAGGTAAAGAGCATAAGATTAATAGAGCTTTAATTTCATCATCAAACACTATTTTGACTGAATTTAATTGATTTACAATTCCATGGAAATCATTAAGATGATTAGATACAGATCCACCTTCCTACATTTGCAAATTAAATAACTGCTTCATAAGATATACCTTATTTGAAGCTGAGGTTTTTTCATATAAATTTGCTAAAGTAGTCATTAACTCTACCATTGACTTTGCCTATGATAAATTAGATATCACAGTAGATGCCAGACTCAATCTTATAGATCCAAGAGCCTTTCTATCAAGAACATCCCATTCTTCATCTTCCATGTCTGTGGGCTTCCTTGAAACTCCACCTAACGGTAAGTATAGATCTTTCTAATACAGATAATCCTCTATTTTCATTCTCCATAATTGGTAATTCTTACCATTGAACTTGTCCATTCTCAGTTTACTTTCTTTTGCCATTGCTTCTCCCACTCAAATAGAAATCCCCGTGAGTAACCTATAATCAATACACACTAACCAGGTCTGAAACACCTGTTAGTCAACCTGAGCTCTGATACCACTTGTTGGGGATCAACCAACAAACTTGATTACTATGCAAAAGCAATAAAACATAGAATTGAACCAGAATGATAAGTAACTAAAATCATAAAATAACAAACAATAAGAGATACAAGAAACCACCCTGAAAACTTGTATTAAACTCTTTACAGAAGGAATACAATTGAAGAAACTTCTTTTCTTCCACACCTCTCTCAGATGTACAGATCTCTTTCTAGATCTCTTTCCTTCAAGAGTTCTCTCTCTCAATTACAGTCAACTCCAACACTTGGATTGATACACATATACAATTCTTGTACTGTTACTCTTACAATTACTATAAGCTATGAAGATCTATCCCTATTATATAACTTTAGGGATCATGAGCATACAATCACAACCATTAGATGCACCTCCTAATCAATGGCTCAAAATAGTCCTACTAAAGATAGAGATGTGGACTTAAGACTAACACTTAATCCTATCATGCAAACATTATATTATGTCCACAAAAATAGATTTTAGACGCACAGGTGACCAACTTCGGTCCCTACCTGTCTGCCTGTGACTGATGTCAGCCGATCCATGACCGACGCTGGCATCTCCTAGTCGACTCCTGACTGACATCGGTGACTATGTAATTCTTGCAACCTATAACTTGCTCATTTGGTGAAGCTTTTAGCTCCACACCTTAACAATGCATGCCTTTGTCTAATGGCCTTTTCTAGACCTTGGTGACTCATATTCTTCCTACTTGGGTGAATTTGACAAGCCAACAGACCAACCAGATGAAAATCAAGACTAATATACCACTTTAATAATTATTTTATGATATGGTTCCACATTAATTATGGAGGACACCACTTAAATTTTTCATTAAAACAAACATCAATCCTAAATTGATCAAACTTGGAACATCCCTCACTAAAGAGGAACATGAAGTCTATATTGACCTCCTTTAGGAGTTTAATGATATTTTTACATTATGTTATTAAAATATGCTAATATTAGACCCCACCTTTATTTTTAATCACCTTGTTGTACATATTTATTCCAAACTAATAAAATAGAAATTAATAATCATATACCCTCACATAGCCTTTCTTGTCAAGAAACAATTGGAAAAATTACTAGAGGTAGGGTGTATTCATCTTATTGATTATTTAGAGTGGATATCCAATATATCCCCAGTTAATAAGAAGCCACAAGGAAAAATATTATATACCAAATTTAGATATATCAATAAAGCATGCCACAAATATGACTTTCCTTTTTCAAATATTGATATGATTGTAGATTCCATGGCTAGGTATGAGATGTTATCTCTTATGGATGTCTTCTTAGGATATAATCAAATTAAAATTGCACTAAAAAACCAACATAATAAAACATTTACCACTCCATGGGGAACATTATATTATCAAGTGATTCCATCTAGTCTCAAGAATTATGATACCATATACCAACATACCACGACTATCATTTTCCATGACATGATGCATGATATTATTGAAGACTATGTGGATACTATTTTGGGAAAATCCAAGACCAAAAAATGACATCCAAAATTATTATGACTAATCTTTGAAAGGATTTATGAATACAAGGTCAAGAGTAACCCTAAAAAGTGTGTATTTGGCATCACTTCAAGCAAATTTATAGGTTTTATTATCTCCCACCAAGGCATTGAAGTTTATCCATCCAAAGTTAAGGCCATTAAAAAAATACTTCTATCTTCAAATATTAAATAACTCTATAGAATACAAGGTAAAATATAGTCTATTAGATTATTTATTTCTCACTTGGTAGATAGATGCCATCCCTTTACTCATATTCTAAATAAGGATATTGTATTCTCATGGAATGTCAATTATCAGTAGTCCTTTGAATAATTAAAATAATATCTAGACAATCCACATGTTATAGCTCTACCTACACCTATAAATTTGTTGCTTCTTTATATCTAAGCAACTGACTATGCCTTAGGGGTATTCCTTGCACACCACAATGACCAAGGGAAAGAACATGTAGTATATTATCTAAGTTGTGCATTGGTTTCATATGAACATAATTATAGATCAATTGATAAATCCTAGTTAGCCATGGTATTTATAGCCCAAAATATGCCATTATATGTTAAATAACGAAATCATTATCATTGCCAAAGTATACCCACTCAAATATCTACGTTTCAAGGCAGCCTTGATTGGTCATATAGCTAAGTGGATCATGATATTGAGAAAATTGGAAATTGAATATGTTCATCAAAAGGCCATTAAGGGTAAGTTACTTACATATTAGCTTGATGAAGAACCTTTTTTAGATATCATTTCACTTATTTTAAATTTTCTTGATGAGTTGATCATGACTTTAGACTACACTTATTTTGTGCCTGAACACTAGAACCTTTATTTTAATGGTTCCTACACTTTTTTTGGATCAAGACCTAGTATTCTCCTCATTACACAACAAGGGGGTTCTCATTCCCAAATCATTTCACATTGGTTTCACTTGTACCAACAATATTTTAGAATATGAATCACTCATTTTAGGGCTTCATCTAGTAGTATAATGGAACATCAAGCATTTAAATGTTGAAGTAAATTCTTAGGTAATTATTAACTAGGTGATATAATAATATTAGACAAAAGATAATAATATTATTCCTTATAAGAATATGGTGGATCATTTTAAATAGAGCTTTAAGCACATTTAATTTAAAAAAATTCTAAGAGTCAATAATAGATCTATTAATGTAATGACAATAATTGATTCCATAATAGTAGTTGTAGATCGCACTATTGATTCCTAATTTATTATTAAATATATTTTACAATTAGATCATGAATGTTCAGAATCTGAAATGGTATGTGATATTGTTATTCCCATCTCAACTTGGTATTCCAACATATATTCCTAACTTCATGACAAAATTATTCCTTCCAACCTTTTTCATAAAAAATAAAAATACTTCATCCATTCCACTTCTAGTTATACCATTATCATTGCTACTATTTATCATATAAGATATGATGGAACTCTACTTCATTATTTATCTTTATTAGAGTTCATATCATCACTTAAATAAGTTTGTAAAGGGATTTATAGGGCCCACACTAGTGGTTTGGTCATTTCTAATAAACTCTTATGTATAGGGTATTACTAGCCCACTATGGAAGCTAATGCATGTGCATGTGTAAATCAGTGTGTGGCTTGTCAAAATCATGCTAATCTCATTCAGGAACCAACTCTATCACTTCAAATAATCACCACACCATGTCCATTTTTGACATGGGTAATCAACTTCATACGAAAAATAAATCCAACTTCATTATATAGCCATAAACATATCCTTACTGGAACAAAATACTTTACTAAGTGGGTTGAAGTCATCCCCCTTATGTAACAAGTAAGTAGATATCATAATTCATCCTCAACCATCTCATTTACCACTTTAGCATTACCTATGATATCATGTCTAATAATGGAATATCCTTCAATAATAAGGATGTTAAATTCTTCTATGACAAATACTAAATCACCAAAGATTTTTCCTCTATCTATTTCCCTCAAATCAAAAGTGGGGGATAAGCATCTAACAAAACCCTAATCCACATTATGAAAAATATCGTTAATGATTTTGGTTATGATTGGCATCTATAACTATTTATCACCCTCTAGGCATATCGTACCAACACCCACACCTAAAAAAAATCCACACCATACTCCATTATCTATGGTACAAAAGTTAGTCTCCCTATTGAGTTGAGTTACCTTCTTTATGCATTTCACTAAAGAACATCATTCATAACAAAAAATAAAAAGTTTCTTAGTTGAAGGAATTATATTTAATTTATGAAAAGAGGGTGGATACTTTGAAAAATATTTAAACCTATCAGTATAGGTTGCATCATAGCTACAAAAAGCTTATCAATCACAAAGACTTTGAAAGTGGAACCTAGTTTTTTAATAAAATCAAAAGAATAACAATGTCACTCATGAAAAGAAGTGTAAATTCGAGCCTAATTTATTGGGTCCATTCATCATCAAAGAAAATTATGGATCTGAACTACATATTAGCTACACCATATGGATAAAATCTAGATGAGCCTATGAATATTATGCATCTTAAGCATTTTTATACTTTATTTTCTTGAACATTGTCTATGAGGACCCATGCTTTGGGGCATGATCTAAAACCACTTTTTTAATTTCCAATTTAGTTATTCCATTTTTGTCTTATTCCCTTATCCTATTATCATTATTTGATCTTGATTAAGGGTTTTTAGTGCATAAAATGATTGCAAATGTCAAATTTTAGAGAAAGATTCCAACATATTATTTAGTTTTGGTCACCATTAGCACATCTAGGATGAGAGATATTTCATAGTAGCTTATGCATGATTCAACTAAATTATGATCTTATAAACTATATATTTTATTTCTTGATTAAATCATGTACCATTTTTCCAAATAATATTTCATTCATGTTTTCAACCCTATTGTTGATTTGTAGTAGTTTATTCTAGGATGGAATTACATTAACCTAAGGTTCATTTGGACTATAGAGGCAATGTTTAGTTTTTGAGATCATCCCAATCACCCTTTTTCCATGGTCTCACTATTTTATGATCAACCTAATCCATGATCTTAACATTTTTCAATCTAACCCATTCTACATATTGTAATCCTCCATTGAGTTGAGATGTCAAAGACCAAAAACAATCAAAATAATTTGAAAAAACCTAAATTTTGAAAATCTCAAAGATAAACTAAAAATCAAAGTTTTCCAAAAAGGGTTTAAAATATCCATAAGAGATATTAAGCTAAACAATTTATTCTCTATTTTTCATCCTATTCACCAATGATTTTTACCTATGTTCTAGGTGATGTAATTTACTACATTTATTGGTGGGAACATCTTATCCAAACATGACCATTTCCATTCAAATTTTACCATTTATGGATCATGTTCACTTCCATTTCTATAAGAACTACATCAGCTTAAAGTCCATAAGACTATGTAGGAATTGTGATCACTTAGATTTTACACCTATTTATATGTTAAGTATTATGAGTAACATGAATTACATCATGTATAAAATATAATGACATAATAAGATCACATCCAAGAAATGTAACCTTTTAAAATTGAGGTTAACCTCAAAATAAGGCTGAATTCCTTTCACTAAACATAATGTAACTAGTATATGACCAGTTCACATCAAACTACTACTTCTTAGTGATATTTCTACTAACTAGGGTTAGACTTGTGAGGAAAAGAGTTTTAGATTGAATTTTAAAACTATAAAAATGGTTATTTTACCAAATAATATGGTGTAAATTAATTCTTGATTTTTTAACATAGTTGAATGTTTAATATGTTGAGTTTATTAAAGCACAATCTTGCACAAATATGAGATAAAAGGTAATATGGAAACTTTATCAAATAAGGAACATATTTATTTATTTTTATCAACAAGATTTCAAAAGGGCATAAATAATACCATACATTAATCTATATTATTGAAACAAGAATTAGAGCATTCACAAAAATGATAAATAGCCATATATACACAAAGAAGACACAACACAAGGAAGACACATCTTTAGTATATTATATTTCTCTAGGTTATAGCATGTATATTAATTATTCAAAATGAAAAATAATTTCTATAAAAACAAAAATATAGATGGGATATGATAGGTTACCCATATTTATACAAAAATACTCCCTTGAAAGAGAGGAAGTTAACAAAACCTTACGCCTAGTTACAAAGAAAGAAAATATAAGAAATTTCATGAAAATGTCATCTTCTTTAGTTTGGAATGGCATCCTTAGTAGATTATATGGCTGTAAAATAAGCATGAAACTATTGGGCACTTCAAAAAGTGTTGGAAGAATAGATAAATCCATTAAAATATTACATTCAAACCTTTTATTCTTTGAGTTGTGAAGTTTTTCTCTTTCAAGGAATGAGGCACCAAAATAAACCATTACTTATTAAACATTTAATGATTTTAGATATTTTATGTTATAACTTGATAAAACTAATTTGTAATTTAAAATGAATACTTTTACAACTTTTTAAGTCATTAACTTTTGATAAAAGGGAAAGTGTAAATTACAACATGAGTTTTTACCAGCTAAGCAATTCTAACTTTATCAAAAGCAAAAGTGCAAATTATAAGTCTACATTTTACAACTAAATCCTGTAAAAAGGATAATTGAAAATTACAAGTGGCTCTTTTTCAAAAATATCTATCAAAATGATATTTGTAATTTCCAACTTACAATTTTATAATATATCTTACAACAAAGAATGTAATTTATTTTATATTGTTGAAAACTAATTGAAAAAATTAATTCACAACCATGACCTTTGAAGATTCTTTGTCCTTTTTTGCTTGTATCTTATTTATATAAACATAAAAAATGCTAAATATCTATTGAAGGCATTATTCATAAGGACCAAGGGTGTAAATTCTATTGATCTCACATTTTGCTATCACTTCAGAGAGATCCCTAGATGTAGCTTTGTAGACTTGAGTATCCTTTCCCATTTGATCTAGTGTATTATGATACCTGATGAATCATTGGATGGAACTCAAGTTGAAAGTTGTATCCCATGCTGATTCTCTTTTGACTACACCATAATTTTTTAAAACCTATTGAATCAAAATGGTTTGATCTTGATGATCTATTACTTCACATGATAATTTACTAAGTAAATCTTCAAAGTCATAGATTGTATTTATGGCCTTTTCACATATAATTTTGGCCTTATTAATACTATCAGTGAGTATCACAATTCTAATATGGGCTACCCTATCCAAATATTGATGCTCTATACAAATCTTCAATATATTTCTTGAGATGAGGGTGTCAACCTCAATTAGGTCAATAACCTAAAATTTTGGAAATAATAGGTTTAGTATTTTAACTCCTCATACTTGATTATCTCTGGCCTTTTCACATATAATTTTGGCCTTATTAATACTATCAGTGAGTATCACAATTCTAATATGGGCTACCCTATCCAAATATTGATGCTCTATACAAATCTTCAATATCTTTCTTGAGATGAGGGTGTCAACCTCAATTAGGTCAATAACCTAAAATTTTGGAAATAATAGGTTTAGTATTTTAATCTCCTCCTCATACTTGATTATCTCTGGCCTTTTCACATATAATTTTGGCCTTATTAATACTATCAGTGAGTATCACAATTCTAATATGGGCTACCCTATCCAAATATTGATGCTCTATACAAATCTTTAATATCTTTCTTGAGATGAGGGTGTCAACCTCAATTAGGTCAATAACCTAAAATTTTGGAAATAATAGGTTTAGTATTTTAATCTCCTCCTCATACTTGATTATCTCTAGCCTTTTCACATATAATTTTGGCCTTATTAATACTATCAGTGAGTATCACAATTCTAATATGGGCTACCCTATCCAAATATTGATGCTCTATACAAATCTTCAATATCTTTCTTGAGATGAGGGTGTCAACCTCAATTAGGTCAATAACCTAAAATTTTGGAAATAATAGTTTTAGTCTTTTAATCTCCTCCTCATACTTGATTATCTCTATTTCTAGAGATGCATGATCTCCTTCAGAGTCTTGTAATATTCCATTGTTATCTCTATTAATCTATTTTATTTTGTTATGAGTTCATCAACCTACTCTTTTGTGGCCCTTCCCATGGTACTAATCTCTAAAATTGATTCAAATATTTCTTTGTCAAGGAAGTGAGTAAGAGATTGAGTTAGTTAGGCTACTGGCTCAATAAAATTCTTCAAGGTAGTTGTCAAATACTAAAATTTATTTTTCAATTCATTTTTAGTGACCTTGTCACTATCCATCTTATAAAAAGAGAGTTGATACTTGATTGAACATCATGTTTTAGTCTTTCTCTTATTGAACAACCTAGGTGCACTTTAGATATTTTATAATCCTCGACCACTAGAGATTCATTTTTTTTTGTCTAGTGGGGGAACTATTATTTCCACATATATTTCCCCTACTACATCATATGATATTTAGTATATGGTCTTGGGGCCTACCTTTAGTCATTTGGATACCTACAAAATACCAAAGTCTAGTATAATGGGAGGCACCATTTGTTTTCACTTCTTCAACATTGATTATGTTAGCAAGCTTAGAGTGGCAAATTATGAATCTAACAATATCATCTATGAATCTGTAGTTGAAGTTGATACACTGGTGGTTACTATTACAAGTGCTATATTTGTCACTAATTTTGCCACTAAATCCTTAACTAATTATTTGGCTATCTCTTTCCCATTTATGGGTTTAGTAACCACAACTATATCAATGGGTCCTTTTATATCCACCTCCTTGGTGGGGGATTGGTTTATTATGGAATTAGAATCAATGGGTACTTGAATGGATGAAGTGGTTATGGATGTGCTTACCAAGGGTGTGGAAGCTAGGAGTGACATAAATGTAAGGGTAGTCATAATTATTTAAAATAGGGTAACCTATGGAAGGATGGAATCTAAGGCAACAAATGAATCAATAAACTTAATGGGAACACTTAGGGTAGATGAAATGGGGAGTGTGATGGAAATGAAAATGAAGTGATATCTATCTCAATGGTTGGGATGGCTACTAGATTTATAGTCAGAATGATTGAATCCATAACCATGTACTATTAGTTGGTATTGGTGATTAATGGGGTGGTAGTGTATATTAGGGATGAGGTGTAAGTGATTGTGGAAGAGGGAGGTGAAGGTGTATTTTGAGTATCCAACTATGTCAATTGGATTACTATCAAGGGAGTTAATTACATAGGTGGGTTGAGTGAAGGTGCAATTAATTGCATTGATGGGTTGGTGGAAATATGAGGGGGAACTATTTGTGCCATTTGAAGATCAGTCATGTCCTTTGTATAAGCTGGAATTAGTTGATCCATCATTTTTGCTAATATTTATTAGTTTTTAGGACCCCATTTTACCATTTACTTCTACTTCCTCTTGTGTGACACAACTAGCTTATCTACCTAGTCTACTTGGGTTCCACTTTTGGGAGCCTCTACTAATATTGCCACACCCTTCTCCTTTACTTATCTATATCTATTTGATATACTTAGGATCTCTTTGTTTATCTTGACCACTTTACTCCTTAACTAGTTTATTATTTTGTTTATCACCTGGATGGTGTTATCCATCTATAAGAAGGATTCAGGTATGGACCACCTGACTAGTGGAAGAGGTTCATGATAAATTTTATTATTATAATACACCCTATCAAATGGTAACTCATCATATTTTAAATACGTAGGGATTGGTACCATGTTGTATGTTTTGATTTGTTCTAAGGTAATTTTTGAATAATCTTTCAATCTCACTTCCTCTTCATCTTGCATATCTTCCTAGTAATTTTCATAAAAATGAATGTGGGAATATGTGGTGATGCCCACTATACTAGTAATATGTCTAGTCACATCATAAAATGGCCTTGAATTAAGAGATATTAAGGTCATTTGAGTCATCTCAACATCAAAATTTTATATTTTGATAGGGAAGGGTAGGTATATATTCCTTTACTAATAGGGAAGTGGATCCCTACCTTATGCCTAGTTACTAATATCTTTTATGCTTCTATAAATTACATCAAAAGTTATATCAGGGCCCATTTATCAGTTACATACCTTGGAAAGGTGGATGGACAACCACTAAAACCTCCCACTCTAATGTATGAATACATTGGGAACTAAATGAAATATATGACCCTTAATTTGTGATTTTAAATGTTATAGCATCATAAAATATTTTCCTCTCTAGCTCCTTTTGAAACATTATTATGATGTAGTATATGAAAGCATCATTGACCATTATAAAATGTTGTTTACTTGCCTTAAGGGTGAGGTTAGGGTAGTAGTTAAAGACCTTGTTTACTTGATCAAGCATTATGTTCAATTCTGTGAATGCCCTCCCTTTTACTAATATATAAACTAGGTATGAGGTCATATAAAACTTACCTATAGTTTGGAATTCTATTTACTATTTGTGAATGAGTCAAAAATTAACTGGGTCTAGTGGATGTAATATGTGTTCTGATGGATCACCTAGATATAATGGTACATCTAATACTAATAATTTTGGGCATCTTAGTTCCCTGTAACTCTATACAAGAGTATTACTATGTCTCCTACTTCATCTTTGAAGTTTATCTTAGCTAGGGTTTTTAGTCATTCTTTTGGATGTAGGTCTAGAGGTTTTTAGCCATTATTTGTTTATAACTTGTAGACATGTAGTATTATTATCTTGATATAAATTCTTAGAAGAGTATGGGTTTATATCAAAATAGATTTCATATTCTAGAATTAGGAACATGATATTTATGAAATTAGGGTCTAAATTCATAATCTTCTCTCCTTTGTCATTCACCACCTCCCTCTTCTTAGAATCATAGTGTTTTATCATTATGAGAACAAGATTAGGGATATGTACTAATAGTGGGAAAGCTATTGTTCGGGGCAACCCACTATTGTAGATGCTTTAAATCTAATCATTCATGAATTCAACATTTATTATGTTCTAGAAATATTGCTAAGTCTATGTGACCTATATCTATGTCAGTGATCTCATTTGTATTTAAATCTAGGCAAAATGGGACACCAATTCCCTTTGACTTGAATTTCATTTCCTTTTCAGACATGTGCTCTAGGAAAAATGGTTTGGGATAATCAACTACAGACCTGGCAAGGATTTGACTTGTAATTATAGGTAAAAAGTATGGTGGAGATATAATTTGTAATTTCATGTGAAATGTTTGGATGGGTTTTGACTTGAAATTTTCACTTAAAAAGTCTAATAAAAATTCCATTGGGGTTTTTGGTTTTCAAAATCAAGTTATATTTCTGATGGGGATTTAGAGTTGTTAGATTAATGGGAATCTCCATTAGGGTTTTGTATGTATTTTAGTAACTAAGATATCTATGGGTTTTGGTATTGCAAAATCAAGAGGGGTTTCCACTAGATTTAGTGTGGAGAATCCTATGGGAATATTATAGATTTCAATAATATTACACATACCCTATATTTTTGGAAATAATGCAAAGAATAATCTTGGTTTGATAGTATGTAAAATGAAAGAAATAGGAAATTGCAAATGATACTATCAATGAAATATTTTTGATAATTTTGAAGGTAAAAAAAATAAACCTAGAAAAACACCTTAGATTTCATATATAAAAACAATTTTTAGGGTTTAAAGGAAATGTGGGATGTTCTAGAGGAATACCATGCTTATGCATAGAGGATGACAATGATGAAGTGTGGTGTTGGCATAACATTATCATAACATCACTTGATGTTTGGTTCAAAGGCTTATTAGCATGTAGAGCTCTGATTACAATGTTCAAATGTCTAATAATGACCTAAAAACCTAATTTTATTAATAAAAACTTGAATTTAATGATAGGTAGGGTAGTTATTAATTAAATAGTGGGATGTTAGGGTTTTGGAGTTGTCATGCAATTTTTCAATTTTGCAAATTTTTTATTTGAGTTTGGATCTCCACTTTTATTTGAGTGACTTGGTTCCATGGAGGTAGGTATGAAGACTTCATTTTAACTTTAAAACTTTTCAAGGTTATAAAGAGTAGTGGAAGTTTCAATTTTTGTTAGGTGGGAAGGATGGGTAGAAAGTGGAACTTGAGTTGCACTTTTCAAATTCTCAAAGATGCAAAGTGTTATCAGAGTTCTAATTTCTATGGGTATAGTGAATAAAAGAAAATGTAACTCAAGTTTCACTTCAAAACTTTTCAAAGTTACCAAGTGCAATCAGAGTTTAGATTTCTATAGGTTTAGGTAAGAGCATATGGTAGAGTTCTAATTGCATTTTGAAAATTTGTAAAGTTTCAAAGTACAACCAAAATTTTTCCTTTCCACTAGGCATTGGGTAAATGAGAATCAGAGGTTTGGGTGCACTTTGCAACTTTGCATGTTGAAAACTACACTCAAATCTCTAGTTTCCACTATGTATATGAAAATCAAAAAGTGGAGGTTTGGGTGGACTTTAAAATTTTAAAATTTGTAAATTGTACCCAAATATCCAATTTTTATTAGGTAAATGAAAAAAGATATCTTGGTCACTTTAAAGATTTTTTCCCAAAAAATTAATCGATCTCCCTTAGGGTACAAGATGTTTTAATATTTTTGGCACAATAATATCAACATATTTAGTGACCTCTATGAGGTGATTGATTGATAATAATTTTATTCTCTTAGCCTTATGGTTCAATGGGCATGGAATAATTTTAATCTTTAACACACTTTAATTGGAGAATAACAAAACTAGGAAAAATAAATTAAGGAAACAAAAAATCTTACTAAGTTGCATACTTGTGCAAAAGCACTTATTTGTGGAGATCAACTAAACCTATTATATATAATGTTTTGGAAAGAATTCCAACCTCAAAATCAAGATTTGAGGTATATCCAATTGACTAAGATAAGTATCTTTGATCCATCAAGCCTTGATAGTTAGAATGCATTGGCTCCTTTTCACTAAGTTATGATGTATGGACCACTCCATATCACATCAAACTTTGTATTATTTCTTAGTTTGTCTCTTTTAGTATCCCACTTTAGAACCATGTGTCCTTCATTAAATCTCTTGTCAGATGATTTTTTGTCAAAACTTCTCTTTATTTGAGACTAAATCACTTACATAACTTGCATTGACTAGTTTTTAACCTCTCATAATTCAATGAATTACACCAACCACACTATCATTTCATATTTTTCAATCAATTCTAGCTAATAATTGAGTTTTAGACATGGTAAATTTATTGACAATATAAATCTAGCTTCCCGTTCATATACCAACATGAATGGAGAATTTACAATGGCTCTCTTGAAAGTGATCTTGTTAGCCCAAAGTGATGATTTTAAATTAGTGGGTCATTTCCTTTGGTTATCCTCCATTATCATTTTGATAATCCTTATGAGATTTTTATTGGTATATTTAGCCAAGACATTACCTTGCAAGTAATAATTGGATGAGGTATTTAGGTATACATTATGTCTTACCACCCATTCACTCATATGAATACCCATAAAATCTTTAGAATTTTTGAGATAATGGTGTAAAGAACACTAAATCTAGTGATAATACCATCTGTGAATTCTAGGATAGATGCCTCTATGTCATCTTTGAATGCAAACACTTCATTCCATCTATTGAAATAATTAGTTTCTATAAGGACCCATTTATGGTCTAAACTTGATGGTGGATTGATCATGTCAATGAAATCTAATCCCCACTAGGCAAATGACTGGTCAACTTGGATTGGTTTGAAAGGGAGAGATGATAATCATTGCTTACCTATAATTAGAATCATTTATCATAGTTTTTCACTCATTAATGGGAATATTTGAATAGGTTAGGTTAATAATAGCTTACCCTCATTATTTTGATGGCAATGGTAAATATATAGAAATGTCCACCCAATGAGCTCTCATGAAACTCATCAAGTACCTTGGGAATTTGATCATGCTCGATGCACCTAAACATAACTCCATTGATATCTTTCCTAAATAATACCACATCAACAAGAACATAGGGAATATATTGGATTCTAAAATACCTCTTCTTGGACTTGTGGATCTCATGTGGATATTTACTAGTTTGTAGGAAATATTGATGTCATTGATTTAAGTATTGATTAGATGTGGAGTGGCTAGTTGGAATGCCTGTTGAACTTATATTACATCAACAATATTTATTTAAAAATCAATTTATTCACATAATTCCTTTCCTCTTATGCGATTAGTTATTTTTATGTTCACATCATATTCCATGACTTTTGTGATCTAAACCACTCTCTTCTCATTTATTTCCCAGCTCTATAGGAACTCCTTGATGCTTTGATGACTAGCAATTAGATGAATTTTATTATTGGAGACAAAATGCATAACTTTCTTGAGATATTTTATTATGGCATATACTTGCTTCTCAACAAAACCTTATTTTTCCTAATAATTCTTTAAAGATTGACTAAAAAGGGATATAATATGCTCCAACTGTTCTTTATTATATTGGGTCAAAATAGTTAATAAACTACCTTCCCCTCCAAAAGCATAGAGAATGAAATCATTCGTGTAGTTGGGGTTGACCAGGGTAGGATCTTGAGAAATAGCCTACTTGATGGCTTCAAAACTATCCTTTCCTTCCCATGTCTAGCTAAAACTAACCCCCTTATTAGTCATGGTAGTAATGGACTTGGCCATAGAGGCAAAGTTTGGAACAAAACTTCTTATGAAGTTTATATTTCCTAGGAGACTTTGTAATCCCTTTTTATGGATTGTAAATGCTAGTGAATAGATAACACTTACTCTCTCGAGGTCTATTATAAGACCTAATTTTGAAATAATGTGTCCTAGTAGTTTCCCTTCATGAACTATGAAAACACACTTTTTTGGATTGATGGAAACTCCAAATTATTTACACCTTTCAAAAAATTTCCTAAGATGATCTAGGTCATCACCAACATGTTTTGAATAAATAATGATGTCATCTAGGTATACCAAGATCATCTCATTTATCAAACCCATAAAATCCATATCCATGTCTCTTTAGAAGGTAGCACCAGCATTGGTTAGACCAAAAGTCATCTTTTTATAGGCATATGTGCCCCATTTTATAGTGAAAGCGGTCTTGAACTCATCAAATTTCTATACTAAGATCTAGTTATATCTAGAAGGGAAAACCTTTCAGACCCTGATACAGTGTGAACAATTTATTTCATGGGTGGAAGGGGATAATAATCCTTTAAGGACACTTTATTTAGGTCCCTAAAATTTACATAAACCATAATTTAACCATTGGTTTTCCTTATAGGAACCAAGTTAATAGCCCAGGATGAGTGTTTGATAGGGAAAATGATGTTATCCTCTATTAGTTTGGATAGCTCACTCTTTATCAATGGTTCTATTTTTGGATTAGTTTGTCTCTATTTTTGTCTAGCATGATTCATATTTGGGTTAAGTTATATTATGTGTTAGGTTAAGATAGGATCAAAACCCCTTAGATATTTATAACTCCAAGTAAAGTTATCTTCAAACTATTAACACAACCTAATAAAATCTTGCCTTTTTTATGTATTGCATACCTTTCTAATATTTAATGCTTTGCTTTCTAATAGGACTATTGGCTCATAGTATTCTTCATTGACCATGATATATTTTTTCTCACCCTTCAATTGATCATTAGAGATGAAGATACTTTACAAATAAACAAGACCCAGGGGCAATTTATTTATGTTCAACTAAATTATTTGATCCCTGTATTGTTCTTGGAGTCTTGATTGATTTTCGTCTGAGAATTTAGATGCATCTCACAAAAAATTAATAATTTTTTAATCACTGTCAAAAACTTGCTAGTTGATTGCATTATCTAGAACAAATGGTCTCATTATTAAATTTACATGATATCTTTTCTTCCTTCTTAATCTCTTTAGGTAGGTTATATTAGGAACCCACTAAGGCCACGCAATCAACATCCTTGTTGTGATCTTGATACCAGTTGAATGTTTAAAGTGGTAAAATCTTCTAGCAAGTCCCAAACCTTGTGTTTATAAGATCTTAACAGGTTATTATTGATTGTGATTTTGTATCTTACTTGGTGAATTATTAGTTTGTTATGACCAAACACTTGTAGTGACTATATTACCCTTTCTTTAGCTAGTTGGAGACCTTGAATCAATGCTTCATACTTGGACACATTATTAGTGTAGCTGAGTTAAATTCTAAAAGAATATAAATAACTCTCCTTTTAGGGAGAGATCAAAATAATACCTGCACCTACACCATTTCTACTTTGTGAACCATCAAAGAATAGTTTCCACATTCCCTTAAGATCCTTAGCTAGTTTTATAATGTTTAGGATGATTTCATCATTTTCATGAATGTAATACATACCCAACCTGATTTATTTAACACAATCATAAGGATAAAATTAGAGAGTTTACCCCCATTACTCTAGATGAGTGTCTAGGATTTCTTCCATGGGTGTTGCAACTTCATGGTCAAGTCCCTCTTCCTAATCTTAAAATGCACAATTCATATCCATAGGGATAGGAGTATATGGCTTAATGTGGTCTTTAGAAATTGACATAACTATTATTGTCACTCTAGTTACATATCTTGTCTTAAGAAATGTATAGGACCAATTATTAGATAGATACCCTCCCATTTTTGTAGTGAAGTCTTAAGAAAGATAGATAGAAAAATAGGGGGTAGGTCAATATTAAGATATCTTGGGCTATTAATAATATTTGACATGCATAGATGGAAAGTTTTAAAACTTTTATAGTTTCAAATATTTGGATAGTAGTCTCATCCAATTAAACCACACATTTTGTGATAGGTGTGTATTTAATACCAAGAGCATCATCTATTTTCTTAGGCATAATAAAACTACAAGCCCTAGATTCTACCATAAATTTATGTACATGATTTTTCCCAACTATGAAATAAAGGTAAAATGGGGAGGCTTACAATTTTTGATTGATTTTGTTTCCATTTGAGGTTGACATAAATTAATAATAGCAGTGGGTCCCTTTGCTAGGACTTTATCTGATATTTGGAAATTATTTAAAGCCTTTTAAAGCAAGTCCCTCTTTGCTAGAATACATAGTTCTTCCCACATGGTGACATTAAAGTTAGTATTATTAATTTACTATACAATATTAAAATGAATGTTACCAACCTTTGCTGGTGTCTTTGTGGGAATTATATCTTCTTTCACAAGATTTAGGGTCAACAATTTTGACCTTGGCTAACCCATCAACACATTGGGTGGTCTCTAAACTATGTTGCCTTTTCCAACCTCTTGTATAACTTTAGAAGTTATATCTTTATCAACCCTAGTGGGTTGATCACTTTATATTAACCTCTTCTTAGAGTGCATATTTGATTCCACTAAACTACCACCATTGGTTAGTGATTCATCCTAATTCACACCACAAAAATCTTCCTCTTTCTAGTTTAAAAGAGTGACTTCATTAATTATAGGCTCTTATGCATCTTCCTAATAGTATCTTCCTCTTGATATCCTTGGGTGTTTTATTAGATTTGTATCATTAAGGATTGAGTGATGACACCCTTAGGATAAGTATTCTAATTATGTGGTTGAGCATAAGGATAAAACTGATCATATTCTTGAGCCAAGCTATTTTAAATAGGAATCATATATTTAGAAGTAATTGGTGTAGGTAGATCATAGATATTTAGAGGCTTTGTTTGGACGTTTTAACTTTGGGGTTATGAGCTACCCTGGTATGGATGCCTATTGGGCTAGTATGTTTTATTAGTTTGCTAATAAGGATTATAGTTTTGGGATTGTTACTTTTTCATAGCTATAAAATCATTACTAAACCTTTAAGTAGTGAATTAAATTCATATATATAATCAAAAGGAGGAGTTAAAACTAGTGCATTTATCATGGTAAGAATTGGGGATACAATGGGTTACATATGAGGCACTTTTGGAAATAATAGCATTGGAGGTTGAGGAGTAATTTTTCTAGCTTAAATGAGGCAATTTTATACTTCTATTGATATTTCATAAGCATTGGGGAGGGTGGTACCATCCATTGACTGAATCATGACAACTATATCACTATTTAAAGCTCTCAAGTAATAAAGGAATGTATTATTTAAGGTTGGCTTAAACAACACAGGGATTCTATTCCACATCTTTTGAAATCAAAAATTGAAATCACTCATGAACTCATGAGGAACCCATTTAATAGTGGTTAGTTGCTCAAATAGTGAGAGGTTGTCACTCTTATCCTCAAATTTCATGCATATGTCAGACCCTATATCATCTCAAACATGAATAGAATTGTGAAGCAAACTTTTGTACCATTGTAAGGATTTAACCTTAAATGAGGAGGAAAGAAGACTAATTAAAACATTTTCTTTTGTCATATTGTAAACTAAACAAAATTTATCAATGTCCTATATATGTTTAATGGGAGTAGTGTAAGTTTCATTACTAAAATACATAAGGATTTTTAGAGCCTACGTGGGTATATCAACATACTGGGCCAACATAAGTGGGATGCCTCCATTGAATGCTAAAAATTTATGATTTCTTAGGGCCATTATTGGAGGTATGAAACAACTATGGGTATTCATGGAAGATGTAAATATATTTCTAGGATTTATTCTATTATAAGGTATAATTGATCTTGATTTCTTTTTAAATGAAAATGATAGTTTTTTCAAGTCAGTCTCTTACCTTTAATGGATGATATTGTCTATATATTTGGCATATGTAAACATGGATTTCCTAAATCCATTAGATAATGGAGTTTCTAGGTTCTCTTGAAATTTATACAACTCTCGTACAATGCTTGCTAAGAATAGCACCAGTCTATTAAATATGATTTTTATGTCCTATATGGTGTGCCAAAAACTATTATGACTTAGATTTTGCACCCATTTGTATTTTTAGTATTATGAGTAGCATGAGTTGTAGCACATAAAAAATATAATGAAATAATGGGATCACCTCCAAGCTATGGAACCTTGGAAAATTGAGGTGAGCCTCTGGATAAAGTTGGCTTCAATTTACTAAGTTTAGTGCAACTAGTATATGATTAGTTCACGTCAAAGTACTACCTCTTAGTGATATTTATCCTAAATAGGGTTTGATTGGTGAGGAAAAGAGTTTTATGATGAATTTTTAAAATGGAAAAATGGTGATTACATAAAATAATATAGTGGAAATTAGTGTTTGCTTTATTTGAACATAGTTGAATGTTTAATATGTTGAGTTTATTAAAGCACAATCTTTCATAAATATGAGATCAAAGTAAATATGGAAAATTTATCAAATAAGGAAAAAAAATTATTTTTATCAAAAATATTTCAAAAGGTCATAAATAATACCACACATAAATCTATATGATTGAAAAAAGAATCATAACATTCACAAACATGACAAATATCTGTACATACACAAAAAAGACACAACACAAGGTAAAACTTTAGTCTATTATCTTTCTCTAGGTTACAACATGTAGATTAATTCTTCAAAATGTAGATTAATTTATTTAATATTAAAAAGATAGAAGGGATATGCTAGGATACCCTTATTTATACAAAAATACTCCCTTGAAAGAGAGGAAGTTAACAAAACCTTACTCCCAATTACATAACAAGAAAATACAAAAAAATATCATGCAAACATCCTACTCTTTAACTTGGAATGGCATCCTTATTGGAGTAGATGGATAGAAAAGAATCATGCAAATATTGGGCACTTCAATAATTGCTAGAGGAGTAAATAAAACCATTAATATCTTCTAATCGAACCTTTTCTTCTTTGATTTGTGTTGTTATCTCTCTAAGGGAATGAGATAACAAAATGAACCATTAATTAGTAAACATTTAATGTGTTTAGATATTTTATGTTATAACTTACAAAACCTAATTTGTAATTTGAATTGAAGACTTTTAAAACTTTTTATGTCATTCAATTTTGACAAAAGGTAAAGCCTAAATTACAACATGAGTTTTTGCAAGTTAAGCAATTCAAAATTTATCAAAAGGAGAAGCGTGAATTACAAGTTTGCACTTTACATCTAAATCTTGTCAAAAAGATACTTGAAAATTATAAGTGGTTATTTCTCAAAAAGAGCTATCAAAATGATAGTTGTAATTTTCAACTTGTAACTTTACAATATATCTTACAACAAAGAATGTAATTTATAGAATGCTTTTGATAACTAGTTGAAAAAAATAGTCCACAACCATGACCTCTAAATATTCTTTATCCTTTTTTGCTTATATCTTCTCAATATAAGTGCCAAAGCTACTAAAGATCTATTGAAGGAATTATTCATCAAGACCAAAGGTTGTTGATCTCACATTATACTATCACTTCAAAGAGTTCCTTAGATGTAGTTCTATAGACTTGAGTATCCTTTCCCATATGATCCAGTGTGTTATGATGCTTGATGAATCAGTAGATGGAACTCAAGTTGAAAAGTTTTACCTCATGATAATTCTCTCTTGAATACCCCTAAAATTTGTCTTGAACCTTTTGAACTAAAAGGGTTTAATCTTGATGATCTTTTTCTTCACATGATAATTTACTAAGTAAATATTTAATGTCATAGATTGTATATGTGGCCTTGTCACAAATACTTTTATCCTTTTTAACACTCTCAATTATTATGTTGATTATGAAATGAACTACCCTATCCAACTCTTCTTTCTCTAAATATGAAATCAATATCTTTTCTAAGATAAGGGTGTCAGCCTCAATTAGGTCAACAACCTAAAATATTGAAAAGAATAGGTTCAATATTTTAATCTCTTCCCCATACTTACTTATCTCTACTTTCATAGATGCATGATGATACTTTAAATTCTTGTAATAGTATATTTCCATCTCTATTACTCTATTTCCTTTTCTTATAAGTTCATTAGCCTAGTATTTAGTGTCCCTTCCTATTGGAGGTTCTAGGTTGCACCCTAGCTAAAAGTAGAAGTGTTCAAGTCCTACTCTCAAACCAAGTCCAACATGGGAATGACCTTAGGATATAGGTTACCTAAGTTTATGTTAGACCTCTAGGATTTTTAATGAGGCTAGCTCCTCAGATATGACAATTTGAATCTTTTTCTTGAAACTCGTTATATTGGGATGAAAAGGGGAGATAATGGATGAATGAAAACTACTTTAAGTATGGTGATACACAAAATTTTCAATGATCCACTCTCAACCTGGACATTTTCATGACTACTAATGAATCCAATGGAGACAAGGGTTGATCAGATTTTATGATAGAGTTCCAAACATGAATATTTTTGTATCAAGGTTTAAAAAATACCTATAACTTAAAGGACAAAAAGAGATAGGTCTATGTTAGACATTATGGACTTATGACACTTCAAGAGAAACCTCACTAGCTAACACTTCACACAACCTACAAGGAACTAATAGTCTTAAAGTAAGGTATATGAAGGACCTATAGATGATGAATAGACAACATACATTCTATAAATAAAACTTAAATAAAGAACACTTGGCATTAACCTAGAATCTGAAATTGTCTTATATTACTTCAAAGAGTTTACAAAGTTATTTTAGTAGAGGCTTGTTATACCCAACCAAGGAATACCAATAAAGAGCTCAAAGATAGAATTTATATGAACAAAGAAGTTAATATAGGGAAATATTGGTGATTAAGTGTTGATTAATGAGCCTAATTTCACTTACAACAACCACCACTATAATCTTTCTCAAGATTTCCCCTGCATTAACGTCACTTTATATTTCTTTAGGATGATGGAGAATGTGAAGATCAAGATCAGTTGTAGGAAAAAAACCCCATCAATGTATGAATACTTATTGATCACCTCTACATTAATTCTTTTCACTATCTTCCTCAATCATGCTTTATATTCTTCACATTACCAAGAAGCTACATGAGTTTGTTTATTGGTGTTCTTTATGACATTCCTTATGAAATCACCTTTTTGCCATTGCTTCTAAATCTTGAATATAGATATATTAAGGATGAAAACCAATCTCATTCATTAGTTTTCATATAGTCATGATTTCAAATTGATATCCATAGGATAGGGCATCTTAATTTTTAATGAGACGTAAAACCTACATCTATAAGCTCTCAAAAAACATATCTATAGGGTTTGATCCTAGTTATCTAGATCTTGTTTAATCTCGCATCAATGTATTTTACATTCTTGGGGTGGTGAGATCCTTTTTCCATGTGTCTACATTCATTTCATCCTCTATTATGACCTTAGTTGAATTTTTTCTCCATTAAAGTCCTTTAGCTCTCAATTTTTAATGTCAATCATCGATCTTGATACGGGCTCCCCACATTGTACTAATTGATAGCTTCTCATTTATTCTAAAAGATCCTACTATTAGTCCTTTGATTCCTTGATTTTATGGACATTGTATATTTTTTTCTATATAAATTAATATAATTCTTTGATATTTTACTAGTCTAACACGATTTAGACACTTGGTAGCTTCTCATTTGGCTTTGAGATTCACTATTTTATTAACCTATTACCCACAATTAAATCTCCATGTATGATTTCACATGAACCATTGATCTCTCTAAACCCACTAACATATTATATTACCCACTTTCCACTATATATCTATTCAAGTACTTGAGATCTGACACTTGTTACTTGCATGTTTATGTTGAGCTTTTGACTTGATGCTCATCATTGATCTCTTTGGTATGATTAAATGCATGCCATTAGATATTTGGGACCCACTAACATATATAAAATCACCACTTGATGTTATATTTGATATTAGATCTTGATATTTGGACACTTATTAGCTCCATGTTTAACCTAGGAACATTTGAATCTAAACAAAGGTTTAACTTGACATCCTCATGAATGTTTCACTCTACAAGTCTAACTTTGAAGATTTATATCTTGCGGTAGCGAGCTCATCAAGACAAAAAATTTATAGAGAATGATATTGGAATGAATAAATCTTTGTTCATGTAATATTTTAGATCTGGGAGGCCTCTTGAGTATACTTATAAAATGCACAATCAAGTTGACCAATTTGTTTCTAGATGATGTGTTGATGACGGCTTGGCTCTTTTATGCTTGTGAAAAAAATTTTAAGGCTCAAAATGAGTTTCTAAGGCATGTGAAACTTGATTTATTTCCATGAAGGTTATGATCATCATTATGACTTGTTGATTCTTATTCCTTTGTAACTCTAGACCTATTTCAAGACTTATTTCTCAAAGATCAACAAATTACACTTTAAGCTTGATTAAAGTGTTTTAAAATATTTATAAGAAACATGTGATCTTTGGAAAAATCATTCCATCCATAAATATTTTTTATCTCATCTATTTAGGTATAATCATGACATGTGGGACAAAATGGCCAACATTTCTAGAAAGTTAATTGGCTTGATCAATCTACTAGTCATAGAACCTAGAATTTGATCAAGCTTGTTCATAATGACTAAACACATAAAGTATTACTTACAAAAGGATTATGACTAAATATTGGAAACACTTTAAAGTAAATAAATGCACAAAAATAAAAAGAAATAAACAAAACACACCAAGCAACCAAAAAATAATAAATAGAGCAATGTGCAAGAGCACTTGGAGGTAAAGATAGACCTATCTACCTATATACAAAGACCATGAAACAACACTAGTATCATAATTTAAGATACCTCCCATTGATAGGTATGGGAAGTCTCTCACCATTAAACCTATCAAACTCAAAGGAATTACTTTCCTTATAACTTATGATAACATAAGGCCCACTCTAAAGACTATCAAACTTGGAGTACTTTCCTAGTTTTGCACATTCCTCATCCCATTTGAGGACTATATCATCTTATTGAAATGTCTTTGAGGAAGATATTTTATCAAATGAATTATTAAATTGGTTCTTATTGGAGCACATAATCTCCATATTAGTGTCCCTTGAATCCTCCATCCATCTTAGCTCATTTAACCTTATCTTCATAATATCATCTTCTTAGAGATCAAATTGATGTGCAAGCTCTAATGTTGGAAATTCAAGAGATACAAGAATTTTGGACTATTTCCCATAGAAATTAAGGTATTCAAAGTGTATATTATCTTTCTTAGATGTCACTCTTTTTGACTATCCTACATAGTTCTCTTAATAATCCTCAACAAGTTCTTATTTGTAGACTATACTAGTCCATTACCCTATGGGAAATAGTTAGAGGATGCCTTGAGAAAAATTCCATGTGAAAGAGTCCAATCACATATGTTTTTGATACTAAAGGTCAATATATTTTATAAATTATTGTGGAAGGCACATTGAATCTGGTGTTTATACCAACATACCCCCATTTTTTTGCTTTTGCTAAAAGGGGACCCTTGTGAATGTTTCAAAACATCAGAGTTTTAGGTTGAATGTGAAAGGCTTATTCTCTCTTAAAATTTAAAGGCAATTAAATTAAAAGACATGATCCTCAATGTATATAGTTGTGATTATGTTTCATGGACTAATATTGCTAATGATTGTCTTTGAGGTGATTAGTTGTAGGTTCTATGGAGAAAGCTAGGGTTCCTAAGTAGAAAACTCTATGGGTTTGAATTTGAATGTTCATGGGAAAATTTTAGTGGGAAATTATATTTCATTTCAATTATAGAAACCCTAAGTCTAACTTTATATTAATCTTTTATTATGTTTATTAACATGACTAAACATTAATATAAAATTAAGACATGGACCTCTTATTTTCCCCTTTAAAACTTGAGAGCCATTTTGGATTAACTAGGTTTTTATTAAGGTTTAAATATCATGGTGTTTTCAAGCATGATCAAAATTTTAAAGGTTGAAACCTTAATATAAAACATTATACATATTGGGCCTTAACTTAAAGCTCATTAAATTTTGTATATCTGACACCTCACATTCAATAAGAGATTTTGATCCAATGGTAAAAAACAAAGCCAACATCAAAAGGGAGACCAATCACCATCAAGCACTTAGATTATGATCTAGCAGTGCTTGCTACCTTGGGGGCCTTAATCTAATGGTGTGCATCAACCCCAAAACCTTAAGAATTATCAAGAGCCTAATTCATGTAATTTAGTCACTAGATTGAAGTAATTCCATTGTCTTAAATTTGACAAGCTCACTCCCATCATTTAACATCTATGAGGACGTAATTGATGTTACCAAGCAAGTCAAATGCAACCTAGAAAACTTTTCAAATCCTAAGCAAAGGGGGCATTTCTAAAGACCCTTTCAAAGGAATTCCTAGCATTTTTACTTAGAAAGACTTGGAATAAAAGGCCTTAACCTAATTTAATTTGTGTTTATTAACATAAAAGGACTTTAGGAACATCATTTTAAGTCTAAGTTTATATAGTCATAGGACTGATTAAAAGGTGTGCATCTTATAGGATCCAACAGTGATCACTTGCCCAATGGATTTGATCTAATAGAGCTCAATCTTGAAGACTTTTCAAAAGGATTCATAATCTTGACACATGGCCTACCCATGGCTAGGGTAATTTACTAAGGTACAGAGAGTCCCACAAGGAGGATGCATGGTAGCTTGCTAGTCAAAAGATGAAAATATGATGGGACCACTTAATAAAGGTGCTCAATTAAATGACTTGGACCTTGTAAAAATCAATGGTGATCACTCACCCATTGGATTTGATCCAACATTGTGTCAAGCTCAAATATTTTTCATAGGTCCCATGATCTTGACACATGGCTAACACATGATTAGGATAACAACTAGCAAGAATAAGTAACATGGGTAAGATTTTCTAGGGTGCCAAGTGGCAGAGTCATGAACTTCAAGATCAAGGGACCAATAAGAACACATGAACATGGATTTAGATTATTAGAGTGAAATAAAGAAAACTTTTGAAAGCCAATGGCTAGTCTCCAACTAGCATTTATGAAAATCGCCATGAAAGGCACAGAGCCATGCCACATAGGCTCCATGTAAGCATGGATAATCAAAATCAAATATATCCTAAGCTCAAAAGTTTGGAGGGAATTAGTATAAGGTCCAAACAAATCTAAGGAATGTATAAGATTAAGAAATTGGATATTCCCACCATTAAAGCTTAAAAATGATAAGCCCTTTATAAAGAAGACTTGAGTTGGCTCAATTAGTCACAAAGCAATTAGAATAGTGCAACTAAACCTTGAAATAAGTGCCCTAATGAAACCTTTTGTGACCTTGTAAATATAATTCGATGTCATCAATGGTAGTGGGTAGGCAATAAATGAATATGGAAGCATAAATTTATCTAACTTCAGACAGTGAGGGGAGGATCTTTAAAGGCATAGAGCTAGACTTGAAAGCCCTAAATGTGCATTCAATCAAAAAATGGTCTAAGTTATTATTCCTTATAGAGGAATTGCAACTAATTTTCTAGGAGGAAAAGAGGAATACCTATATGCATCAAAGATATAATAACTTGGTCTTAATTTAGTTGGCAAGCCTCCACCATGCTATAACCAAACCAAATGTAATACATTGTATCAACCTCCTTACTCCCATTTTTATTGATTAAAGAATAGATGAAAAATGGAACATTCAAGAGGGAAGTACTAATATTTTTTCATGCATCACCCCTATGGCCTTCAAAACTTATTATAAGTTCCCCTTGCCTTATATTGATCTCCCATCCTTGAGAGAGTAGACAAACACCCAAGACTTGGATTCAGTCCTCACACCTTGGTTAATCTAAGGCTCCCATGTTTTCAAGTCCCTTAATGGTGGGATTCTTATTGTCTAATTCACAAAGTGCATTAGGATAGTTATGACCTTATTGAATCAAGTCTTTAGTGCCCCCTCCACCTCTTATGTCAGCAATGTTTGGGTATCTTATGTCCACTGCATGTTAAAATAAAACTTAACCCCTCCCATTGGATTCACAATTCATAACCATAAAGAGAAGGACCTCTAATTTCATATGATTTTCTATCTCTTGGATTCAATTTTAGCCTTTGTAGATTTTTGTAGAATATGAAATTAGTCCCCTAATAGTAAAACCACTATCTCTTACTGCTATTATAAATTACATATATTCAAATATGGGAACCACATGCACTTTATTTATGATAGTTTTTTCCTAGCTATCCATGAAGCAATCAGTATTATCCCTATGCTAATACTTCATGCTCTAATCAAAAGGCAAGTAGAATCCATGGGTGATGTTTGGTTATATTTAGATTACACTATAATAAGAATAAAAGTAATCATGATTCAACCCTACCAATTACACATTCATGTCCCCAGTAATATTATGAACAAGATATTTCCTATAAAATCATCCAAGGTGTGGATAGGATATTCAAGAAAAATAAGAAATCTCAAGTCTACCCCTTTCCACTAGACATTGGCAGGATTGTGATCAAGGATTCAAAGCAACTAGAAATTATGGTGATCCATATAAATTCTTTAGATTTCCAGCTAGATGACCTTAAGATATGGGACCCTAGTAATAGAGTGACCAACCATATCCAAGATAAAAATATCCTAAACACTGAATAAAAACATCAACTAGGCATGGGAGATGGTATTTATACAAGGGAAAAGAACTTTGAAGAGGTCATGTCAAGGATTAAAGGATAAAATATCCAATTGGAGCATTGGTTAGTTAGAGATAATAATACCTTAAGAGATATATGGTAACTACATCCCTTGTATTATCACTTGTTGCCAAGACCATTTGGGACTATTCATTGGGAGCCACTTATTGAAGGACAATATTATGAGCTTCAACAAGTAGAATTGATAAAACCACCCTAGGTTGGGAAACTTGAGGATATAAAAAGAAAAGGAAAAGTTATAATTGAGGATCCAAAGATAGAACATAGACTTGGTGATGGTCCTCAACCTTAAACATCCCCATTGAGGCCTCCTTCCCCATTGGAAATCATTAGCATGATTTCCATGGAGGTAGGAGAAATAGTGGAGAGTAACCTTATTAACATTACAACTACCTATGGTTATAATAAAGAAGAAGATCCCTCTAATATAACAATTAAGGATTTGATCCAACTAGATGGAGGAAAGAGAAAAGCAAAATTGGCCTTGGTGCCCCTATCACTTAAAAAGAAACCTAAGTTAACCTTCACTCACCCTACCAATGAAGTTAACCTCTTTATTGATGAGAACCCTATTTATGGACTAGCCATCCATGACTAGTTTGTTTATGGGAAATTAAAAAAATCCCATCTCTCTCTCCATCATGGGCCTTAACCTAAGCTAGCATAGATGTGAAGGATAATGTCAAGCCATGTATATAGGACATTGTAAATAGAAAAGTAGAGAGAAGGATCCAAATCTTTCATAATAAAGAGAACCAGAGGATTGACACCCCAGAGGCCTCTAAAAGTTCAAATGTAGAAGTTCTCAAGTATCCAAAATTCTAGGAATCTGACAAAAATTTCTAATTCAATTTAGACACATCAAGTTTTTAGAGAATAGTGACAAAGAAGGATACCATTGGCACTGAGGATTTCACCTTTCAAAAGGTGATACCTTTTGTGGGCTTAACTCCTATTCAAGGGTAGGCAGTAAGAGAACATCCCATCCATGAGGAGGATGTGGCTAGTTTAGTGGTGCCATAACTAGTAATGACCTTGGCTAAAATACAAGGAATGAAGAAAAGGATCCTCAACTTGGAGAAGGAGAAGTAGGATTTAGAGGCTCAAGTCCTACTATTAATTATTGAGGACATATTACAAGTGTTGAATAAATCTTTATTGGATACATTTAAGAATTTATAGAACATAAATCTTATATTAAGTGCTTTAAACCATCAAGCTAAGATGACACAAACCTTAATCACCTAACGGCAGGATTCTCAAGCTTAGATTATAGAACTCATCAAGGTGCATAAGACAAAGTAGGCTCTGGACGTCAAGATCATCAATCTTTAGAAATTTAGATATTCTCATGGTAGTTTTGATAGATAAATAAGAAGATTTGATCACATAGTGTAGAAATGTCAACAACTTCATCAAGGAAGACAAGGACCTGGTAACAAGAATGGAGAAACTTTTGGAGAGCCTGTTGGACAACCCTTCTCAAACCACTGCTATGGACCTAATCAGTGATGGAGAATTCAAGTAGAGAGTTGGTGTCCAAATTTAGGGAATTAAGGACAATCAAGGCCATTCTACCAAGGATAATTAGAATATCCTTGACACCATCCTTACTTTAGGGAAGAAAATCATGAAAGCATAATGTATCAAGGAACTAATGATTAAGCTGACTAGAATTTCAACACGTTGGTAGATCAAGTAGAGGATTGTGTAATGAAGAATATAGTGTATTTTGAGCTAATCAAAGAGGAATACACCAAGGTGAAGGACTTCCTCAGACAAGGCTAATCAAGGGGCCCACTACTAATGTAATTTGTAAAATAATATCCCTTTGTAACAAATAAATGCTAGCCTATTAGCATATATGGTTTCCTTTTGTTAATTTTGATGTAGTAGGCCATATACATTGTAATCTTTGTATTAAGTATATTTGTCCTTATCCTGCATGTGGATATTTTGAGAAATTTAACTGGTGAACCACCTATGTTTCCTATAAATAGGCAATAATTACCATTTTGTAGATGGAGAGATTTTGAGAAATTATATACAAGGAGCATTTAATATAACTAAGGAATTCCAAAAAGATTGTCTTTATAGTTTGTTAAATGTTAATGTTGTCTCCTAATTGAAGGTTATCATCTTAGGTTTGAATGATTTTTTTGTACTTTGAGTCACATTATCTATTATAGGGTTGTTGATTTGTGCTAATGTTAGATTAATTGTAAAGATCTCAAGTATAATTCATTTTATTTTAATCTGCATTTGGATGTGATTAGGCTATTTAGACCACAGTAGTAAACATTTAAAGTAAACTTGGTTCTTACTTATGATCTATATATTTCCTCTAAATTTTGCATAATTTGTGATTTAATATGAGTTCATGCTATTTAATAACATAAATTGGTTCATGTGTGCTCAAAGTAATTAGAATTTTGTCATAATATTTGAGATGAGAATTTGTAATCCCATTTCCTTTCTACCTTACCCTTCCCTTTTCTTATTTTTTTATCAAGACTTAGTTTAGTTTAAATATAATTGTTAATATTCATTTATATTAGTTTGTAAATCATTAAATTCATAAATATCCAAAGATTCAGACCTTGGTGGATCCTAACAACTAAACTAAATAAATATTATGGACATTTCTCATACTCTTCTTCTATTCCACCACAAACATCAATTGTCACAAACTGCAACTCATGCCTTGTACTTTTTAATCCTAAGATGATAAGTGTTCATCAACACTAAGGAGTACCTATGGTACATTTAGAATCATCAACAGGAGGAAGACCCACTGACACTAGAAGGAAGGCCACAAATTTTTAAAGATCTTTGCTAGTTTTGGTGTGTTTGGTCAAATATCACTCCATATTTTACATGTTTATGTTTCTTTTAGCATAAGTTGTGTAAATATTGGTGACCTACATAGTTTTATACTGATCTTTGGGTTTACTCAAACAAATATTGATATTCTTTATATACATATGCTTAATTATAGTAAATATGGATTTTAGTGCTAATGATTCATTAGTATTTGAAATTAGAATGACTTATTCTAGTTAAAATTGATAATTCTTATCAACAAGAAGTTTATCTGAGTCATAAGTTGTAAAGAATGGTCATCTTTGCATAATTCAACACATCTTTGAGCTTGTTTAGTCAAATATTGATGTCCTTTGTCCTCTTATGAGCAAATCCTTACATCATAAGCTTACTATACAAGTTGATTATTGATTATCTATGAGGATCTAACTTTACTTATCATATTTCAAACAAGATCCTTAATCTTCAAGCTAGAATTACCAAGGATTAGGACAAAATGACATTTAGAGACTAGAGAACCCTTGCTCGAGCTAGAATTCCATAGAAAAACTAAGAAAGACATAGGAAGGCATAGGAATTCTAAAGATCTACCATCTTCACCCTTGCAAGGGATTCCTATGTTCTATCTTCATCCAAATATGGTGTGGATTAGAAGTTCCCCCATCAATATACCAAGTGTGGTTCATGACTTACAATGTAATCCTTATTTTTTTTTGACAATATTTAGTCCAATTGGTATTACAACTACAATGGATCATGTTAAATATTTTAAAGCTACATTAAGATTGTTAAATGTTATTCATGAAGATTTATCATGTAGGTTGTTTCCATTTACATTCAAAGATGTTTTGTATGAATGGTTCCTTAATTTGCTTGACAATTGTATTACCTCATAAAATTAACTTTAACACTATCTTTATTGATCAATTTGGAAAGATCATAATCCCCTATGTAATTTATCATCAATTCACAACTATTAAGAGAAATGCAAGTGAACCTATTAGGTCCTACAATTCTAGGTTCCAAAAGATGTTTAGTCAGACCATGGATCCATATAAACCTAATGAAGCTTTAGCTCTGGAGGTTTACAAAGATGTTGTTGACCCCATGACTTATGCATTTCTTAAAAGAGCTATCCCAATTATCACACATTGGCTCTAGATTATTTTGAATTAGTGGTTATTAATGACCAAATGCAACCCTAAAGACATATGGCTTATTCTATCTCAAATGGTAATCTTTAAATGCCTACATTAAACCTTTTCCCAAATTATAACCAAAATACTCCAGCATTAAACTAGTTCCTTACCTTGAATGTATTACCTACTAACCATGTTACCCCTAATTAGAACCTAGGTTTCTTGAGCCATCAAGATACCAATGGATCTCATATCAATTACAAAAATGCTTTAGCAATTATCAATGGAATTAACAATAACCAAGGTTAAAATTATGAGACTCTAAAGAATGAGAATGAGTCTATATTAAAAATGGTCTAGAAGATCAACATAAACTTTTTCCAATTACAAAAGCAAGTTGATAATGCTAATGATACACCTAGAAGGAAATTCACTTTCCAAAAGATTAACAGGTTAGGAAATAGATTTTAGAATGGCAGTTTCTACAACAATAAAGCTAATGAACCTTTCTCTTGCAAAAGGACTATAGATATCAACCTCACTGATATTGCCTTACTAGACTACTATATGGTTCATGCTACCTCCAAGCATGGTGAGATTGACTAAATTAAATTTTTCAAAGCCTTTGAATCTTTTCAAGAATAACTTGAAACATTTAAAGTGGTTCCAAACAAAGATGTTGTAGGTCTTTTTGAATCTAAACCATCTGACCAAATTCACATCGTAGAAATTTTTTAATTCAATTTTCAAAAAGATAATGAATCTGAGAATATCCCTAAAGATATTTAAGCATTCCAATAGTTCTTGAAAATATATCCTTTGAGAAATAGGGAGAAAAAATAGTTGTTGACTATTTTTACTCCACCTAACAACTATGGGACCTCTCCAGACACTGTATCAAAGAATAATCCTAAACCTCCCAAAGGAATCTCTTCCAAACCTACTACTGATATTTCAAGAAAAAATGGTTACAATATTGTGGAAGATATTAAAAATATTAAAGTCAACATCACCCTACATGAACTAACTCAAATCACAGAACAAAGAGACTTACTCTTGGAATCCTTGTCTAAGAAGCATGGAAATCCCCCTAAGAGTGATAGTGCAAATGTAACTATGCATGTAACCAAAGTAGAGTCTCTACCCTTCTTGTTTATAGTTAGGATATTTGGGAATAATGTCCATAATTTTCTATTACATTATAGAGCCTCAACCAACATCATGCTTACTAGGATATGTGAATAACTTGGGTTAACACTAATCAAGTCTGATAGGGTGGTTACTCAACTGGATAAACATAGAGTCAAGGTCATTGGGGAACTATTAAATATGCATATGCAACTGGATATTGAACCTAGGGTTTAGAAATTAATTAACATACAAGTGGTAGATATTATTAATGCTTATGGATTGCTCTTGAGTAGAGAATAGACTAAGGCCTTAAATGGTTACATGTCTACTGATTCCTCACACTTGTGGCTACCTTAGAAAGTTGTGACAAATTAGATAAGATTAGAAAGGGAACCTATAATGAAACACATGATAATATAGTATAATTTTTTCAATGAAAAGGTAAACTTATTAGATTCTGATCTAGGAGTTTTCACTTTATAAATTACAAAAGAACTTGGCTCCAAGAGTTCTCCTCCAATGCTTGGCTTGTGGAAGTTATATGTTGATGGTGCCAAATTCAAATCAAGATTAAGGGATGGTATTGTATTGATAGACCCTGTAGAAAAATAATACCATGTATCTTTTAGCTTACAATTCTCTTATACCAATAATTTCGTTGAGTACGAGGGTCTCACCCTAGGATTACAACTTACCATTAAGCACAAGGTCAAGGAACTCCTTATTTATGGAGATTATAAACTTGTAGTTAATTAAGGAAAAAGTACCAGTGCAAGATATCTTACCTTAAGAGGTACAAATTCAAAGTTTTAGACTTTGTGGAATCTTTCAATGAATATCTTGTCTATCCCTAAAGAAGAAAACAAAGTTGACGATGAGTTTGCCTCTAATGTAGCTAACCTCATGCCTAATCATGATTCTTAGAACCTCATTATTGAGATTATACGATGTCCCTTAGTCCCTAACAACATAAATCACTTCCAAGTTTTCAATGATGATTAACAAATTATGGATTCGTTGACTAATTATAGAGCCTTTGATGCTCACATTATTGATAAAGCTTATGAAACTTCTCATAAGAGGGAACTTAATGGTAAAATAATCTAAGTGGCAATAAGATACTAATGGAATGATCTCATTGGAAAGGCTATTTGATCTTGAAAAGATTTATAGATCACCTAAGCAACTCAAGGTAAGTGGTAAGGACTATCATGTAATGAACCTTGGCCCACACTATCAACCCCAAATGGTGAATATATGGAAGGCTTGCACTAAAATGGAAAACAAAAAAGCTAGATAGATACTTAAAAAATACAAAGATATAATTTCTTGGTCATATGAAGATATAAATATATTTAACCCAAGGGTTATTACTCATACTATACTTCTCAAGTAGGGTTACAAACCTTTTAGATAGAAGCAAAAACCAATTAACCCTATTTTAGAACCCATGATATTTAAGGAGGTCAAGAAACTATTAGATGCAAGGATCATGAATCCTATTAAGCATTCCACTTGGGTTGTAAACTTGGTCCCAACCAAAAAAAATAATGGGGAAATGAGATTATGCATAGATTTTAGAAATCTTAATAGAGCATCTAAAAAAGATAATTACCCCTTGCCTTCTATGGACCAAGTTATCCAAGTTGTTTTAGGATATACCATGATGTCTTTTTTGGATGGATTTTCTAGATATAACTAGGTGTTTGTTGCTCCAAAAGATAGGATAAAAATAACTTTTACTACTAAATGGGTAGCATATGCTTACAAGAGAATGCTTTTTGGATTAATTAATTTAGGGGTAACTTTTCAAAGGGCCATGTACCATGCTTTCCAAGGTCTAGTGGGAAAATGCATCATCATATATATAGATGATCTCAAAGTATTCTGTAATAATAGAGAATATCATTTCCTACATTTGATAGATGTAGGAAGTATGGTGTATCTCTTAACCCCAAGAAAAGCATATTTTGTGTCACTAAAGGAAAATCGTGGGGCATGTCATTACCAAAGATGGGATCTCAATAGATCTTAATAGAGTGGAGGCCATTTCTAAAATTGGGTTGCTAAATAGCCAAAAAGAACTAAAGTCATTCTCTGGCAAGATTAACTTTGTGAGGATGTTCATTTCAAGATTTATTGAGATTTTCAAACCTTTGAATTATGTGCTTAAGATATATGCTAAAATTTATTGGAATGAAGAATACAAGAAAGCATTTGATGACATTAAATGAGTAATCAGTCAAGCCCTAGTCATAATAAGTCTTGACTTTTCAAAATACTTTTATTTTACTCATTTGCTTCTAACCACACCATGGTTATTGTCTTAACTCAAAATTTTGATGGGAATGACCACCCTATAGCCTTCATGAGCACCAATTTCAAAAATATAGAGGTGAACTATTCCATCATTAATAAATAAGCCTATACCTTGGTAAAGATAGTAAAAAAGTTTAGACTTACCTCTTTAGAAATAAGGTACATGCCATTTTACCTAACCCAACCACAAAGCTTATGTTGAGTCAGAATGAGCTTGCGGAAAGAAGAGGCAAGCAGATAGAAATACTACAATAGTATAATATAGAGATGAAAATTTCTAAATTGGTGAAATGCCAAGTCTTAGTTTAGATGATTTCCAATATTGACCCCAAGTTCCATGTCATGAAAGTGGATCAACAAAACTTCCAACCCAATGAATGGTATGACTATTTAATGCATCTTCTTATCAGAAGAAATTATCCCTTAGGACTCACTAGAGAATAGAAGAGAGAGTTAAGGCTCAAATCTTCCCATTACCTCATCAAAGATGGAGTCATTTATATGAAAAAATTTGAAGGGATTTACTTAAGATGTGTGTCGAAAGAAGAGGCCTCTCAAATCATGTCTACTTTCCATGAAAATTTGGGTGGTGGACATCATTTAGGGAGGACCACAACCCAAAATATTCTCAAGGCTACGTATTATTGGCCCACCCTTTTCAAAGATGCACACATACATGTGAGGGAGTGTCATTCATGTCATATATTTAGCATAAAAGAGCCAAAGGCATCCCTACATTTACAACCTATGATGGTATACAAGCCTTTTGTACAATGGGGATTAGACTTTGTAGGAGTCATAAATAACAATTCTTCTAAAGGTCACAAATATGTCCTAGCTACTATAGACTACTACACTAGGTGGACTAAGGTAGTAGTCACTAAGCAATGCAAAATAGAAGAGATGATTAATTTCTTAGAAGAAAATATTTACACTAGATTTAGAACCCTAGTTTACTTAGTCTGTGATAATGGATATGTCTTCATATCTATTGAAATAACTAAATGGGATTATGATAATGACATCTATTTGAAGTTTGCCTCCAATAAATATCCTTAGGGAAATGGTGTTTTTGAATCTACAAACAAAAACTTGATGAAGGCCATCAATTTTTTTTCTAAAGATAAACATAGAACATGACATAAATTCCTTAAGTTTACATTATGGGTAGACATAATCAAGATCAAATAATCCCTCAAAGATTCAACATTTTTTTATTATATGGTCAAGATCCTATCTTTCCCATCAACTTGAAGTTGCCTACATTCACATTCATGTAAGAATACATGGAAGATAGCTAGGAACTTGTTAATTCTAGACTTTAGGACATCATTCAAATGGAAGATGCCAAGGAAAAGGAATTTGTAGACTTCAATACGCACCAATCAACCATGAAAAGATGGTTTGATAAAAGTTCTAAAATGAAGGTGTTTACATAGGGAGACCTAGTCATCTTCTAGGACAAGGCATCAGAGCCTAAAGGCAAACATGTCAAGTTCACCCCCTTATGGATTTACCCATACCAAATTTAAAAAATCTTAGGCAACAACACTTTCAGGTTGAAGGATCTTCAAGGAGCAAAGTTTAATTTTCCCACCAATGGGCAATACCTCAAGCATTACTTTGTTGCTGCCCCACCAAGGGTCTTCATGGAATAAATCTATAAGATTTTAAAGGTTAGAGTAGGTAAGCTGGTTAGTTTCATTTCTTTTTTTATTTTTTCTTGATGGGATTGTATATATCTATTTATTTACGCTTGTCTATTTTTTGTTGTTTTTTTGTTTGTGTTTCATATTTTCTTCTTGGTTATGTACCTTAGTTTTATTAAAGTCTCATAGATTATATTTGTTTAGAATTGATCAAAAGGTGTGAGTATGAATCTGACAAAAGTGAACATGAGGTGGTGAGAAAGCATCATGATGCAACCAAGAGCACTGGCACAGATAGGTATAAGAGCTAAATGTCCCACAAAAATTTAAACCTTATTCTAAATCAAAGCTTGGTTTTAAGAAGAATCATATGTGTATAATGTGAATTCAATTTGTTAATTCACATTCATACTTAAACTTAAAATACATCCTTATCTAGGATTAAAGTTTCAACTAAAGGAGAGTATGCTAAGGCTAATACATTTAACCAAATCCTTAAACTTAAATATCTTGGCTCCTAACCTTTGTTAATAAAAAGGACTTAATGATAAATCAAAATATATAAATTTAGAGGTGATTCAACCAATCTCCACTAGAGATATGGATGCTTGGCTGGTAGTGGATCAAGTCCATGAGTGGAGCCAAAGGTATCTCTATCAAGGTATAAACGCCTAGCTAGTAATAGAGCAATGCCCAAGCCTCCCCTAAATAAAGAGAAATTATTCCTAAGAAAATATTTAAATATTCTCAAATTCAAATGAAATGGCCAAAAGGATATGAACCTAGATGTTGTTTCTTGAAGTCTCATGATAGACAATAAGTGGAATCAAAGCACACACTGCATGTTTTTGTTTTAATATCCAAGTTTAAATTTCACAAATAAGAGGCTTGTTTCAATTGAGAATTGACTCAGGAGATGGTATATGTCAAAATGGGATATGTGTGTGTGTGTGTGTGTGTGTGTGTGTGTGTGTGTGTGTGTGTGGGTGTGTGTGTGTGTGTGTGTGTGTGTGTGTGTGTGTGTGTGTTAAGGTGTGGAGCTAAAAGCTTCACCAAGTGAGCTAATTTGATAGTTGCAAGTTTACACAGTCACCGACATCGGTCAGGAGTGACCGACGTTAGTCAGAATCAGTTCATGAGATGCCGGCGTCAGCAGGGATCAGCTGACATCAGTCACAGGCAAGCAGGCAAGAACTGATGTCAGTTACTTGTGCATCCAAAAACCTATTTTCATGGACAGAACTGAGTGTTTGCATGATGGGATTAAGTGATAGTCTTAAGTCCACATCTCTATTATTAGTAAGACTATTTTAGAGCCCTTGTTTAAGAGGCATAACTGTTGGTTGTAAATGAATGCTCAAGTTTCCTAATTATTATATAATAGGATAGCTCTTCTTAGCTTATTGTAATGTATTGTAGAATGTTGAAGAATAGTACAAAATTGTATATGTGAATCAATCCAAGTTGTTGGAGTTGATTGTACTTGAGAGAGAGAGCTCTTGAGGGAAAGAGATCTAGAGAGAGATCTGTACATCTGAGAGAGGTGTGGAAGAAAATAAGTTTCTTCAATTGTATTCCTTCTGTAAAGAGTTTAATACAAGTTTTTAGGGTGGTTTCTTGTATCTCTTCTTATTTGCTATTTCTGATTCTAGTTACTTATCATTCTGATTTAATTCCGTGTTTATTGCTTTCATAAGTGTAATCAATATTGTTGGTTGATCCCCAACAAGTGGTATCAAAGCTCAGGTTCACTAAGAGGTGGTTCAGATCTGTGTAGTGTGTATTGATTACAGGGTAATCATAGGTTTTCTGTAGGGATTTCTATTTGAGTGGGAGAAGCAATGGCAAAAGAAAGTAAATTGAGAATGGAGAAGTTTAATGGAAAAAATTATCAACATTGGAGAATGCAAATAGAGGATTATCTATATCAGAAAGATATATACTTACCATTAGGTGGGATTGCAAAGAATCCCACAGACATGGATGATGAAGAATGGGAAGTTCTTGATAGAAAGGCTCTGGGGTCTATAAGACTGAGTCTGGCATCTACTGTGATATCTAATTTATCACAGGCAAAAACAACGATAGAGTTAATGACTAGTTTAGCAAATTTATATGATAAACCCTCAGTTTAAAATAAGGTATATCTTATGAAGCAGTTCTTTAATTTGCGTATGCAGGAAGGTGGATCTGTATCTAATCATCTGAATGATTTCCATGGAATTGTAAATCAATTAAGTTCAATCAATATAGTGTTTGATGATGAAATTAAAGATCTTTTAATATTATGTTCTTTGCCTAAAAATTGGCATAGCTTAGTAATGGCAGTTAGTAATACTGCATCTGCTTCAAATATTTTAAAAGTAGATGATGTTGTTAGTGTTATCTTGAATGAAAAAATTCACAGAAAAAGCACAAAGGAAACATCAGGGAATGCTTTAAGTTTTGAGAGTAGGGGAAGGCAAAAAGAGAAGAGAAAGAAAGGGAGATCAAGGTCTAAGTCAAAGGTGAGAGGTAGATCCAAATCTAGAAATGGCAAGAAGCCACAATGCTGGACTTGTGGAAAGATAGGGCACATAAGTAGAGATTGCTAGTCAAATCCTACAGAGGACAATTAGCACAAAGGAAAAGAAGAAGCAAAGGTTGCAGGTATTGCACAAGATGCTTTAATATTCTCTTTGCATAATAATATAGAATCTTGGGTTTTAGATTCTGGTGCATCTTTTCATGCAACCCCTAATAGAGAATATTTTAGTGACTATATCCATGGAGATTTTGGAATAGTGTATTTAGGGGATGATGAGCCTTATAAAATTATTGGCAAAGGAAAAGTGTAGCTGAAAATGTAGAATGGCAACACATGGGTGTTGAGAGATGTTATGCATGTTCCCAGCTTGAAAAGGAATTTGATTTCTGTAGGAAAGTTAAGGGATGAGGGTTGTATAGTAACTCTCACAGCTGAATCTTGGAAGGTGACCAAGGGTGCACTTGTAATGGCTAGAGGTAAGAGAGTAGGTACTCTCTATTTATGTAATTGCGTTACTAACAATTCTCCTTTTGTATTATCTACTTTAGATGTGGATGCAAAATTGTGGCACTCAAGGCTCAGCCACATGAATGAGAAGGGAATGTCAATTCTTAAGTCAAAAGGCAAGCTTTCAGATTTGAAAAGCATAGATCTAGATTTTTGTGAGCACTGTGTTTTTGGAAAATAGAAGAGAGTAAGTTTTCTCAAGACTGGGTCAACAAAGAAGAAGCATAAGTTGTAGCTTGTTCACACAGATGTGTGGGGGCCGGCTCAGGTTGATTCTATTGGAGGATCATAATACTATGTTTTGTTCATAGATGATGCTACAAAAAAGGTATGGGTCTATTATATGAAGAAGAAATCTAATGTATTTGAGACTCTTAAGATTTGCAAAGCTATGGTTGAGAATGAAATAGGCAGAAGATTGAAGTGCCTAAGATCTGACAATGGTGGTGAGTTCTGCAGCTATAAGTTCAATTGGTATTATTATATGCATGGAATCCACAGGTAAAGGATGGTTCCAAGGAAACCTCACCAAAATGGAGTTGCTGAAAGGATGAACAGAACAATTATGGAGCATGTAAGGTGTATGAGATTGCATGTTGGTTTGCCATTAGAGTTTTGGGTAGAAGCTGTTGATACTGCAATGTACATGATTAATAGAGGACCCTCTATAGCCCTGGATGGTGGAATTCTAGAAGAGGCATGGACAAGTAAAAATGTAGATCTCTCATTTCTCAAAGTTTTTGGTTGTAAAGCCTTTGTGCACATTGATAAGGTAAATAGAAAGAAGCTGGATGCTAAGTCTATGAGGTGCACATTTATTGGCTATGGCTCTGATGATTTTGGATTCAGGTTTTGGAATCTAGGAGCTAACAAGATAATTAGGAGCTGTGATGTTGTTTTTAATGAAAAATTGATGTATAGTGATCAGCTGAAGAAGCTGAATCAATCTGGGCAAAGCAATGGAGAATTGGATGAGGTGATGGTCCAAAATGAGCTCGTAGGAAAAATTAATCACATAAAGGAAAACACAAAGATCGACATGGGCCAAGCAAGAATCGACGTCAGCAGAATAAAAATAGATGTCAGTCATACAAAGACCGACATCAGTAGGACAAGAACCGACGTCGGTCAGGGAAAACCGACGTTGGCCAGTTACAAGCCTAGAAGTGATCGAGGTCGGTCACTATCAGAGAATTTAGGTAGACAACATGTTGTGAATGAGTCTCAGATGCCCATCAGGAGGTCAAAAAGGGTAAGTAAACCTCCAATTTGATATTCCCCTTCATTATTCTATTTATTGCTAACTGATGGTGGAGAACCAGAGAGTTTTGAAGAAGCAATATAGGTGGAATCCAAGAATTAGTGGGAGCGTGGCATGGTTGAGGAAATGGAGTCCTTGAAAGAGAACCAAACATAAGATTTGGTTGAGTTGCCAACTAGTAAGAAGACACTGAAGAACAAATGGACCTACAAATTGAAGGAAGGTGAGAACGGACATATGAGATATAAGACCAGGTTGGTAGTGAAAGGATTTACACAAAAACTAGGTATGGATTTTGGTGAGATTTTTTCTCTTGTTGTTAAAATGACTTCTATATGGACTGTATTGTCTTTAGTTTTTATTGAGGATTTGCATCTTGAGCAACTTGATGTAAATACAGTGTTTCTTCATGGAGATTTGGATGAAGAAATATATATGGATCAGCCAAAAGGATTTGAGGTCAAAGGTAAGGAGAAGTTAGTGTGTAGATTGAAGAAAAGCTTGTATGGCCTCAAGCAAGCTCCTAGACAATGGTATTTGAGATTTGATAGGTTTATGACTGAGCATGGCTATAGTAGGTGTCAATCTAACCATTGTGTGTATTTTAAGAGATTGGATAATGGTAGATATATTATTCTATTATTGTATGTAGATGATATGCTAGTTGCAGGATCACACATGCAGGATATCTCTGAGCTTAAGGAGAAATTAGCTCAAACATTTGCCATGAAGGATTTGGGAGCAGCAAAGAAAATCCTTGGCATGAGCATCAAGAGAGACATGAAAAATCACAAGTTGATTTTGTCGTAAGAGGATTATGTGAACAAGGTGTTGAAACGGTTCAATATGCAGGATGTAAAATTGGTAAGCACACCTTTGGCTGGACATTTTAAGTTGAGTAAAGAATAATGTCCTAATTCACATGATGAGGTAGAGTACATGAGTAAAGTTCCATATTCTTCCATAGTAGGGAGTTTAATGTATGCAATGGTGTGTACTAGACCAGATATTGCCCAAGCAGTGGGAGTTGTAAGTAAGTATATGGCCAATCCAGGGAAGGAACACTAGAAAGCAGTTCAGTGGATCCTTAGATATCTGAGAGGAACCAACAGTAGGCATTTGTGTTATGGAGGTTTAGATACTTCTCTACATGGTTATGTAGATTTAGATATGGGAGGTGATTTAAATGGTAGAAGGAGCACCACAGGATATGTTTTCACTATTGGTGGAATGGCGGTTAGCTGGATATCAAAGTTACAGAAGGTTGTTGCCTTGTCAACTACAGAAGCAGAGTATATTGCAGTCACAGAGGCTAGCAAAGAGATGATATGGATGACACAATTCATGGAAGAGCTTGGAAAGGAGCAAGAGAGTTGTAGATTATACAGTGATAGTCAGAGTGCAATTCATTTGGCTAATAATTCAGCCTTTCATTCAAGAACAAAGCACATACAACTAAGGTACCACTTCATAAGACAGGTATTGGAAGATGGTGAGTTGAAGCTAGAGAAGATCCATACAGATAAGAATCTTGTGGATATGCTAACCAAGCTGATTACAAAGGAGAATTTGAATCTTCATTCAACTTCTATTGGTCTTCATGATTGAGTTGAAGATGGAGGAGCTAGAAGATGTTGTTGTACAGGTACTGGTGCAGCTATTTATCTCCAAGTGGGAGATTGTTAAGGTGTGGAGCTAAAAGCTTCACCAAGTGAGTAGATTTGATAGTTACAGGTTTACACAATCACCGGCATCGGTCAGGAGTGATCGATGTCAGTCAGGATCAGTTCATGAGATGCCGACATTGATAGGGATCAACTGATGTCGGTCATAGGCAAGTAGGCAGGAATCAATGTCGATTACCTGTGCGTCTAGAAACCTATTTCCATGGACAGAACTGAGTGTTTGCATGATGGGATTAAGTGATAGTCTTAAGTCCGCATCTCTATTATTAGTAAGACTATTTTAGAGCCCTTATTTAAGAGGCATAAATGTTGGTTGTAAATGCATGCTTAAGTTTCCTAATTATTATATAATAGGATAGCTCTTCTTATCTTATTGTAATGTATTGTAGAATGTTGAAGAATAGTACAAAATTGTATATGTGAATCAATCCAGGTTGTTGGAGTTGATTGTACTTAAGAGAGAGATCTCTTGAGGGAAAGAGATCTAGAGAGAGATCTATACATCTGAGAGAGGTGTGGAAGAAAATAAGTTTCTTCAATTGTATTCATTCTGTAAAGAGTTTAATACAAGTTTTCAAGGTGGTTTCTTGTATCTCTTCTTGTTTGCTATTTCTGATTCTAGTTACTTATCATTATGATTTAATTACCCATTTATTGCTTTCATAAGTGTAATCAATATTGTTGGTTGATCCCCAACTGTGTGTGTGTGTGTGTGTGTGTGTGTGTGTGTGTGTGTGTGTGTGTGTGTGTGTGTGTGAACCTATGTGCAGGTCTAAACCAAAGCCCTAGGTTCCAACATATTGCTATGTTCCCCCTGTGACTCACCATTTGTTAAGACAACCATACCCCCATTTATTTGATTTTGCTAAAAGGGGACCCTTGTGAATGTTTCAAAACATTTGTGTTCTAAATTGAATGTTAAAGGGTTATTCTCTCTTGAAATTTAAATGTAATTCAATTAAAAGACATGAGCCTTGATGTATCTGGTTGTAATTATGTTTCATAGACTAATGTTGCTAATTATTGTCTTTGAGGTGATTAGTTATAGGTTTTATGGAGAAATCGAAGGGTTCCTAAGCAGTAAACCCTTGGGGTTTGAATTTGAATGTCTATGGGAAAATTTTATCAAGAATTATATTTCCTTTTAGTTATGGAAACCCTAAGTCTAAATTTATATTAAGCTTTGATTATGTTTCTTAACATGACCCAACATTAATATAAAATCAAGACTTGGACCCCTTATTTTCCCCTTTAAAACTTGAGGTCCCTTTTGGATTAACTAGATTTTTATTAAGGTTTAAATATCTTGGTGTTTTCAAGCATGAACATACTTTTAAAATTAAAAACCTTAGTCTCAACCTTTATACATATTGGGCCTTAACTTAAATCTCATGCACTTTTACAGATTCGACACCTCATGTTCAATCAGAGATTTTTATCTAATGGTGTGAACCAAAGCCAAAACCAAAAGGGAGAACAATTACTATCAAGTACTTAGATTATGATTCAATAATCCTCACTACCTTGGGGGCCTTAATTCAATGGCATGCATCAACCTCAAATCTCTAAGAATTCTTGAGAGCTCGACGTGTAGAACTTAGTCATTAGATTAAAGTAATTACATTGTCTTAAATTTGATAATATTTTTCCCATCATTTAATGTCTATGAGGATGTAGTTGACATTATGGAGCCCATCAAATTTAACCCAGACAACTTTTCAAAGCTTAAGCAAAAGGAGCATTTCTAAATACCCTTTCAAAGGAATTCTTAACATTTTTATGTAGAAAGACTTAGCATAAAAGGCCTTAACCTAAGTTAATTTGTGTTTAATAAAATAAATGGACTTTAGGAACATCATTTTAAGTCTAAGTTTATATAGTCATAAGATTGATTAAAAGGTGTGAATCTTGCATGATCCAATGGTGATCACTCACCTATTAGATTTGATCTAACATAGCATTAAGCCTAAAGACTTTTCAAAAGGATTTGAGAGCTCGACATGTGGCCTACCCATAGCTAGGTTAACTAATAGAGGTACATATATCCCTATGAGGAGGACATGTGGTAGCTTTCTAGTCGAAGGACAAAACTCTGATGGGACCCACTTAATAAAGGCACTCAATTAAATGACTTGGACCTTGTTAAAATCAATGGTGATCACTCACCCACTAGATTTGATACATGGTATGTCAATTCCAAATAATTTTCAAAGGCCTCATGAGCTTGACGCATGGCTAATGCATGACTGGGATAACAACTGGCAAGAATAAGCAACATAGGTAAGATTTGTTGGCATGCCAAGTGGCATAGTCATGAACTTAAAGATCAAGGGACCAATGAGAACATAGGAAATTAGATTTGGATTATTAGATAAAAATAAATAAATATTTTGAAATCCAATGGCTAATCTCCAACTAGCATTTATGAAAATTTCCATGAAAGGCATAGAGCCACGCCACATAGGCTCCACATAAGCATAGAGAATCAAAATCCAATACCTCCTAATCTTGAAAACATAGAGGGCATGAGAATAATGTCCCATAAAACATAAGGCATGTATAAGATTAATAAATTAGATATTTCCACCATTAAAGATTTAAAAACCTAAGCCCTTTATAAAGAAGACTTGAGTCAACTCAATTGGTCGTAAAGTAATCAAAATAGCATAACTAAACCTTGAAACAAGTTCCCTAGTGAAACCTTTGGTAACCTTGAAAATATAATTCAGTGTCATCAATGGTGGTAGGTAGGAAATAGATGAATATGGAAGCAAAACTTTATCTAACTTTAGATAGTGAGGGGAGGATCTTTAAAGACATAGAGTTGGACTTGGCAACCCTAAATGTGCATGAAATCAAGAACTAGTCTAAGTTATTCTTCCTTGTGGAAGAATTGTAAGAAATTTCCTAATAGGAAAAGAGGAATGCCTCTACACATCAAAGATATAATGACCTAGTCTCAATTTAGCTGGGAAGCCTCCACCATGCTACAACCAAACTAGAGGTAATGGATTATATCAACCTCCTTACTCCCATTTTCATTGATTGAAAAATAGATAAATAATGGATCATTCAAGAAGGAAGCACTAATAAGGTTTCATGTATCACCCCTATGGCCTTCAAAACTTATTATAATCTCCCCTTGCCTCATATTGATCTCCCATCCTTGAGAGAGTGGACAAACACCCAAGACCTAGATTCAGTCCTCACACCTTGGTTAATCCAAGGCTCCCATGTTTTTAGGTCCCTTGATTGTGGGATTCCTATTCTCCAATTTAGGGAGGGTGTTAGGATAACTATGACCTTATTGAATCAATCCTTTAGTGCCACCTCCACCTCTTATGTAAATAATATTTGTGTATTTTACATCCATTATATGTTGGAAAGAAACTTAACCCCTTCCATTGGAGACCTAATAAGGTTTTTCTTAGCCAAACAATTCATAGCCATCAAGATAAGGACCTCCAAATAATTTCATATGATTTCCTATCTCTTCGATTCACTTTTAGCCTTTGTAGATTTCTTTGGCATCCAAAATTGTTCCCCTAATGGTAGAACAACTCTCTCTCAACTCTATTCTAAATTACATATATTCAAATATAAGAACCACATACAATTTATCTATGATGGTGTTTTCCTAGATATCCATAAAGCAATCACCATTCTCCTTATTCTAAGAATCCACCCTCTAATCAAAAGGCAAGTAGAAGCCATGCAAGATGTTTGGTTCTATTTAGATTGTACTGTAATAAGAATAGAAGGAATCATGATTCAACCCTACTGATTGCCCAATCATGTCACTAGTAAGATTGTAGAGAAAATTATTTCCTATAAAATAATCCAAGGTATAGATAGGATATGCTAAAAATATAATAAGGCTCAAGTCCACCCATTTCCACTAGACATTAGTAGGATTGTGATCAAGGATTGAAAGAAACTAGAAATTATGTTAATCCACAAAAGATCTTTTGATTTCTAGCTAAATGACCTTGGGACCCCAGTAACAGAGAGGCCAACCACATCTGAGATAAAAAAGTCCCAAAGTTTGAGTATAAACATCAACCAGGCATGGGAGATGGTATTTATACAAGGGCAAAGAACTTTGAAGAGGTCCTATCCATGATCAAAGGCTATAATATCTAGTTAGAGCATAGGTTGGTTAGAGACAATAATCCCTTAGGAGAGAGATGGAAACTACATCCCTTGTGTTATCACTTATTTCTAGGACCATATGGGACTACTCATTAGGAACCACCCATTGGAAGACAATCTTCTAAGCCTCAATGAGTAGAATTGACAAAGTCACCCTAGGTTAGGTAACCTAAGGATATAAAAGGAAAGATAAAGTTGTATTTGAGGAGCCAAAGATAGAACATAGGCATAGAAAGGGTCTTCAACCCCAAGCATCCCCATAGATGCCTCCTACCCCAGTGGAAATCATTAGCATGATTTCTCTGGAGGTAAGAAAAATAATGGAGAGTGCCCTTATTGACATTAAAACTACCTATGGTTCTGATAGGGAGGAAGATCCCTCAAATACAATAAGTAAGGATTTGACCCCATTAGATGGAGGAAAGAGATAATAAGAATTGGCCTTGGTACCCTTGGCACCTAAAAAGTAGCCTAGGTTAACCTTCACTCACCCTACTAGTGAAGTTATCCTCTTTAGTGATGTGAACCCTATTTATGGACCAACCATCCCTAACTAGTTTGTTTATGGGAAATTACAAAAAATACCATCTCTCTCCATCATGGTCCTTAACCTAAGTTAGCATATATGTGTAAGATAATGTCAATCCATGAATCTAGGATATTGTAAACAAACAAACATAGAGAAGGATCAAAATCGTTCATAATAAAGAGAGCTAGGGGATTAGAACCCAAGGGGTCTCTAGGAGTTCAAATGTAAAAGTTCCTAAGTAGACATCATTTAAGGAGTTTGACACAAAAGTCCAATTCAATATAGACACATTAGGTTTTGAGAGAATAGTGACAAATAAAGCTACCATTGGCACTAAGGAGTTCACCTTTCAAAAGGTGGAACTTTTTATTGGCTTAACTACTATTCAAGGGCAAGCATCAAGAGAACATCCCATCCATTAGGAAGATGTGGATAGTTTAGTGGTAGCACAATCAATAATGACCTTGGATGGAATCCAAGGAATGAAGCAAAGCATCCTCAACTTGGAGAAGGAGAAGCATGATTTGGAGGCTTAAGTCCTACTCTCAATTCCTAAGGACATATTACAAGTGTTGAATAAATATTTTCTAGATACATTTCATAACTTAAAGAAAATCAAGCTTAGATTAAGTTTTTAAAAAAATAAATCTAAGTTGGCACAAGCCTTAATCACCCAATGACAATATTCTCAAGCTTAAATGATATAACTCATCAAGGTGAATAGGACAAAGTAGGCCTTGGACTTCAAGATCATCAAGATTAGACATTTAGATATTCTCATGGTAGTTTTGATGGATAAGCAAGAAGAATTGATCACCTAGTGTAACAATGTCAATAAAGTCATCAAGGAAGACAAGGACCTAGTAACCAAAATGGAGAAACTTTTGGGGAGCCTATTGGACAACCCTTCTCAAACTACTACTATGGACCTGATCAATGATGGAGAATTCAAGTAGAGATTTTGTGCCCACATCTAGGGAATTAAGGATAATTAAGGCCATTCTACCAAGGATAATCAAAATATCCTTGACACCATCCCTACTTTAGGGAAGAAAATCATAGAAGCACAATGTATCAAGGAACTCATGGTTAAGGCTGACCAATATTTCAACACATTGGTAGATCAAAAGGAGGATTTTCTAATGAATCTTGTGGTGTATTTTGAGCAAATAAAAGAGAAATACACCAAGGTGAAGGACTTCATCAAATAGGGATAATCAAGGGGTACACTACCAATGTAATTTGTAAATTAATATCCCTTTGTAACAAATATATGCTAGCCTATTAGCATATATGGTTTCATTTTGTCAATTTTGATGTAGTAGGTCATATACATTATATTATTTGTATTAAGGACAACTATCCTTATCCTGAATGTGGATATTTTAAGAAATTTAACCGATAAACCACCTATGTTTCCTATAAATAGGTAAGGATTACCATTTTTTAGAAGGAGAGCTTTTGAGCAATTATATACCATGAGCATTTAATATAACTAAAGAATTTTGAAAATATTATATTTATAGTTTTTTAAATGTCAATGTTGTCTTTCAATTATAGGTTATCATCCTAAGTTTGAATGATTCTCCATAATTTGAGTGACATGATTTGTTATAGGGTTGTTGATTTGTGCTAATGCTAGATTAGCTGTAAAGATCTCAAGTATACTTCTTTTTTATTTTTCTCTGCATTTGGATGTGCTTAGGCTATTAAGACCAAAGTAGAAAATGTTTAAAGTAAGCTTGGTTCTTATGATTTATATATTTCCTCTAAATTTTGTTTGATTTGTGATGTAATCTAAGTTCATGTTATTTTATAACATAAATTTGTTTAGGTGTGCTCAAATTAATTAGAATTTTGTCATAATATTTGAGATAAAAATTTGTAATCCCATTTCCTTTCTACCTTACCCTTCCCATTTTTTTTAATAAAGACTCACTTTAGTTTGAATATAATTTTTAATATTAATTTAGATTAGTCTAAAAATCATCAAATTCATAAAGATCTAAAGATTCAGACCTTGGTGGCTCCCAACCACTAAACTAAATAAATATTGTGGATAGTTCCCATACTCTACTTCTATTCCACCACAAACATCACAAACTACAACTCATGCCTTAGATTTTTTAATCCTAAAATGAGAAGTGTTCATCAACACTCAAGATCATCTATGGTACATTTATAATAATCAACATTTGGTCACAAGGTTATCATAAAGTCCAAAATATAATCTTCATTAGCTTGCTTAAGGGTATTTGATTCGACCAACATTGTAAAGTAGTCTATAGCTACAATGATACATTTATGTCCTTTACTCAAAGGGGGGTGTATCATCCCTATGAAATATAATCCCCATTACATGAAGGGTTTTTTTACTTGTATGGGTTGCAAGGGAAGAACAACCAATTTCTACTTGCCAACAAACATTTCACATTTTAGGCCTTTCCTTACCCAAGAGTGTGCATCTATAAACATTGTGGGCTAAAATTACCTATATTTAATGATATTAGAGGTTTTTGTCTTATTATTAAAGTTCCCACCACTAGACCGTCATGGAACTTCCCAAGCAGTTTATCTATTTAGCATGATTCCACACACCTCAAAATCATGCCTCATATGTCTCTCTTGAAAAGTAATCTATCTATCAAGACATAAGGTATACTTTGTAACTTGGAGTGCCATCTCTTGGCTCTATCTATTCCCCTTTGGCATTATCTTGACTCAATAAATATGAGTATATCATGTGTCTAACTGAAAGGTGTATTATCTGTAGCTACATGTTGGCTATTATGGACTACCAACACTTGATCTTTTTCTTATTTTACCTCTATTACAAGGTGTTCACATAACCCTCTACCCCTTACAAGTTTCATCACTCTAACCTCAATGTCAGACTCCATGCATTATGTCACCCTCCAACTCTTTTCTCATTGAGGTATCTATTGAGCATAAACTCTTTAATACTTGGGTGTACCACCATGAGTATGATCTTACTATTAGAGACCTTATGATTAAATTTTTTCAAACCTCTCACTACTAAAAGAACATATTTCTCTACAAATATATACTTATATCCATACCCCTCTAAGGCCTAACTAAAAAAATCAATAGGCTATTTCAGACATTACTCATTCTATTGTATCAACATGGTAAATATTGCATCTAATGTAGAGAAGGCATATAAGTAGAATTCTTTGTGAAAATCAGGATTAAAAAGTGTAGGGACATGAGATATGGACTCAAAAATCATCTTAACTTCATTGGTCTATGCAAACTCCTTGTATTTTCTTAACATGTGAGTAAGAGTCTTGACCAATTCTACAAGCTTGGGATAAACCTTCTTATAAAATTAATCTTTCATAAGAAATTCTATAGAACATTCTTGTTCTTGGGAAAGGATAAGGATAATATGGACTCAAATATTTTAGGATATATGAAAATCCCATATTTGGACACTACAAGGCCTAATAAATTTCCCTCATGAATACCAAGTATACATTTTTTAGGACTTAATGACACACCAAATTATCTACATATTTCAAATACTAACGTCAAGTTAGCAATGTGATTTGTTGGGTCCTTTGAGAAAATATTAATGTCATATAGGTATATGAGCACCATGTCATTAATCAAACCTTCAAACTAAAAATCCACTACATTTTAGAAAGTTTCTCCATCATTAGATAGTCCAAAGGGAAATTTCATATATGCATAAATGCTATATTTTGTGGTAAAGGTAGTCTTATGCCTATCTTCTTCCTTAATCATAATATAATTATAACTAGAGTATCCATAGGGTAGTGATAATATCTAAGAACCTACCACCTTTTGAATAATTTTATCCATTGAGGGTAGTGGGTAATAGTCCTTTACGGACACTTTATTGAGGTCCATAAAGTTAAAACATAAACGTATTTACCCATTCTTCTTCCTCATTGGCACAATGTTTTCCACCCATGAGGAGTGTTTAATGTGGAATATTATATTTTATTCAATCAACTTAAATAACTCCCTTCCCATTAACTCCACTTTTGGATTAATAAACCATTATTTCTACTTGATTGGTTTTGCATTACTCTATAGTTAAATGGTATTTTGTGCAACTTTGGGATCAAAACCCTTCAAATCATTGTATTCCCATGAAAATAAATCAGATAACTCCTAGTATAAAGTAATAAATGTATCTCTCTCTTATGCTATGTTAATCTTTCCTAACTTCAACAATTTATCTTGGAAGATCTCTATCTTTTCATAATCTTTTTCCTTGGTTGAGATACATGCCTTACCTCTTCTCACTTGGTCATATTCATTGAATATGCTTTCAAATGTCACAATCCCCTTAGGTAGATTTTTATATCTTAGCTACACTATTTGGTCATCATACTAATGTTGGAATTTTTTTTGATTCTTATGGCAAAATTCTACCTCCTACATTAGAAAACATATAATTTGGTCATCATTATCAGACACCTACCAACTCACCTCATTGTTAGGTAAAATTGGCTTACATATGACCTTGATATTTTATTGAATTATTTTGCCTTTGACTCCTTCTACAAACTCATACTGATCTCCAATGGCTACAATCCTATTTGCATGTTTATTTATTTCTCTTGCTATGGATTGTATATTCAATGCCAAGAAATCTTCTATGAGGTTACATATACGATGCTTGTAAACTTTCAAATGATGTTTCTTTATTGCACTTATGCCTCACTTGTTACATAACAAGATCAATAACACCCTTGGCTTGAAGAAGTTTGACACCTCCTCTTTTTGTCTCTTGTAAACCATGTTAAATAACTTCATATTCAACTATGTTTCAAGTGCAACTAGATTGAAATCTTGTAGCTAAATAGTAATTATGATTTGGGGGTGAAACTAGCATGGCTCTAGTTCCACTACCATTATTTAACCTTGATCCATTAAATAATAAAGTCCATAGACCATATTCCTCTTGAGTAGTATTAGTTAGGCAAGGTATAACAACACTTTCCTCATGCTTGCAATACAACTCAAAATCTACTTCAATATTACTATAGGGATCAAATCCATGATTGTCAGCTACCCGTTCATCTAGGTATAGGTTTGAATGCCTTCAATATGATCATGAGGATATTTTTCACTAACATTTTAATCCTTTTCAAATATGGTATAGTTGACATTTTCAAGGTTAGGTATATACAGCTTTAGGTAGAACCTAGAGATAGATTCTAACCTAATAGTGACCTTAGTTCCATATTTGGTCTTGAAAACCATGTATAACCAATCAGAGGACAAATAAACCCCAATATTTGTAGTAAATTCCCTAGATAGGAATAGGGGAAAATATGGGGGTAGGTCTACAACCATAACATTCTGAATGATGACATAATTTAGGAAATCTACCAATGTGATCTTAAGATATTTAAATATACCTACTATTTTAGTAGGGGAATCATCTAACTCAAGAAAACCTTTTCCATTCAGCACATACTTAAGCTCAATATTATCTTATAAGGATTTAGGCATAATTGAGGTTGAAGCACCTACATCTATCATACAAGTATGCACTAAGTAATCCCCTATGATGATTGACAAATAGAATGGAGAGGGTTTGACAACCTTAAGAGGATGATTAACATTATGAACTTGACCTTGACTAGGAGCTTGACTAGGGATTTAAATTTGACTATGCTGACTACTATTTTTAAAAATAGTGTTCACCTTATCAACTACTCATTCACATGAGAAGGCTTGGAGAGCTCTTTATAAAAAAATTCTTTCTATCCCATAATAGACAGAGCATCATACATAGACATAGTGATATGAGCATTTTTCAAATGATCCAAAATATTGAAAGGAATGATCCAAAATATTGAAAGGAATGTTAGTACCTTTAAACTACACATTGAAAGTAGAAGTATCACCTAGCACTCAAGTGATATGAGGAATAAAAGGAGACTTCTATTATTTTCCATGATGTTGACGTATTTGTTGAGTTTTAGGAGATTTAACAACTATATTTGAGGTGGTAAGATACTAAGTGACTAGTGGAGACATTTAATAAGTCTTAGGCTACCCTAAATTATCATCTAAAATCCTCCTCTTAGACCTTGTATTATCTTTAACTAGTTTAGTTGACCTTTGAATAGTCTACCCATGTGTACTACTACATGCTAAAACATATGCTCCCCTTATTAAAATTAATGCATGTGGTGTCAATTGGTGCCTTACCCAATATTGATTACTATTGAATCTGATATTCTAATGGTTTTAATGTATGTATATTACCTTGATTCATTAGAGGGCCTTGTGGTGGAAGCATTGTGTCATGGCCTTAGAATAAAGGATCATGATGCCAACTAAGATATTGATCCATTTATCCACTTGTAGCCATTAACATCTCATTAGACTACCCTCTTGATTGATATTGACCCTCTTGTGGAAGGTTTTTTTGTGTGGGGACCAAGGCTCTTGAGCTACTTGTATCTATGAGGCTAAAGCTATTTAAGATATACCTTGACTAATTTGGCCTTGGGATTGTTGATTTGATGGATAAGGGGGGCTATTGTAAGATTGAGTAGGGTATTGGGCTTAGAAGGGACCTTGGTATGCTCTATATTAAGTTTTTTGTTATCTCTCTATAACTAATATCTTATTGTTTTGTGCCTTTAACAAGCCCTTAATCCTTGTAAATTTTTCCACTTGACTATCATCAGATTAGGGCTGATTATTTGGTGTGGAAAATCGAGCAATGGTAGGCAGGGTTGGTAAAATCTCAAGAAAAAGTGGCATGAGTTTCCCTACTTGTATCAAATAATTTTATTCCCTTATAGCTATCTCATAAGCCCCAAGTAGAGTTGTCCCACCCATAGACTAGATCATGACTATAATATCTAAATTCAATGATCTTAAATAGTAAATAAAATCATAATTGGGTGTCGGTTTAATGATGACAGATCCTATCCCAAGTATTTTGGAATCTTTAGTTGAAATCAACCATAGATTTGTAGGATACCCTCTTGATTTAGGTGAGTTTTTTAAAAAGTGACACATGGTCACTTCTATCCTCAAAATGTCTACACAGGCACTCACCAAACTCATCCCAAGTATTGATTGAGGTAGGATCTAGACACCTATATCATTTCCAGGTTTTCCATTTCAAGGATATGGCTATTAGTCTCATGGCTATATTATCTTATGTAATGTTATGTACTAAACGAAGGTTTGTAATGTCAGATATGTGATCTACTGGGGTGGTGTATTTTTTCCCCATAAAGTATGGTAGACTCTTCAAAGAGGTAGTAGGGATATCATCATGTTTTGGAAGGTTAAAAGGGATGCCACCATTGAAGGGTACAAAATATTACATTCTAGGCCTTATTATTTGCATAGTGGGGGTTTCACTACTTAAAACAATAAGATGACTAGGAGATCAATATTTATTTTGGGGACAAGGACCTATCTTATTGAATCTTGCTCTTTGATATGAAGTAAAAGGTATCTCAATGAATTCAAAATGAATACCTTTACTAACTAACCTTTTAGTAACCTTTAGCATGAGAGGTGTTATCTAGATGATGTTATCGACTATGCAACGTGAAGAATCTTTAGGTATTAATGATGGTGGATGCCTCCCTCTATTATAAATACTTATTCATAAATCTAGACATCAAATGTGATAAAGAGAATGTGTCCCAATAGGCATGCCAAAAATTATTGGAGGTTCTAGGTTGTACCTTAGTTAAAAGTAGAAGTGTTCAAGTCCTACTCTCAAACCTAGTCTAACATGGGAACAACCCTAGGTTATGGGTTACCTAATTTTGAGTCAGACCTCTAAGAATTTTAATGAGTCTAGTTCATTAGATATAATAATTTGAATCATTTTATTGAAACTTGATCTATTGTGATGAAAAGGGGAGAGAATGCATGAATGAAAACCTACTTTAACTGTGGTGATACACCAAATGTTCAATGATCCACTCTCAACTTGGACACTTTCATGACTACTAATGAATCCAATTGAGAAAAGGGTTTATCAAATTTTATGATAGAGTTCCAAAAAAGAGTATTTTGTATAAAGGTTGAAAAGAGACCTGTAACTTGAAGGATGGGATGAGATAGGTCTATGTAAGACATTATGGACTTATGACACTTCAAGAGAAACCTCACTAGCTAACACTTCACACAACTTGAAATGAACTAATAGTCTTAAAAAAAGGTAAATGAAGGACCTAAAGATGATGAATAGATAACACACATTTTGTAAATAAAACTTCAATAAAGCACACTTAGATTTAAACTAGAATCTTAAATTGTGTTATATTGATTCAAAGAGTTTACAAAGTGAGTTTAGTAGATATTTTCTATACCTAGTCGAGGGATACCAATCAAGAGCTCAAAGTTAGAATTTATAATAAGAAAGAAGGTAAGAAAGGGAAAATATAGCATTGAAGGGGTCATTGATGAACCCAATTCCACTTAGAACAATCAACACTACAATCTTTCTTGAGCTTTCACCTGCATTAATGTCACTGTGTCTTTTTCTAGCATGATGGAGAATGTGAAGATCAAGATCAATTATAGGAAGAAATACCCATTACCACATAAATCCTTCTCAATATACTTTACATTAATTCCTTTGACTATCTTCCTTAATCATGCTTGATATTCTTTATGTTAGCAAGAAATTAATTGAGCTTGTTTATTGGTGTTCTTTCTGACATTCCTTATATAATCAGCATTCTACCATTGGTTTTAAATCTTGAATATGTATCTATTATGGATTAAAACATATATAATTTATTTGTTTTTATATATTCATGATTGAAAATGGATATCCATAGGATAGGGCCTCTTGAGTCTAAATGCGATGTAAAACATATGTCTAGAATCTCTCAAAAAGATTTACAGGGAGTTAATAGTATTAGATGGCTATGTAGGGTTTGTTCCTAATTATATAGATCATGTTTGATATTGAATTTATGTATTTACCTACTCAAGTTAGAGAGATATTTTATCCAATGTGTCTTCCTTCATGGCATCCTCTTGTTCAACCTTAGTCAAATTTGCTCTCCATTAAATTCCTTTAGCTCTTTATTTTTAATGTTGATCATCGATCTTGATCTAGGCTACCCACATTGTGCCAAATGTTAGCTTCTCATTTGTTCTATAGGATCTTATTGTCAAACCTTTGACTCATTAAACTCATGTGCACCATATATTTATTTTTTTACAATTGAATGAAATCCATTGATCTTATTCTAGTCTAACATGACTAAGACACTTGGAAACTTCTCATTTGGTTTCGATATTTGCTGATTTGTTGACCCATTGCTCATCATTATATCTTTGTGTAGGATTTCACACACATAGTCAATATTTTTAGACCAATTGGCCTATCATATTTATCACTTACCATTAGATCTATTTTAAACAACCCAAGATATTGACACTCGTTACTTGCACATTCATGCTAACCTTTTGACTTGATACTCATCATTAATCTCTTTGGTATGATTTATCGCATGTTATTGGATCTTTAGGACCCACTAACATATATAAAATCAATATATGACATTATATTTGATCTTAGCTCTTGATATTTAGACATTTGTTAGCTCCAATTTTAGCTTGGGAACATTTGAATCTAAATGACTATTTCATGAGGTTTTAACTTGAAATCTCCATGAACATTTCACTTTGTAAGTCTAACTTTAAAGATTTATATCTTGAGGTAGCGAGCTCATCAAGACACCAAATTTATAGAGGGTGATTTTGTCACAAATAATTTTTTGTCCATGTAATATTTCAGCTCTATAAGTCCTCTTTATCATACTTATAAAATGCACAATCGAGTTGACCAGTTTGTTGTTAGATGATGTGTTGATGATGATATGGATTTTCTATACTTGTAAAAAAAGTTTCAAGGATCAAAATGAATTTTTTAGACATGTGAAACCTAATTTATGTCTATGAAGGTCATGATCATCATGAGGACCTACTAATTCTTCTTCCCTTACAACTCTAGACCTATTTCAAGACTTGCTTCTCAAAGATCAGGATATTGCACTTTAAGCTTACTTAAAGTGTTTCAAAAGATTTGTAATCAACATGTGATATTTGGACCACTCATTCCATTTAGAACTCTTTTTCATCTCATTCATTTAGGTAGAATATTATCTTATGGGCCAAAATGGCCAACACTTCTCATGGTACTAATCTCTGTCATTGCTTCAAATGTTTCTTTATCAAGGAATTGAGCAAGAGATTGAGTTGGCTAAGCTACTAGTTTGATGAAATTACTTAAGGAATTTTTCAACTACTCAACTTTATTTTTTAGTTTATCTTTAGTATCCATCTTGTCAAAAGGAGAGATGATACTTGACTGAACATCATTTTTCAATCCTTCTCTTATTAGATGACCCAAGTGCACTTTAGATAATTGATAATACCCCACCACTAGATCTTCATTTTATTTTTATGGTGGGGGATATGTTATTTCCACATATCTTTCCCTTGATGCATTATATGAAATTTAAGATATGGTCTTGGCGCTTGAATTTGGATGCCTCCAAAAGACCAAAGTCTAGTGTGTTAGGAGACACCATTTATCTTTAATTCTTCAACAATGATTGTGTTAGCCAACTTGGAGTGCCAACCTATGAATATAGAACTATCATATATGAATTTTTAGATGAATTTGCTACATTGGTGGTTACTATGATAAGTGTTGTAATTATCACTAATGTTTCCACTAAATCCTTAGTTGATGATTTAGCTATCTTTTTCCCATTTTGGGTTGAGTATCCATAGTTTTATCAATGGTTCCTTCTATTTGAAAATCATTGATGTGGGATTGGGTTAATATGGAAGTGGAATTAATAGGTACTTGAATGGGTGAAGTGCATATGGATGTGTTTACCAGGGTTGTGGAAGCTATGAGTGATATGAGTGGAAGGTGAATCTATAAAAGGGTGGAATCCAAGGAAATAAATGAATTAATAAATGTAGTGGGAACACTTAGGGTAGATCAAATGGGAAATGTGATGGAAGATGAAAATGAAGTGGTATTGTATCCCAATGGTTGGGATGGCTAGTGGAGTTATAGTTAGAATGATTAAATCTATAGCCATTTATTATTGGGTAGTATTAGTGATTAATGGAGTGGTAGTGACTATTAGGGATGAGGTGGAAGTAATTTTGGAAGAGGGAGGTAAAGGTGGAGTTTGATTATCTAATTGTGTTGATTGGCTTATTGCTAAGGGTGTTACTTGCATAGGTGGGTCCGGTGAAGGTGTAATTAATTGCATTGGTGGGCTAGTAGAAATATGAGGGAGAACTACTTATGCCATTTGAATAGTGATGTTATCCTATTTATAAGTTGACATTGGTTGATCCATTGGTTGTATCATTGTTTCTTAGATACTTGAAGGACCCCTTTTGCCTTTTTCTTCTACTTTCACTTGTGTGACATAACTAGCCTATCTACTTGGTTTGTTTGGGTTCTACTATTGGGACCCTCTGCTATTATTTCCACATCATTCTCCTTTACTTATCTCAATTTATTTGAAATACATAGGGTCTCTTTTGTTATTTTGACCCCTTTCCTTGTTAGCTATTTTATTATTTTATTTATCACCTAGGCGGTCCTATCCATCAATGAAAAGGATTCAGGTGTAGACTACCTAACCAGTGGAAGAGGTTGGAGATGTATCTTATTATCATAATACACCCTGTCCATTGGTGACTCATCATATTTCAAATCCTTAGGGCTCAGTGGCATGTTAATTTTTTTGATTTATTATAAGGTCATTCTAGAATAATATCTCAATCTGACTTCCTCTTCATCTTGCATATCTTCCCAATAATATTCATAAAAAGGAATGTGGGAATATGTGGTAACACCCACTATAATTGTAATATGTCTAGTCACATCATATAATGACCTTGCATTGAGAATTATTAAGGTCATTTGATTCATCTTGACATCAAAAATTTTGGATTTTGATAGGGAATGGAAGGTGTATCTTCCTATACTAATAGGGAAGTAGATCCCTACCTTATGCTTGCTTGATAAGAACTTGTGGGTTTCTACAAGTTGCCTCATAAGTTCCATTAGGGCCCATTTGTCACCTACATACCTTTGAAAAATGTAGTGATAACCACTAAAACCTCCCACTCTATTGTATTAATATGTTAGGAACTAAATTAAATATGACCCCCAATCTATGATTTTAGATGTCACAACATTATAAAATATTCTCCTCTCTAGGTCTTTTACAAACATAATTGTGATGTAGTATATGAAAGAATCATTGACCCTTCTAAAATTTTGTTTATTTGCTTTAAGGGTGAGGTTATGGCAGTAGTTAAAAAAAATATTAACTTGATCAAGCATTGTTTTAAATATTGGGAATGTCCTCCCTTTGTCTAATATATAAACTAGGTATGAGGTCATATAAAACTTGCCTATAGTTTGGACTTCCATTGAGTTTTTGTGAATGGAGTCAGAAATCAATTGGGCCCAATGGATCTACTATTTGTTTTTATGGATCACCCAAATATAATTTTACATCTAATCCTTATAATTTTTGGAATTTGGGTTCCCTATAACTCTATGCAAGATTATTATGATGTCTCCTACTTCATCATTGAAGTTTATCCTAGCCAAAGTTTTAGGCTTTCTTGTAGATGTAAGTCTAGAGGTTTTTAGCCATTATTTGTCTAGAACTCATAGATAGATAGTATTATTAACTTGATAAAGATTATTAGAATATTTAGGGGTTATATATAGATAGATTTTGTATTCTAGAATTAGGAACATAATATCCATGAAATCGGGTTCCAAATTCAGAATATTCTCTCTTTTATCATTCACCACCTCCCTCTTCTCAATATCATAGTGTTTTACCATTATGAGAATAAGCTCAAGGATATATAATAATAGTGGGAAATTTTATTCTTGGGGCAACCCACTATCTTAGATGCTTTGAATTCAATCATTTTTTAATTCAATATTTATTCTATTCTATAAATCTACTAAGCCTATGTGGCCTAGATCTGTGTTAGTGATCTCATTTGTATTTGAGTCTAGGATAAATGGGACACCAGTTCCATTTAACTTGAATTTCATTTCATTTTCATACATGTGTTTTGGGAAAAATGGCTTGGGAGAACCAACTATAGAGTTGGTATGGTTTTTAAATGAAATTATTAGTAAAAAGTCTAGAGGAGATATAATGTGTAATTACAATTGAAATGTTCAGTGGGGTTTCAACTTGTAATTTACACTTACAAAGTATGATGAAAAGTCTATCAATGTTTTGGGTTTGTAAAATCAAGTCATATTTCTAATGGGGATTTGGAGTTACTAGAGTAATTGGAATATTTGTCATTATTTCGTATGTGTTTTAGCAATTGGGATATCTATGGGTCTTGGTCTTAAAAAATAAAGAGGGGTTTATGTTGGATTTGTTGTGGAGAATCCTATGGTAATTTTATAGATTTCAATATAAAGAAACAAATCCTAGATTTCTAGAAAAAATGCAAAGAACAATCTTGGTTTGATAGTATGCAAAAGGAAATAAATAGGAAATTACAAATGATACTATCAATGAAATATTTTTGACAATTTCAAAGGTAAAAAACCTAAACCTAGTAAAACACCTTAGATTTGGTAGATAGAAAAAATTTGTAGGTTTTGAAGGAAATGGAGGATGCTCTAGAGGAATATTATGATTGTGCACATAGTATAGAAATGGCAAAGTGTGGCATTGGCATAACATCACTTGGCATCTATTTCAAAGTATTTTTAGCATGCAGAGATTCGATTCTAATTTTTAAATGTTTAACAATGACCAAATAACCTAATTTTATTAATAAAAACTTGCATTAATGTTAGGTATGGTGGTGGTTGGGTAAATGTAGTGAAGGTGGGGTTTCAGAGTCATCATGTAATTTTTCAAATTTATAAATTTGTGATTTGTGTTTAGATCTCCACTTTCCACTAAGTGACTTCATGCCATGAAATTAGGTATCGATAATTAATTTTCATTTTGCAACTTTGAAAAGTTGTAAGTGTAGCATAAGTTCTGATTTATGTTCAGTAGGGAAGAAGGGAAAAAAATAGAATTTTATTTATACTTTACAAATTTTCAAAGTTATAAAGTACTATCAGAGTTTTGATTTCCATGGGTATGGAAAATAGAAGAAAGAGAAGCTTGAGTTGTACTTTGAAACTTTACCAAGTTTAAAAGTTAAAATGGAGTTCTTGTTTCCATGGGTATTAGGTAAGAATGGAAGGTAGGGTTTTTATTGAATTTTATAACTTTAAAAATTTGTAAAGTTCAACTAAAGTTATAGTTTTTGTTGGGCATTAGGTAAGTAAGAAGTGGAGGTCTGGGTGCACTTTAAAAAATTTCAAGTTACAAACTACACTCAAATCTATGGTTTATACTATGTATATGAAAATTAAGAAGCTTCATTTACCTAGAAACCTTTTTTTCATTTATCTAGCAAAAATCAAAGGTTTGAGTGTACTGTTCAACTTTGTAAGTTGCAAACTACACCCAAATATTTGATTTTTTCTAGGTAAATGAAAATAGGTTTCTTAGTCATTTTAAATCTTTTTTCCCAAAAAATTAATGGGTCCCCCTTAGGGTAAAATATGTTTTGATATTTTTTGTACAAAAATATCAACATGAAGCATCCACTTGCTTGGGGTATTTGGAATGAACTCAGCCACCCCTTCCTTTTATTATATTCCCCCATCCATATAAGCTACCATCTTGTCATGTCACTTTACAAAAATACCTAAGAGTAACACCTTATATTCACACACACAAAATTGATTCACTAACTACTTATGTTATGGTGTGATTATTTATCATGCTTATCTACTATCCACCAACAATTGAATTAAGAGCTCTGCTTATATTCACACACACACACAACTAAATTAAGATCTCTCCTTATCTACTATCCACCAACAAATTCATAAACTACATAATCATCATTTATCAAAGTGAATATACCATACTGGTATAAACCCTTGTGACTGATCAATAATCAAATTTTGCCTACTAGGGAATCTCCTTGAATTAGTGATCAAATCATCCCTATTGGGGCACATTATTATGATCAAATCTTATTTCTTCATCTCTTTTTGAGGGCCCATCTATTTAAAATTCTTCCCTAAATTTCCCCTCAAGGGGGCATCTAATGCTAATAAAGTGACCATTGGGGCATCAATCTGAGTTTATTGACTCATAAATTTTTCAAAAAGAGGAGTGAAGACATCATTATTCAAGAATGATAAAATTTTATTCTTAAATGAATTTTTAAATATTTAAAAATATTTTACTATGCCTAGTGTCTCACAATGCCTTCTCAAACATGGGAAAAATATAGACACTTCATTTTAACCACTTCCATGTCTAAATTGGGATCAAAATGACTTTCTGCAATCACATGTAAGTTTAACTAGAAATATCCAAGTGTACCTAATTTACCTTCACAAATACAATTTTAAACCAAAATCATAATGATGCATCCCTAATTAGGGTAAAGGATCATATTACATCATTAATCTTGTCTAGTGTATCTTGAATTAAATAATCCCTTTTTAAGTGTCTTTGTAGGCCAATCAAACGAACACTTAATTGATAAAAAAACATTTTAAACTTTAAATTTCTTCTAATTTCTAATTAATAACTTTGATTATCCTAATCATTCATCTAATAGTAAATTCCATAGATTTGGAATAACCTATTTTCCTAGAATAATAATTGAATTATGACCTCACATAGGTGATGTCATAAGTGAAAGCCAATGGAATGGAGTGGAGTGTGGGAAAATTGGATTATGACATGGCCATTTAAACACACTATTACAACTCTTACACCCCTCTTACATACTCAAGAGGAAAAATGATTGCACTTTCTTCCAAAATGCCTTCCATACTCTAGAAAGGCCTTAAATGGCTTATCTTACACACTCTAAAGGTGTGATCATGGATTTGAGTATTGATCCTCAAATCTCCATCTTATCATGAGATTAATGGTCTATATTTATTGAGGGAATATATAAATAAAACCCTTCCACCTCTCATTTCATAGAGATTCTTAATGTAAACTTAACTTTTTGGATTATTCTAAGAAGATTTGTCAACTCTTTCTCTCTCTCATGCCAGGATAAAACCAAGATCAATTATAGAAAGGAGAGGTTATTTCCATGCAAGGAATCAAGCATCGACAAATACTTCTACATATACAAGCTAAATTAAACAATTTTATATATTTTTTCAAACATGTCTTCAAGGGAGGTAAAGTGTTGTTTTTATCTTTCTCATTTGCATTTCTTGTTTAATAATCACATAGCTCAACCTAGGGATTAGGCTTGAGAAGTTATGTATTCAAGTTGTTTTATAATTATTCACTACCGATGACTACCCTCTTTTGGATTACTAATATACACATACATGCTTGAATCATAATTACTTTACTATTATAACATACTTTCCACATGTTGACATGATTTTACATGATATTATCTTTGTCACATGATATAATTAAATATTCTTTTGAGATGAGTGACTTATAGGGTACATTCCCAATCTCAAAGGGGGGATTACATTTGGACTTTCTTAAATATTCAAGCCTCCATGAGCCAAAAAATGGATTCTATGATAAAATACATGCTTTAAAGATTTAAAGTAATTTAGAAATTAAAGACATGAAATAATTGACATAGTAATACAAATAATGGGGGCATATGACATGCATATGAACTTAATTTATAGACACTTTAGTACATATTCATGCACACTTAGCTACATATGCATGGGGATATATAAAATAGATTTTTATTATGGCTAAAGTAGGGTTTTTTGAATGAGGGACCCAACCTATACAATAAACTATAGATAAAACCTTAAAAACCCAAAATAAACATGATAGTCTACTACCAAAATAAGTTACAGATTAAAATAACTACATAGAAAAACATGAAAATAGTAAGAGGAAAACTAAGGCCTTGGCCATGCATGGCCTTTTTCTAGCTAATGGTCATCCTTCCCAGCTCTACATCTAGTCTATGAAAAATATGAGATTAGTCAACCTCTTTATTACAATTTTTGCATTTATCTTTCTCTCCTCTTTTCTTCACAAAATTCAAAATGCATCTAATAGAATCTATGGTGGCTGTAGCAACCCCACTAGGTTCTATCAGAATATAGTAATTTTTAATATAATTAATTACACATATTCATCTAATAGATTTCACCATAATGAAAACTAATTAAGTCATCTTTAAATAAATGTATTATTTTTAACTAAAATTACTAAAGGTCTATAAGTAATCCATTTAGTTAATGATAACCATAATAATGATATATCAAAATAGTTACAATGCTAAATATATAAATAAAGACTCCATTTATTTCATAAAAATAATATTATAAATTTTAACCATGACTGATACAACATTATATCAACTATTCTAAATGTAAATATGAATAAATAGAATAATTTTATAAATAATAGCATCTCAATAATAATAATATAATGATATAAAGCTCCATAGAGTATAAGTCTCAATGAACTCAAAGTATCCATTGGTAATATCAAGTGTAGTCTATGGTGTAATACCACTGCGAGAAGGGAGAGCATCATCTGAGTGTTTTTCCACACCAACCATGAACTATATACACATAATATTTTCAAACTTTTATCAATTATTGACACTTTGTATCATGAATGAACCCATCAAGTCTTAATATCTCTAAGTGCATTCTTTAAGGGGTACATCGAGAAATGGGTGGGTAGACCCTTTGGTGATTCATAAGATTGTTATCCCTTTTACCACTTGTTATCTACACACTTATCTCCTAAAACCATTTACCTTAAGATTGTTCTTCTCTATTTTACACATTCTATAAATTTACTACATTTTATCTTCCTATTCTCACCTAAATCCATTTTTTTATTTGATTGTACTGGGTCAAACCTGTACAGTTTTGAGGTATTTTTCACTTAGGAGCTAGTTGACTTTTGTCTGACCTAGCTCATGACCTAGTGAATTATTGTCCAAAATTTGATTGGGTTGATTGGGTCAACCCTTTAAATCAACATTTTTGGAAGGGTTTAGGGAAAGATCCACCTATATATAAAAGTTAATCTCCATCATTTATTATGAGAAGAAAAATAATTAAGAGTGAATAAACATATGCTTATTGACCATTATAATTGAGGAATAATGCTTAAGGTTACATACTTTCTTTGGAGATTCAGATCTTGTCTTTTGGATGGATTGATAGGTTGTGTATCCTAGAGATGATTTGTATTTTTCATCATTACATACCATAACAACCTCTTGTGAAGCACCTTGGCCAAGGGAGAGATTGAGGTTCGGTGGATTCATCTTCTAAGGTAAGTATTCCTAACTTTATTTATCCTTTTGTAAGAATATATATATATATATATATATATTTGTGATTATATTTCATGTATTATGATTTCATATACATTAACATGAGTATATGTATTCTATACATGTTTAGTTTTATTATTTATAAACCCCACTTTGTGCCACAAGATTTGGTGAGAACTAGATTAGATTTAATTTTCTTTTTATTAAATTAGGTGAAATATTAAAACCTAGGACCCCCTTTGGGTTATTGCATGATTGTGTTAGACTAGAGACTTTGGAACCCTCTTTATCATGGTGTATTGTGAGAAATAATCCCCTAATAGATTCTAGTGAATCCCCATATTGGTCACGCTCCTACTTAACAAATACATTCCCAATCGAAAGTGTAGGTATGCTCTATATTCTTCGAGTTAGGATTGAATTGTAGACATGATACATTTATGATTGCATACATTTTGGTGAACCCAAGTGAACTAACCATTGTAGGATTTGTTCACTTATTTTTCATTGTTTTATCATTATTTTTATCATATATTTTCCATACTGGGTCGATTTAATTAACATAGTTCTAACTTCAATGCACATAGTCACATCCAAATGAGTTTGTTCTTTATACAGTCTCTTTTTCATGTAAATGCTATTAAATCAACCTAGTCAACCCAGTATAGTTTCTTAGACTTTGAGACATCTAATCTATTGTACCCAACATCCCCCTTCTTTTCATAGGAAATGAGGACTCACTTTTTTTAGATTATTCTCTTCATTTTGAGCCCCTCTTCTATGTGTTTATGTAAATTCTAGGAAAAGATCATGATTTGACCTTTTATACTTTGGTAAGATGATATTGGTATTATGTTTACATAGAATAAATATTTTATTGTATCAAGTTTGTTACTTTGAACTAATTATTGTGGACTTATGTTTTCATGAGCTAACTTTTCTATCCTCTTAAGACTTATTCTTTCAGGACTTTTAACATGGACCTATCTATGTCATGGAATTATTGCATACATTTTGTTCAAAATAATTCCCCTAAAGGAATTGGGTATGTGGGTCCTTTATTTGATGGACTTTGGTTTTTGGATAATTTGCTTGATGCACCTAATAAACTAAAAACATACCCTCTAAGAATTTTATACTTGGCCTTTTTGCCCTCTGACTTACCCTTTAAAAGTTTTTTCAAGGACACATATTCCTTCAAACTTTCTATATATACCCTTCATGACTTTTGTAATGGCCCTTTGCCCTATAGAACTACCCTTTAGGACTTTTATATTGGATCATTTTACCCTATGAAATAGAAAATTTAGGCATTTTTACCATGAACTAGACCCTTCATCCCTTCCACTTACCCTCTAGGACTTTTGTCTTCAATCCTTTGTCCTCTGGGACTTATCCTTTAAGATTTTGTTTTAAGCCCCTTTTATTTTGAAATGACCCTTTAGAATTTTTGAACTTTCCCTTCAAGATTTGTGCAAAATGTCATTTGGCCTTTTTGTTGTAGCCATTTTGTCTAACAGAATTCCTTTAGGACTTTTGCATTAACCTTTTTCCTATTGAGCCTATCCTTTGAGACTTTTTCCCCATACCAATTCCTTCAAAATTTATTTTTAAAACATTTTTTCTAATGTAAAAGGCCTAAAATAATTCCCCCAATGGATTTATTTTAGACTTTCTGAACTGACCCTTTAAACATTTTGAAAATGACCCTTTGGCCCTTTTTGAAATGGCCACTTACCCTTCAAGATTTTTATCCTAGGACTTTGTCCTTCAACCAATTCTTTCAAGCATTTTATCTAAGATATTTTTACCTTTGACCCCTTATGACATTTTTTCCAAAACATCATGCCCTTCAACCCTTTTGAGACCATCCCTTCAAGCTTTCCTTCAGACATTTTGTTTGAGAGAATTGAGTCTTTAAGAAATTATTGTGGATAATTTGTCCAAAATAATTCCCCCAATGAAGTTCCTTTAGAGTTTGTGTCTTAGACATTTTGTCTGATGAAAAAGACCCTTCAAAAGAACTATTTTGGACATATTGTTCAAAATAATTTCCACACAAAATCCCCAAAACAATTCCCCCACATAAATATTACAATAATTCCCCCATAAAAATTACCTCAAAATAAATACCATATTGCCAAGTGGTACCCTTGCTTAGAGACTATTTTCATTATGTCTTGAGTTTGATTTAAGATTTTATCCAAGGGTCCTAATCATATTTTTCTATGCTAGGTCATCAAAATTAAAATATAGGATCTCTTTTATATATTCTTATCCCTAATTATATTTTAATAATAGTAAGACTTTAGGATAGAGTATTCATACAATGTCCTTTATAAAAATTACCCAAAGTATTATGCTAAGTCATTTTTTGCTTATGTTTGTAGAAGTAGGGAATCCTACAGAAATGACACATGTCAAGTTGATTGGATTAAATTTGATAGTCATGTGGATGTTATTTCATAGTCATGAAGGCATTATTTGATAGTCACATAAACATCAAATTTAACCTCAACAACATGTCAAACTTATGAGATTAAATTTGACAATCATGTGGACATCATTTAATGGTCATGAGGACATCATTTACCAATCACAAAAACATGAAATTTAACCTCAATAATAGCTAATCTATAGAATTAGGTTTGATATTCATGTAGATGTCATTTTATAGTCATGAGGATGTAAGTTTATGGTTGCATGAATGTCAAATTTAACCTCATTAATTGCACATTTGGATTCAAAAATGGACATAACAGATTGATGGTTACATTGATCCATATAATTAATCTAACAGTGCAAGATTGATGAATAATTATCAAAGGTATCATATTTAATAGAGAGTTTCCAAATGGCATACCTACATGATCAAAGTACAAATCAAAAGTTCTAAGCCAATATCCTATAGCACACATCCACTCGAGCCCATTTGATAGAAAGAAATGAGAGAAAGTTGAAATGTCAAAGGTCCATGAGAGTGACAAGTGTCACCATCATGGGATCCTAGTACATAGATTTAATAACCCATGGGAAGAAGCATGAGCTTAGTACATAGATCTCAAGAACCTTGAATGGCTACCAAGTGGCACACATATGAAGTAGGTAAAAACAAGGAATGACAAGTGTTAAGAACATAGGATTCAATGAGATAAAAACACTAAAATCCAATGAACCATGACAAACCAATACATAAGGATTGATAGTGTGAGTCCTTAGATGACTTTTCAAGGATCCTAGATTCAATTAGGTGTTAAAATGTGTCACATTTTGAAATAAAATAGGGAATTATGGATAAAACACTTGGATCTTTGGAAACTTAAGCTATATATCAATAGATATTATGTCTCACAGTTGACCTAGAGTATGAACATGCATATCTTAATATGAATAGTGAATATAAAAGTGAAGATCTAAAATTTATAAAAGGCACAGGTGAACATACAACATGTAGTTTAGATTAGTAATGGTTAACAGTAGTACCACTATTTCTAAAACATTGTTAATGTGATTTTTGTTACTTCATTCATATGTTAGAGTTTTAATTGAAGGTAGCCAATGTAAAAGATCAATAGGTTGTTTTCATAACCTATAAAAGGAGGCATGTGTAGTTTTGGCAAATGATGTATATTTTAAATTATGTATACAATTCAAGCTATACTTGTAAAAAATTTCCTATATCTCTATACACATGCACATGTTTCATAGATTTGGCAAAGGATATTTTAAACTAATAACTATAAGTAGACTCTTATATAATTTTAGACCACAGTTAGAACTCATGTTCTGACTATCATATGTAATGACCTTGCATGAATTTGGAGGAGGAAGTGACCCCTTCCCTAGTTCTATATAAACAATTGTAATCAAACTTGGATTTTTATTTAAGGATTTTTGAATATAGGAGAAACATCAATTTTTATCATCAATAAATGCATTTGTGTATTTTCTCTCTAATTTATATATAATTAGTTGTTACTTTCATTGGTTGTATGTTTCAATAATATTTAGTGTGCAAAAGCTACGAATGGATTCTTGATTATTTTGATTGATATACTAATCTACAGATGTGCAAGAGTTGTTGAAAGATTTGTAAATATATTGGTTAAGAAAATCAAGTTCAAATTGATTCATAATTTTAATTGTGCATGAGTTCTTTTCTGGATGTAGTTTTCTATGAGTGTGCAATAACTACCTCAGATAATTCACTAGCCTAAGCCATAATCTCATGATTAAGGGTATCCAATAACTTCTCTAAAAAGAGAAACCTTTGTTTGAGGATTTTGAATTTCTTGCATTGTTATTTCCTTAGATTTCTTAGCTCTATCTAACTATGTGTGTGTAATTGATGTTAGCAATAGGCATAGGTTCTAGGAGCACTTATCCTTTTACAAAATAACTAGGGAAGTAGTTCCTAAAAACCATCGTAGCTTTCTTTTTTGCCTTACATTTCCCTCATTTTTTTGAGTTTGTTTTTTTGAGATCTACTCACTCTAGATTAGCAATTGGCCATCCATCCTACTCACATAGAGATTCAATACCCTTATTAGGAACCACACCTCCATATAAAAACCTTTTCAACAACCTACATGTTGTACCAACTATTATATCAATAGATTGTAATAGACCACATACTTATAACTCATGCCTTGAAGTGGAGTTTACGTCCATTGAGATCCTAAAACATTAGAGGATACCTCGTTAAGGCTATGGTGTGCATAAAACCTACATCAATAGGTCTAGATTAGTGCTAGAAGGAGGGTCAGCATCCCTATTAGTAGTAGTTATCCTTTGTGTAGATTTTCACTGGAATCACTCAAGAGAGTGACCAGATCTAATTCCCAAGATGGTTTATTAGTCTTACCCTTGTCAAATTATAAGAGACCTAGAACTATACCAACAACCCCAATTCATAACAATCCCCCTCTAGTAGGGAACCCCTTACCTATAAGGAACCCTTTACCTATTAATTAACTAGTAGCTCAGAAACAACCCTATTTAGTTAGATTTGTTGTCACCATCCTAGTAAATGTGCATGATTTTCTGTAGAATCCTAATAAGTACTTACCATATTTTTCTCTTTTAGGAGTAAGGATAGCAAAAGAATATATTAAATTAGTTAAATCTATTTTAAGAATAATGAATGTCATATATGAGGATGTTGCATGTAAACTATTCTCTTTTACATTGATGGATGTTACTTATGATTGGTATTTAAATCTAATGGAAATTTCCATCACTTCTTGGGATGAATGTCAAGTAACTTTTCTTATGTAGTCTGGATAAGTTACTAATCCTAGTTTGGCATACCAAAACTTCACAAGCATGAAGAGGGAACCTAATGAGCTCAACCATGATTTCAATGCAAGACGGTAGAATATATACAACTAGTTAACCCTAAGGTATAAAACATATGTGGGATTAGAATTAAAAATGTATAAGAATGGCTTAAACCCTATCATTGTTGTGTTCTTGAGAAGAGAAATTATGGATAACACTATGACATAGCATTTAAGGAGGATATCATCATAGATAGGTAGTTCAATCCTTAGATGCCTAGATTGCTTAATGTTAGCAACACTTTTCTAGCACTAAATCCAGTTCCACATGCAAGGCATAATGTTCTAGCATTCAATCAAAACCAATTATACACACTACCTCCACTAAAGTAGATAGCACAATTTAATTTTGGCTACTTGAATAATTATGCAATGGGTAATGGTTATTAGTAGAACTAGTAAGCACCTACACTTACCACTACTATTTTATAAGGTACAGATTCCACAAAGACAAAACTAGATTTTATTCAGAAGATGGTTCAAAAGTTGAGAAATGATTTCTTGAATATGGAAAAGAAGATGGGAAATGTAAATGGCCCAATTAGTAATCAAAATACTAGATTCCAAAGATATAATAGACTATTCAACATGCTTGAATAACCTAACAAGATTTCAAAAATCAATAAAGGAGAGATAAACCTTCCCAATTGGTGCATAATTCATAATACTTTTGAACATGGTAGGCTCAACTACATTGAATTTTGTGCAGCATTCAAAATATCTAAAATAAAGGTGGTTAGACAAGATTATATGCACAATCTGCTTGAGCATCATCTAGATCCTTTCTCTTCAATCACTACCATGTTCATTAAAAATAATGAGTTTCCTTTCTTAGGTGAAGATGATTATGAGCCAGAGGACAACGTAGATGAAGTTCATGCTTTCTAGTAGTTCTAGAGAGGTGCATACAATCTAAAGAATAAGAAGCCACTCATAACATCAACTCTTCCAAATAACACAATGATTCCTCCTAATCCTAAGTAGAAAATAATCCATCCCCTTTAAAGGGGAATGATTAGAAATTGAGAAAAGAAGAACCAATTAAAGAAGGATATAATATTGTTGAGTATATGAATAAGATCAAGGTGAATATAACCCTTCATGAGTTAGCTAGATTACCAAAAAAAAAGAGCTACTCTATAAGTCCATTATTGGGAATATGCCCATGGAAAAATTGAAAGCATCCATAAAAATATCAAAAGCATATAACACCAACATCATATACAAGAGCAATTCATAAGTTCCACCCTTTTTTTTACTATTTAGGAATTTGGTAAGAATATTCATAATTATTTAGTTGATTCTAGAGCATTTAAAATTATCATGCCTACATCTATATGTCAAAATCTTGGTTTGATGTCAATCCCTTCAAAGAAAATAGTTTCTCAACTAGATAATATAGTGGTCCTAGTATTTGGAGAATTGAATAATGATACATTCAAGTAGCATCTAAGCCAATAGTATAAATGACCATTGATATTATAGTGGTGAACATACCTAAAGGCTACAGTCTATTACTGAGCATGGATTGGTCTAAAACACTCAATGTATATCTCTCTATGGACCTATCTTATATATGGTTGCCATAGAGAGGAGTTGTGAATCAAATCAAAATTGATAGAGAGTTGAGAATGATGTATCCCATTATAGAGTACAATGTCAAAATTGAAGAAGTAAAGTATGAGTCACCCAGCCTTAATATTTATAATTTTACTACTCAATATCAAGTACACAAGCTAGAACCCAAATGTTCTAATCAGTTATGGACTCTGTAATTTGATGGTGCTAGATCCAAGTAAGGATCAAGCATGAGAATTGAGATGATTGATAAAAAAGGTAAAAAATTATTGATAGCATATAGGTTATTATTTCCATGCACTTATAATAGAGATGAGTATGAGGATTTAGTTATGGAACTATAATTTACACTCAAGAATAATGTCAAGCAAATATCATTATCTGGTGAATTATAGCTGGTGGTTAATTAAGTCAAAAATAAATACCAATGTAAGCTATCCTATTTGAAGAGATACAAGCATAGAGCATGGGACATGATTGAAAGCTTTGAAGCTTTCAACATGGTAGCACTTCCTAGAGATTAACTAGATTGTTTACTACTACTACTACTACTACTACTACTACTACTACTACTACTACTACTACTACTACTACTACTACTACTACTACTACTACTAATCTAGAGCTGTTATAATAATCTAAGGTAAAGGATTTTTCCATTGAATTAGTACCATGCCCTTCTATTCTAGATAACATACAAAATTTCCAAGTATTTGATGATGACTAGTAGATTATTTAATTTCTAACTAATTCAGGGGAATTTAAATCCCAAATCATCAATGATAAGGACATTAATCATGTTTGTCAAGAGTAATCAAATAAAGAGGGTGTCCTTTAGCTCAAAGAGAATCAAATTTTAGTTGGATTCATCTCCTTAGAGAGACCATTTGACATAGATACTTAGGTAAAACATCTAAGATAGATGAAGGTCATTGAATCATAATTTAAAAAAGAAAATCTAGTAGATGATAATAATCCATGTTATGTTAATATTGGTCTTAGCTACACCCTAGAAGAGAGGCAATGAGTGAAGTATTTAATTTCTTGATATAAGGATGGCATTGCTTAGACATATGAAGATTTTAAAATTTATGCCCCTCAAGTCATCACTCAAATGATTCCATTAAAGCTAAATCATAAAATATTTAGATAGAGGTAGAGACCATTCAATCCTATTCTAGATCCTCTCATTCAAAGAGAAGTGGAGAAGCTTTTAAATGCAAAAATCATCTTCCTAGTCTAACACTCTACATGGGTGGTCAATTTGATCTCAGTAAGAAAGAAGAATGGTGAGATCAGATTATGTGTGGAAAAATATAAATAAGGCTTCTAAAAAATATAATTATCCCATGCCTTCTCTAGATGAGTTGATATAAATAGTAAGTGATTCTAAAATGATGTCCTTCTTGGATGGATTTTCAAGCTATAATTAGGTATTGGTACAATTTGAGGATAGAATGAAGATGGAATTCACCATGAAGTGGGGAACATATGAATATAATAGGATTCCATTCAGCCTAATAAATTCAAGAATGACCTTTCAATTTGCCATGGATCATGCTTTCAAGGAACTGATAGGAAAATGCATAATCATCTATATGGATGATCTTATGGTATTTTCAAAGAATCAAAAGGACCACATAATTCACATATAGTCTATATTCAAGAGATGCATAAGGTTTTTTATTTCATTAAACCCAAATAAGAGTATATTTGGAGTGACTAAAGGTAAAATTTTAGGTCACTTTATCATCAAGGATGGGATCACCATTGATCTAGATAGAATTCAGGTGATTTTAAAAATTCAGCCACCAAATAGTAAGCAGGAACTCAAATCATTATTCAAAAAGATTAACTTCATAAATAAGTTCATCTCAAGATTTTTAGAGATCATAAGATCTTTTAATTTCATGCTCAAATAAGATGCCAAAATAGAGTGGATAACTGAAGCCTAAAAGTCTTTCTAGGACATTAAACATGTAATATCATTGGCCCCAGTGCTAATCAGTCTAGATTTTGATAAAGATTTATAACTATACTCATTTTATTTAGAGCATATGATTTTTATATCATCACACAAAATAAGGATGATACCAAGCATCTAATCATGTTTATGAGCACAAACCTAAAAGATGCAAAACCTAGGTACTCTATGATTGACAAATAGATTTGTGCACTTGTAAAAGCAATGAAAAAGTTTCGGTAGTACATCTTGAGGAATAAAGTCATTGCCATCATACATAATATTATTATCAATCTCACCCTATCATAGAATGAGATAAGATAATCATGAGGAAAATGGATGGCCAAGATACAAGAATTTGACATATAGATCAAGCCTATAAAGATCATTTGAGGGCAAGGCATTGTTTAGCTAATGATTGAACTAGATCCATACATCATAGTTGAAGAGTTATGTGAAGCTAAATTATCTAAAGGAGAATGGTATATTGATATAATATAATATTTAATTGCATAAACTTGTTCCTTAGAACACAATAGACAAAGGAAGAGAGCTTTGAGGCCCAAAGTTGCTCATTACATGATCAAGAAGGGAGTCCTCTATAGAAGAAATTATGATGGTATTTATCTTAGATGTGTATATGCAAATGAAACTAAAGAAATCTTAGAGAATTTCCATCAAGAAATAGTTAGTGGTCATCCTTCTAGGAATACCACAACCCATAAGATCTTAATAATGGGATACTACTAGCTAAATTTTTTCAAAGATGCTCATGCTCATGTGAGAACAAGCCATGAATGTTAAGCTTTAGACAAGAGATAAGTACACAAAATTATGCATTTATAGCCAATTGTTTAAGGAAGGCCATTTTCCCATTGGGGTTTAGACTTCATTGGGGTCATCAGCCCAAATTCCTTAGTAGGCCATAACTTTATACTTACTGCTACATATTATTACACTAGATAGACTGAGGTCATAGCCACAAATAATTACATAACACAAGATGTGATTCACTTCTTGGAGGAACACATAACAACCATATTTGGCATGCCCATTTATTTAGTTTATGATAATGGATTGGATTTTATATTAGTGGAATTCATTGAGTGGACACATAACAACCAGATTATTATCAAGTTAGCTTCTAACCATTACCCATAGGGAAATGGACTGGTAGAATCAATGAACAAGAATATGATCGATGAAATTAAGAAATCAATAAGAGATAATCCTAGGGACTGGTATAATTAGTTTAAGTATACTCTTTGGGTAGAATAAAATAGACATAAATAATCCCTTAAAGCTTCACCCTATCTATTGATGTATGGAGGCAGGATTGTGTTCCCAATTAGCTAAAGTTACCCACTTATGATTTCATGTAGGACTACATGGAACCAAGTGATAAATCATAATCAAGGTTGATAGACATAATATAAATGGAAGATTCAAGGACTAAGGCCTTACATACATTTAGCAAACACTAGGATGTGGTCTAGAGGTGGTTTGATAAGAGAGTAAAGGTCAAAGTATTCAGGATTTCATATCTAGTGCTACTTTTCCCAAAGAGAGTAAAGCCCATAAGAAGAAAGGATAACATGACAAGTTTTCCCCACTATGGATTTGACCATGCTAGATTTCAAAGATTATGGGCAATAATGCATTTTGTTTGAAGGACCTCCAAGGCAAAGATCTTACATATCTAGTTAATGGATAGTTTTTAAAGTACTACTTTAGGGACATACCATCTACTGATATTATTGAGTAATAGGGGACATATGAATGTAGCTATAGGATTAGATTATATTTCTCACTTTCTTAAATTAGTTCCTTGATTTCATAGATTATATTTCTTACTTTCATAGACTAGTTTCCTAATTCTAGATTAATCTTTCCATATTTCAATATTTTTCTTTCATAGATTAGATTTCATGTTTTCTAGATTAGACTTCAGTGATTTCTTAGATTTTTTGTTATTTTATTTCTTTGATGATTATAATTATGTTTTATTTAACTATAACCAAGTTAAAATCCAAATAAAATGAGCTTATGACTTGTATAAAAGGGGAAAACTAAAATCTTGAATTCTTTTGGGACTATTTTACAGATTGGGTGTATTTATGTGCTTTTGAGTCTTTAGGATGAAGGTAGGTAATCATGGATTATTTTGAATGGTGTCATAATCAAATAATTTTACTAGGCATGTGGAAGTTGCTCTTAGAGTACTTCATACAAATTTATAAATTTTTATCACTTTATTGGATCAAATGCACTTATCACATTCATTACTTATTGGAAGTGATAATTATATGTATAGTTGTAGCTGGTAGGGAAGTTTGAGTAATGATTTGTTTTATAATTATACAAGATCATTAGGGTTCTAGATCTTCTCTTTTCCATTTAAGAAAAAAATATAAGTGAAAGAAAAATAAAAGAAGAAATAACCAATGGATTTAAAAGAGAAAAATAAAATCTAACTCACAGGATGAAATAAGGTCAATATACCATGCATCATGATTAAAAGGAAATAATGGAATGAGAGGAGAAAGAGCCCAGGGTATCTCTGTCGAGGCTATGGATGCCTGATTAGCAACAGAGCAATGCCTAAGCTTCCCTTATTTTTTTGAGATTTAATAGATATTGGAATGAAACCTACATCCCCATTAAAGCCTTTGAAAAACTCATCACAATAGGGGTTAAATAAACTAAACATTTGACACACATAGATAAAATAAATTAGAAGGCAAGTATGTTGTCTAAATTAACTTAGGAGTCTCTTTCATATTTATTATTTAAGTATTATTTCATGGCACACTTCATGATTGATTTAGGATTAGAAACTGAGTTATGGGTTCATGAATACTTAGGAGGATTCCCCCTATAAGTTTCCATTTGTTGTACCCAACATCCCCCTTCTTTCCATAGGAAATGGGGACCCACTTTTTTTAGATTATTGTCTTGATTTTAAGCCCCTCTTTTATGTGTTTATGCAAATTTTGGGAAAAGATCATGATTTGGAATTTTATACTTTGGCAAGATGGAATTGGTATTGTGTATCCATAAACTAAATCTTTTGTTCTATTAGGTTTGTTATTTAAAAATAATTATTGTAGACTTATGTTTTCATGGGCTAACTTTGATATCCTCTTGGGACTTATTATTTTGAAACTTTTGTCATAGACCTATCTATGTTAGGTAATTTTTGTGGACATTTTATTTGAAATAATTCCCTTGAAAGAATTGGGTCTATACGTCCTTTACTGAATGGCACCTGGTTTGTGGATAATTTTCATGATACACCTAATGCCATAAAAACATACCCTTTGGGACTTTTGTCTTGAGCCTTTTTGTCATCCAACTTACTCTTCAAAATTTTTGTCAAGGACACATTTTCCTTTGAAATTTTGAGACATACCCTTAAACCTTTTGAAAGTTCCCTTCATGAATTTTGTGGTTTCACTTTGGGACTTTTGTAATGGACCTTTGCCCTATGGAAATACCCTTTTGGACTTTCTTCTCAGATCATTTTTCCCTAAAAAGTAGACCCTTCGACCCTTCCACTTACCCTTTAGGAATTTTGTCCTAGATCCTTTTTTTATAGGACTTATCCTTCGATATTTTATTCCAAGCCCATTTGATTTTGAAATGACCCTTCAACATTTTTGAAATTTCCCTTTAGACTTTGTGCAATATGTCTTTTAGCCTTTTTATTGCATCCATTTTTCTTAACAAAATTCATTTGGGACTTTTGCATTGACATTTTGCCCTATGATATTATCCTTTAGGACTTTTTCCCCAAGATAATTCCTTCATAATTTTTGAACTGACCCTTTACATATTTCAAAAATGACCCTTCAACCCTTTTTATAGTGGCCACTTACACTTCAAGACTTTTGTCCTAGGACTTTGTCCTTCAACCAATTATTTCATACATTTTTTCTAAGATATTTTTCCCTTAGAATCCTTCCTTTAGATATTTTATCTGAAACATCATGCCCTTCAACCCTTTTGAGACCATCCCTTCAAGCTTTCCTTTGAACATTTTATTTGAGACAATTGAGTCTTCAAAAAATTATTACAGACATTTTATCCAAAATAGTTCCCCTAGTGGAATTCCTTCAAACTTTGTGTCTTAGACATTTTATTCAATGAAAAAGACCCTTTGGGACAATTGTTTCAAACATTTTATCCAAAAAAATTCTGCCACAAAAATCTTGAAACAATTTCCCCATATAAATATTGTAACAATTAACCTAAACGAAATACCATACTACCAAGTGGCACTCTTACTCAGAGAACATTTTCATTATGTTTTGATCTTGATTTAAGATTTTAGCCAAGGGTCCCAATAATATTTTTCTATGCTAGGTCATCAAGATTAAAACATAGGAGCTCTTTTAAATATTCTTATCCTAGGTCTAAATCATATTTTACTAATACTAAGACTTTAGGCTAGAATATTCATGCAGGATCCTTTATACATATTTCATAAATTATTATGCCAAGTCATTTTTTTGCTTATGTTTTCAAGAGCAAGGAATCCTAAATAAATGACACATTTCAAGTTGACAAGATTAAATTTGACATTCACATGTATGTTAGTTGATAGTTGAGAGGATGTCATTTGGTGATTGCACAAATATCAAATTTAACCTTACCAAAATCTAAATATTACAAGATTAAATTTGATAGTCATGAAAACATCATTTGAAGTTCACAAGGACATGATTTGGTAGTCATGTAAACATTTTTTTAACCTCAATAATAAATAATTTATAGAATTAAATTTAATAGTCATGCATATGCCATTTGACAGTCATGAGGATATCAATTAATAGTCATGTAAATGTCAAATTTAACCTCATAGATTACCCATTTGGATTTAAAAGTGGACCTAATAGATCAAATTACACAAAGAATTACTAAGTGGCATACTTGCATGATCAAAGTATAAGTTAAGTGATCTAAGACAAGATCATATGGCATGCATTTTCTCAGGCCCATTTGATCGAATGATGTGAGAGATAGTTGAAATTTCAAATCTTTGTGAGAGTGAAAAGTGTCACCATTGTGGGATCCTAGTACATAAATCTAATGACCCATGAGAAGAAGTGGGATCCTAGTACATAGAGATCAAGAGTGTCGATTAGCTACCAAGTGGCACACACATGAAGTAGAGAAAAATAAGGAATGATAAGTGTCAAGCACATAAGAGTCAATGAGATAAAATAACTAAAATCCAATAAATCATGTTAAACTAGTACATAAGGATAGATGGTGTGAGTCTTAAGATGAATTTTCAAGGATCTTGGACTCAATTAGGGGTTGACACATGGCACATTTTGAAATCAAGAAGGGAATTATAGACATAATACTTGGATCTTTGGAAAATTGAGCTATAAGCTAACGATATACATTGGGTCTCATAGTTGAGTTAGAGTATGAACATGAATGTCTTAATCTGAATGAAAAATATAAAAGTGAAAACTTAGATTCTAAAAATGGCATGGGCAAACATGTAATGTATAGTTTAGATTAATCATGGATAATAGTAGTACCACTAGTTATAAAACACTGGTAAAGTGGTTTTTGCTAATTCATGCATATGCTAGAGTTCCATTTGAAGGTGGCTAATCTACAAAATATGAACAAGTCATTCTCACAACCTATAAAAGGAGTCATGTGTATTTTTGTTAAAATACACATATTCTAAAGTTTACATATAGTTCAAGCTATAATTATTAAAAAAATTATCTATCTTTATTCACATGTACATGTTGCATAACTTTGGCAAAGGTTATTTTAAACTAATAAGTATAAGTAAACTCTTATATAGTTTTAGACCATAGTTAGAACTCATGTTTTGACTATCACATGTAATGATGTTACATGAATTTGGAGGATGAGGCGAACCCTTCCCCAAGTCTATATAAAAAATTGTAATCCAACTTGGATTTTTGTCAGACAATTTTGAAATATAGGAGCAACATTAAATTTGATCATCAATGAATGTGTTTGCATATTTTCTTTCCATTTTATATATAATTAGTTTTTATTTTCATTGGTTGTATATTTAAATAATTTTTAGTGTGTAAAATTTGTGAATGTATTCTTGATTATTGTGATTGATATACTAATCTATAGATGTGCAACAATTGTTAAAAGATTGGTAAATATATTGGTTAAGATAATTAAGTTAAAATTGATTAATAATTTTGATTGTGTATGAGTGATTTCTTATATGTAGTTTTTTGTGTGTGTGCAAAAATTTCCTTAGATACTTCACTATCCCAAGCCATAATCTCTTGATTAATGGTGTGCAATAGCTTCCCTAAAAGGAGAAACGTTTATATGAGGCTTGTTAATTTCCTACAATGTTATTTCCTTATATTTCCTAGTTCTATCTGACTATGTGTTTGTAATTGATGCTAGTAATATTCATAGGTTATAAGATCACTTTTCCTTTTATAAACCAACCTAAGGAGTAGTTCCTAAAAACCACAAAAGCTTTCTTTTTGGCCATACATTTCCCTCTTTTTTTGAGTTTTTTTTTAGATCTACCACTCTAGATTAGCAACCATCCACCTATCCAAATCACATAGAGATTCAATACCCTTACTAGGAACCACACCTCCATTGAAAACCCTTATCAATAACCTATATGCCCTATCAACTATTCTATCAATAGGTTGTAATAGACCGCATACCTGCAACTCATGCCATGTAGTGGTGTTTACCTCCATTAAGATCCTAAAACATAAGAGGCTACCTTGCTAAGGATATGGTGTGAATAAAACCTACATAAAAATAGTCTAGACTACTAGGTTGACCCAATTGACCTTGTACATTTGAGGCACTCATCAACGAGCTTTTGTAAAGCTAGATCAACCTAGTTGACCCTATTAGAAGGATTTATAGGCATTTATTAGGGTTATTTGATAGTAATATCATTTATTTACATATTTAAACTCAGTAAGGTTCTTTTATATCCTTTTTCTCCTTTATTATAGTCTTTCCTTTCATAGTTTACAATCTTTAAAATTGCCCCTATATAGTCAACTAGATCGACCCTGTCGACCAAGTTTTGTATTCTATGTGCTATCTAGATAACTAAGTTGAATTTGTTGACCCTGTTCATTTTTATAATTTTACTTACATAGTATAGAGATGAAATTATTAAACTTGTTTTTTATTCTATGTATACACTATCGACTACATCGACGCTATACCATGTTTTAAAGTTAGAATTAACCTTTATATGTTAGTAATTATATCACACTTTCATTTCTTATTGCTTGCATGGTTAGAATAGATCACATAGTATAATTAGGTGGCCTTAAATTTATTGTTTAGTTTCACTATTTTCTATTTTATGCACACACAACTAAATCATAATATCTTAAACACACATTTTAATAATTGTCTACCCAAGGCCTACCTACATGGAATTCATCACCAAAGAGAAAGCTAACTTGGTTTTCTAGCCAAGTATAAATATGTGGTTAATGGTAAATTTTGGATAAGCACCTAAAACCCTTATTGTTGTAGTGTGTGAAGCTATGGGGTAGGCCCCAATGCTAAGCCTGTACCATTGCCAATATAGATTATTTTCAACCCAAATGTCCTGAAACCATCATTAAATTACTTTTTAGTTCTTTGTTTATAGCCAACTTCCCATCAAATTTAATATTATATTCTAATAATCTAAAAACATTTAGTTTGACCGTGTATTTAGCTTTTACTTTTCAATTTGATTGCTTTCTATTTGCTCAATTATATTTTTTATTGCAAAAACTTGCATTGGACAATGTTAGTGCAATATTTTTGTATTGTGTACCTCAATTGGATCAACCTCATTGATTCAATTGATTTTGTGTTTCATTTAATTTCTTGATTTCCTAAATACTTTCAAAAAAAATCTTGTCTCGGTGTATGGTCATTCCAGTCAACATAGTTTGTTATAAACTATCTGATTTTCCCTATTTGTTATACTAGGTCGACCTAATCAGCCCTGTACACTTTTTTAGCCTCTATTTTTTGACCTTATATAGTTTGCAAGGCCTATTTAATGTTCTAGGTTGACCCAATTGACTCTTTATAATTTACTATCACTTCATATTTCTTTGTGTGGTTATCTAGTCTTATCTCATCATGATGACATCTTTTCAACCTTCTCTTAGTCAAGAAAATTGCATAATTAAATATTTGGATAATAACCTTACTTATTTTATTACTTCAAATGAAACTATACACTTCCTTCCTTCCTCTTCAATTAAACCAAGACCAATCACTAAACAATGTAATTTAGTTAAGGTCATTCATCCTAATCCTCGTTCTAATACCAATGTTGGGAATCCTCTACCTACAAAGAATCCTCCTCCAAACAATACTAATAATCTTCTTCCTATCAACATTAATACCCCTCCTAGAAACACCAATCAACATATTAATACAACTCAACTTATTTCACAAGTCATACAAAAAATGAATATAATGCAAAATTTTAACACCTCTCAAATGATGAACATGCAACAACATTTGTTAAACATGACTAGCCAACCACCTCAAGTCATCATGCCTCAACCAAATCAAAATTTTGTCCCTCCTCTTATAAATTCCAATGGGAATATCATCCCTCAACCTCCAATGAATATCAAAATGATTCAACATCTTGAAAATGAACCTTTAGCCCCATTCATTGCATCCATAGATATTGGACACATTTCTCCAACTATCACATATAATGAGACTAAGCACCTATTATCTTTCTTAAGTATTTTAGTAATATCTATAAGGATTGGGTCCAAACTAACAAATTTTATACCACTAAGCTCTTATCCAAAACCTTTTTTGGTGATGCACTTAAATGATACAACCAAGTTCCTAGACATTCCATCTCACAACTAGAGGATTGTTTCAATGCTCTAGTGAAGGAATTCCAACATGATGACCTTCCTAAAAACTACCTTAAACATTTTATCAATGCCAAAAAACTTCCAAATGAATCTTCTCATTCTTTCGTTAAATGATGGAAGTCTCTCACTCATAATGTGTACCATAACATGAATGATAATACTCTTTTAAAACTATTTATCACTACTCTTAAATATCCCCTTCAATACAAAGTTTGAATCTTTTAACCTCAAACTTTAGACAAATCCTTCGACCAAGAAAAAAGGCAAGAATTTTTTGTGACTCCATTTGAAACACCTCAAATAACTACTAAAACACCTTTCCAATCATTTTATCATAACATTAATTCATCAAATCCTCCCCAGCCTCAAAGTGAAGCATCCAATTCAACCAATTTTAACCCAACCCACCCACCCTTGATTCTAGAACAACTTAAGAATAAATTATCACCCTTTAAACCCTTGAGATTTGATCCTTAAAAACCTCCTCCAAAATCATACAATCCTGATAAGTTTTGTTGGTGGCATGCAACTATAAGTCATTCTCATGATTCTTGTCATGATCTTCACCATTTTATTATTTCTTCCTTTCTTGGTCCACATTTAAATCTTGATAGTCTTACAAAATAATTTTATCAAGACTATATTCAATCTTCTCAAACTCAATCTCAAGAACCATAATCACATCAAAATCAAATAACTAATTATAAACAACAATTATCCCATACCTATACCTCATCTACTAATTTTTTTCAAACAACATTTAATCCTTCTTCCTACATCAATAAGGAAAGGATAGCTCACATGAACAAATTTAAACATATCATTGCATCCATTTAACCTCAACCTCTTAGGTCACATGAACAAAAAAGGTACCTAGATCAAATGCCTACTCTAAGGAATATCATACATGGTCCACCTTTACCTTATTTACCTCTTCATAGCTTTCCTACACATCCTATGTCACATTCAACATCCCTCAAATCTAATAAAATAACACATTTACCTATCTCCAAATGCACCTACCAACCCAATGTAAATAAGTCTAATAGTTCAATGTTACCTCACTCCAAATCACATGTTGGGGCATTTTATGATGCCCATCCACATGTCCTTTTAGAATTTTGGGCATCTTGAGATTCCCATCCCTACATCCACTTACCCATTAGGGCATCTTATGATGCCCACTCTTATTCTATAATTAATAATAAAAAACAAATTCATCTTTAAGAAACCTTTTGAGATTTATAACCTTGTATTTCACATGTTCATCTTTTATATAAATATTAGCATAAAAATTAATTATTTTCTTTTATCTCATGTTTCTTTGATGTTATGCACTTTACCTCTTTTAGTCACACTTTAATAGTATCATTTTTTACCTTTGGGTTCTTTAATTTTATTACACATTATATTTAGAATTTATTTTCATTTTCATTTCTATATATATCTTTCATTTCTTATCTTTTTATGCCATACTTTGTCTTCATAGATTTCTGAACATTTTCCCCCTTATTTAGCATTCACCTTTAGTATTCACCTTGTGAGTTGAAGTGCAAGACCATGGATAAGACCTAGGATTCCTCAAAAATTACCACATTAAAAGATCTTTAAATCACTTTTTTATGACTAATATATTCATTGGTGCCTGTGATAGATCCATTGTAGATTTGCATGGATTTTCTAGTGACATGACTATTATAACATAGCCCCATCCCTTTTATAGTACTATTTTCCCTCCTTGTGATCATATATGAGAATATTCATCATTGTATCACTTATTATATAGATGTATCTCTTATGATCCCCATAGTTCCCTTATTTCCTTTCATTTGAGGCTCACATCGATCAATTTTGAGATTGCACACTTACTTATGGTCAAGTCTAGGAGTCTTTAGACACCTTGGTAGTTAGGTCCTTTTCTTTAGTAACTAAGTTTAATATATCTTGTTTTTATCATATTTAACACCCATGTTTGGTTTTATAAATCCGTATGGATGAGGAATATAAACAACCACCAAGAAAGTTAAAATCCAAATCATAAAATACAAGTAAAAGACAATCATCCAAAAGGCAACATTAAAAATTATCAAAAGTTAAATCATACTAAAAGACATGATTTCAATCACATATCTTTTTTCTCATCAAAGGTAAGTTGGCATCATGAATGAGCTGAGGTCCATTAGGGGTGGTAGGCGAGGAGATTAGAAAAGGAGAATTAAAAAATCTCTTAGTGCTACCTTTTTTCTCATGCAAGTACCCAATCTTTGCAATAGATAGATGAATTTATAAGGGATCCTAAAGAATGGGGAACCCATTGTGGGAAATTAGGTCTATTTTAACTATCATTCATATATCCTTCATGGGATGATCTATATACTTCACTTATTTTCCCAAGCTTTGTGTTCATTAGTCAAAATGTCCTAAGTCCTTGGTGTTACAAGTTCTTAGTCTTTCTCACTTTCCTAGTGTGTCTGATTCTTTCTAAGGATGTTCACATCACCCATGTGCTGAATCATATTCCTTATTTACATCACATTTTCCTCATATTACCTTGGTTGGACATTAATTTTAGTTGATCACATCCTTGATCACATCTACATTATTATGCCTCCTAGTTTATACTTTTTGAGTTGCATTATAAGACCTTGGATAGGATCAGGCCTTCCTCAGAAACACCCTTACACCATTTATTTACCACACCATCTCATTATCATACTATTCATGCCATTAGGTGGTTGTTTTTTATTACATTAAATCTTAGAATAAACACTAAGTTTGAGTTTTCATCCCTTAGATCTTTTTTTTAATTTTCATTTCTCCATCATGTTATTTTATTTTTGTGGACCTCAATTATCTTACATATGACATTTATAACTCTTACATGTTTTTATTTATGTATGAATTCTTCATGTTTGTCTTACATCTTGACTTACATTTCATTTTCACTTATTTATGATTTATTCACCTTCATTTGAAATACTTATATTACATATTGACTTACCATTTTCATTTTTTAGTCCTTCATATTTTTATTTACATTTGACTTGACATACTTATCCTACATGGAGTTACTTTTCACTTACTTCCATATCTTTATTAAAGTTTTATTATATTGTTACTTCATTTACAATTTATGTTTTACATACTTCCCAATCTGATTTAGTATGTTTTACATTCCTTTTTCCATTTATGTTTTACCTATTTTAAAATATGATTTAATGTGTTTTACAATCATTTGTCATTTATTTTCCATCATTTGTCATTCTTTTTCCATCATTTTGTCATTCATTTTCCTTCAATATTCTATCCTTGCCTTAATAATCCCAATTTTCCAATTTTTCCTAAATACCATCATATCTTTTCCTTAAACTCATTTTTCACAACTATATGCTTCTTTTCCAAAAATCATTGACTTTTGACTTTTTTTTCACTAACATCTACAAGTTCATCTAATGTTCTTCACATTGGCCACCTTAACTTCTCTTGAAGTCTACTTATTTATATACAACACTAAGGTATGTAAAGGTATGTGTTTTTCAAATTTTTCCTTTCATTTCTCTTATTTTTTACTTACTACACTTTAATTAACATCAACATTATGTGTTATCATGTTCTATTTATTTAAAAACCATCCCATGTTACACTCACATGAAACATTGATGAGATTTGAGTAGGGTATATGTATACACATAATATTGTTAAACTTTTCTCAATTATTGACACTTTGTATCTTATAGGA